>OX457089.1:5943302-6543302 GCA_949752835.1 Empis stercorea
GCTAATTTGCAAAATACAATTAAAAGCTAATTTTTCAAATAATACAAAAAATGGCTAAGTGTTTAGTAAGAATTTTTTAAATAATTTAAATTTCGATTTTATTTACTAAAATTTTGTTCTGTTCAGATTTTATTATGCCTCTTGGTTGCAGTCGCCTTTGTGGTAGCTGGAGGTGAAAACGGTAGCGATGGTGGCAATGGTGGGACTGTGCATAAAAGAAGGGTTGAAAGAGCTGGAAACGGTGGAAATGGTGGTCATGGCGGAAGTGGCTGTTTCTTTTGTAATGGTGGTGATGGCGGTAACGGTGGTGATGGTTCAAATGGTGGTAATGGCGGTAATGGTGCTAACGGTTATGGTTTTAATGGGGCTAATGGTGGTAATGGTGGTAATGGATGGTTGTTTAAGTTGATGATGGCAGTAATGGTGGCAATATTGGGAAGTAAGCGGAAGTTAATTTTTTAAATGAAATTAAAAGAGAATTAATAAAATAAAACAATTTTTTTAAGAATAACTTCATAAATTCTTTTCTTGAAATTCTTTTTCTTAGTCCTTTTTAAAAATATTTTTAACAGAAAAAAATTATATTTCACTCATCTTTCTTACCATTTATAATTTTTATCTATCCAAATGATAAAATTATAAAAAATACGGCCGTTTTACAAAATACGTCGTTTTATAGATATTTTATCTGTTACATGTAAATGACACCAACTCATCTGAAGCATCTCTTCGATATACAACTTCGTGTCGCGTGGATTATTTTAAGTTTGCAGCCTTTTAGATTCCAACCAAATTTTAGCTCAAAATTGTTTCTCTAATTTATTTTCATGATTCTTAATTTCATACTGATTTTGCAATGATGGATATTAATAAAATTTTGGTATATGTAATGTATTTTGATTTCCATTCCTTCTTTGCTAAATTAGCAGACTTTATATGCAAACATCATTACACTAGTTATATATCTAATGACACCAATTCCGACTTCCAGAAACGTTTTTTATTAGGTAATTTATTAAAAAGATTATTTTGGCTCGATAAAAACTATAGTATTTAAAGAATTATGTAGAATAAACTTTTATTTGAAATCAAAAGCTTAATAATATAAGTTTTAACAACATTTCAAAATATCATATTTTTTAATTTGCGATTTACTCTATAAAAATTATTTGATAGTTAGGCCACTTTGGTTCTGAGCCCCTTCCTCATATATTCTAAAATTTTGGGGAAAATGTTTGTGTATTAATTGCTTTATGGATAAATACTTAAAACGCTTCTTTGATTTTACAGAATTCAAAATGTTTAAATTATCATTTGATATTTTGCGAATATTTATTAAAAGTCCTATTGCATATGCTTTACATCGCATCTCCATCGCAAAAATTTTTATGAAATGAGATTATATTAAGATTCATTGGAAAACAGATATAATATATGTATATTGGAATATATTTTTCATTCTAAATTAATATTTATTATTCCATATTAACAGCTTAATTAAATGCGATACTATTTAGATTCCTTGGAAAACGGATGGAAAAACTAGGAAAACAAAATATCTGGGAATATATTTTGTAACCAACATTTAAATTCAAAGTAACAATTTTGTTTTTAGTAACAGCATATAATAATTATGATAATTAAAATTTTTTAACCTTAACCTTTCATATCCTTTTCTTTAAAAATAGAATCCAGATTATAAAAAATGGTGGTAATGGTGGAAGTGGCAATGGTGGAATCTTTCTTAACCTTTAAACTTTCAGCTTTAATTTTCATTCAAAATATAAAAAATATAATTTAAATTTGACTTCATCTCGCACCCACCCAAAATACGGTCGTTTATCTAAGGCTGTAACAATTTTATCTATTGTTACATATATAAATGTATACCACCTGAAGCATCTCTTATATATTCAATTGTCGTGTCCACAACCTCGTATCGAGTGGATTCTTTTGAGTTTGCAGCATTTTTAACTAGTCATTAGATTCCAATTTTAAACCAGGGGACCAAATTTTAGCTGAAATCAGAATTTTGCAATGATGATATGAAGAAAATTTTGGTATATATAATATATTTTAAATTCCATTCCTGCTTTGCTAAATTAGCAGACTTTATATGCTAGCGTCATTACACTAGGGGGTACGGTCAAGAATTTAGACACTGTAGAACCAAAGCCGCTTATCGTTTTCATAATTTATAAAGTAAATCTCGCAAAATTTTAACTTACATTGGTTCTGCTTGAAATTTGTTAATAATTTAAAACTTCCCTCTAATATTCTTTATAATACATTATTAAAAAGTGATAATTAACTTTAATTCTCAACACAAATATACTAGAAATATTCACAATTACTTTATTTATCACTAGGATGTGAGTAGACATTATCACTAGGATGTGAGTAGACTTAAATATCTTTTTCTTTAATTCATGTTTCATACTAACAATAATTTCCAATATCCTGGGAAATATTATCAGGATTCAAATAGCAACAATAGTTTATCCAAAAACTTATCAAACATTTTAATTTACATATAATTGAAAATAATATATCGGTATCAGTTATAAGAAAAATAATTTAAAAATCAGTACAAAGTAAGTTGGAATTGAATCTTGTTATCAAAATTGAGAAAAATTCCTTTAAACTATTTAACTTTTTCTGATTGTTAAATCCCCACTTAAATAATCATACTATAAAAGCTTAGCTATGAAACATATCAATCATCAATTACAATTCAGCAGCCAGTTTGCAAAGAAGTACAATTAAAAGTTAATATTTCCAATAATACAAAAAATGGCTAAATGTTTAGTAAGAATTTTTTAAATAATTAAAATTTCGATTTTATTTACTAATATTTTGTTTTATTCAGATTTTTTTATGTCTCTTGGTTGCATTCACATTTGTGGTAGCTGGAGATGGCAACGGTGGTGATGGTGGAAATGGCGGTTTGATTGGTAGTGGCGGTGATGGTGGCAGTGGCGGAACTGTACATAAAAGAAGTGCTGAATGGGATGGAATTGGTGGTAATATAGGAAATCGCTGTAAAGTTTGTCCTGATGGAGATGCTGGGAAGTAAGAGGAAGTTAATTTGTTAATTCATTAAAGATCCAAAGAGAATTAATAAAATGAAACTATAATTTTAGTAATAAATTCGAAAATATTTCTTTGTATTTAGTACCTTTTATACATATTTTAACATAAAAAATTTATATTTCAATCATCTTTCTTACCATTTAATTCTATAAAAAAATACGGTCGTTTATATCATTTATCTAATCCACTTAATATTGCCACAAATTTTTGATTTTTCATCATATTAAATTATTTGAAAAATATCTTTGAGCGCACTCCAACAGAAAGTTTAATGTACATTTTTTCACAATTATGGGGTTATGCCTGTAAAATTGAAAAATGTCGATGCATTTAATTTAATTATTCTATAGAAATTAATTGTTAAAGATCAGTTAGTCCCACAAGACCCAAAATCGGTTTCAAACCAAACATTTCGAATATTCTTTACAAATTGATTAATAAAAATTTAAGATGTCCAGCTTGGCAAATAATTTTTAATAATCATCTTCATATCCAGCCCAGTGGCTTGAAGGAATTATATTAGATGGAGATTCCTTTATTCTCAGCATTAAAGCATTCACCATCTCTTCACGAAGAATTCACTGATATATATTGGGGTATATAGAGAAACTTGCAGACTAAGCCAAGGTAAAAATTACCTGATGAAGTTCTGAGTGATGATATTGAAAAAAACTTAAGATACATGTCTGATTCAAATTATACAAAATCTACAAATGTTCATGCACCATGGCCACCATTTCCACTTTTACCACCTAAATGGTTTGCATTTGGTGGATAATTTAATGTACCTGGTTTTCCATCGTGTACCACCTTTACCACAAACTCCGACACAGACGTTAGATATTTTTTATGTTAGACTTCTGCCCAATGATATTTTTTTACTGAACAACAATTTCCATCCCTGATAAAATTATTCTCTTCTTATTATAATCACATGTGACCTTTATATACATTTAAAATAATTTAATAAAAAACAATTTTTATGAAATAAGATTATATTGAGATTCCTTGGAAAACTGATATAAAATAAAAAATACTTTGGAGCCAGCATTTAAATTCAAAGTAACAATTTTGTTTTTAGTACCAGCAAATAATTAAAAATAATATTGTTTATTAATTATAAATTATTGAAAAAGTGTATTTTTTAATATACTTACTTTAATTTTAAAAAAATATTATTATAAACTTTAACTCCGAAACATTGTTATTAACTATTTTTTATTGTCAGCACAAACACTGTAGAAATACATATTAACAATTAATTTCAATTTCCATCAGGATGTGAGTCTGAGCCTTTTTTAACCATATCCTCCTTTAATATCCAAATAGAAATATCAGTAATAACTTATCCTACAACTTATAAAATATTATTATTTTTCTTTATTATTTTTAACTGACTGATTATATAATTTAAAAAAATATATCGCTATCAGTCACAAGAAAAATAATTTATAAATTAGTTCATGCTAAGTTGATTTAAAGCTTGATTGTTTAATCCCCACTTAAAATAATCAGAGTATATAAAAGCTGAGCTATAAAACATATCAGTCACCAATTACAATCCAGCAGCTAATTTGCAAACTACAATTAAAAGCTAATTTTTCCAATAATACAAAATATGGCTAAGTGTTTAGTAAGAATTTTTTAAATAATTTAAATTTCGATTTTATTTACTAAAATTTTGTTCTGTTCAGATTTTATTATGCCTCTTGGTTGCAGTCGCCTTTGTGGTAGCTGGAGGTGAAAAAGGTAGCGATATTGGCAATGGTGGGCATAAAAGAAGGGTTGAAAGAGCTGGAAACGGTGGAAATGGTGGTGATGGCGGAAGTGGTTGTTTAAATTGTAATGGTGGTGATGGCGGTAACGGTGGTGATGGTTTAAATGCTGGTAATGGCGGTAATGGTGCTAACGGTTATGGTTTTAATGGGGCTAATGGTGCTAACGGTTATGGTTTTAATGGGGCTAATGGTGGAAATGGTAGTAATGGATGGTTGTTTAAGTTGGTGATGGCAGTAATGGTGGCAATGTTGGGAAGTAAGTTGAAGTTAATTTTTTAATTGAACTTAAAAGAGAATTAATAAAATAACACAATTTTTTAACAATAAATTCATAAATTCTTTTCTTTAAATTCTTTTTCTTAGTCATTTTTTAAATTATTTTCAACAGAAAAAAATAATATTTCACTCATCTTTCTTAACATTTAATTTTCATTCAAAATATAAAAAACATAGTTTAAATTTGACTTCAATTCGCACCCACCCAAAATATGGTCTTTTATCTAAGGCTCAGCGACTTAATATTACCGCAGACACTTTATCTATTGTTACATATAAATGTTTACCTTAGGCTTAGATAATATAATATAACGATAGTTATTATTTTACTTATAATTGCAAGTTATTTTACACAATAAAATGTATTTGCGATTACCCTTACCCTAAAGTACCCTTTTTGCTCTTTCGCACTTTCAATTGCCCCAAATAGGTCTGTCTTAACTCCCCTAAATTGAGATATGGTTGACTGGAAGAGTAACCGTTTAACAAAAATTAATTTTTAAAATCGTAAAAGTTACACTCCTTTGACGGTATTGACCTTAGCCACTACTACCTTTAGAAACACCTGTGCGCAGCAGCATTACATGCATGCAGTGATAAGAGTGATAATTAAAAATTATTTAATTATATTTTCCTATTAATTTTAAATTTTAAAATAAATATGAAGCGTTGTGTATAGACAAGAAAGTAAATCTTCATTCTACTGGAATATCTTTTTATAGGCGATGTACGATTATAAAAAAATTATAATTTTAATTGGTAAAAAAAATATTAAACTATTTTTTTAAATTTAAACTATATTTTTTATGTTTTGAATGAAAATTAAATGTTAAGAAAGATGAGTGAAATATAATTTTTTTCTGCTGAAGTCATTTTTTAAAAATACTGTAGAATAAAAAAATTAACTATCTTTCAATTTATTATTAAAATTATCGTTTTAGTTTATTTTCTCTTTTAATTTCAATTAACAAATTAACTTCATCTTACTTCCCACAACCTCCACCAGGACAAACTATACACCAACACCGTCTCCATCACCTTCAATACTTCTCTTATGGACTTCCACCGTTGCCACCATTTCCACTTAAACCACAACCATGTCCACCATTTCCACCGTTACCATCTCCAGTTACCACAAAGGTGACTGCAACATAACAAAAGTGACGGAGACATAACAAAATCTGAAATCTGAGCTACCACCTGAATGAAATGAAAATTAAGGTGAAAAATATAAGGTGACCACCTTTGTGGTAGCTGGATATGGAAACGGTGGAAATGGTGGACATGGGGGCGGTTTAAGTGGAAATGGTGGTAATGGTGGCAACGGTGGAAATGTCCATAAAAGAAGTATTGAAGTTTTTTAAACTTAATGGCAAAGGTGGTAATGGTGGAAATGGCGGTTTGATTGGTAGTGACGGTGCTGGTTTAGTACTTTTAATATTTTCTACGGAAAAAAATTATTTTTCACTCATTTTTCTTACTACTTAATTTTATATATAATTAATATATTTACCATTTTACATCAGCGCATGCATGGTCGTTTATCTAATACACTTAATATTATCGAATTATGCGAAAAGCTGCATGTATACAAAATTCCAGTAATGTATACAGAATTTGAAATTTTAAAATTCTTATTTTGATATTTTGCGAATATTAATCCTCTTGCATATGTTTCACTTTTGTGTCTCTATTAGCAAGTTTTGGATAATTAAAAACTTCTTCCAATCCAACTAGAATTAAATCTGCACCTTCCCATAAATCCCCAATATTTTTCACCATTTCTTCCATACCAATTTTAGTTTTTGAAAAATATTACTTTGTTAAAATGATTCTCAACTTTTTATAATCATATGTGACCTTTATATACATTTAAAATAATTAAAAAAAAAATATTTTTAATGATGTTAGATTATATTGAAATCCCAAAAATTCCAATATAAAATTCTTGGTATATATTTTGGAGTCAAAATTTAAATTCAAAGCAATTATTTTGATTTTAGTAACTGCAAATAATTTAATCTATAAATAATTATAATTGTATATATAAAAAAAATATAATTTATAAAAATATAACTTAAAGAAGTTTAAAAACCGATAGCCTTAAGTTTTACGTTCTAATTAAATTCGAAGAATGTTTTTCCCCTTTCCACACGACTGGAATTTATTTTTTGGTAATATAATTTAAAGAATATCAATTAAAAATGTTTCGTATTATTTATATCTAATAATAAAATAAAAATTAATGTTATTGTTCGATTATGATAAAAACTATTAATGTCATTTTATTGAATCATACGTTAAACAGCTTTAATTTAATAAAATCTAAAAAGGGATTTTTTAAAACAGCAACTAAAGCACTAAAGAATGAGAGAGTCAATTTTAGGACAAATTCGTCAAGTAATTAATTAAAAAGTATTGTTTATAATAAATTATTGAAAAAGTTTAATGATCAAATTTTTAAAGTACTAGTACATAATTTAATTCAAATTATTATTATTATAAATTTGAGTGCAAAATATTGTTATTAATTATTTTTAAAATTTTTATTTTACACTCGGATGTGAGTCTTAATAATTTTTAAACATATTCTTTAATATTCTTTCCTTTAATTCTTGTTTCAAACTAACAAACATTTCCAATATTCTGGAAAATATAATCAGGATTCAAATAGCAACAATAACTTATCCTAAAACTTAACAAACATTTTAATTTCATAAAATATATACCGTATTATAAAAAAAATCGCTATCAGTTATAAGAAAAATAATTTAAAAATCAGCGCAAAGTAAATTGGAATTGAATCCTGTTATCAGAATTGTGAAAAATTGCTTTGAAATATTTAATTTTTGCTGATTGTTTAATCCCCACTTAAAATAATCTCAGACTATAAAAGCTGAGCTGAAACATATCAATCATCACTTACAATCCAGCAGCTAACTTGCAAAGTACAATTAGAAGTTAATTTTTCCAAAAATACAAAAAATGGCTAAGTGTTTAGTAAGAATTTTTTAAATAACTTAAATTCCGATTTTATTTACTAATATTTTGTTTTATTCAGATTTTGTTATGTCTCTTGGTTGCAGTCACCTTTGTGGTAGCTGGAGACGGAAATGGTGGAAATGGTGGACATGGTGGTTTGAGTGGTAATGGCGGTGCTGGTGGCAACGGTGGAAATGTCTATAAAAGAAGTATTGAAGGTGATGGTAATGGTGGTAATGGAGGAAATGCCGGAGCATCCGGTGGTAGTGGCGGTGCTGGTGGCAATGGTGGAACTGTACATAGAGGAAAAAGAAATGCTGAAGGAGATGGTCCCGGTGTTAATGTTGGTGTTAATTGGGGTAGGAAGTAAGAGAAAAATAATTTGTTAATTGAAATTGAAAGAGAATTAATAAAATAAAATGAAAATTTTTATGATAAATGCAAAAATAGTTCATTTCTTTATTCTATCTATACCTTTTCAACTTCAAATTGAGACTAACCAACTTCAAATTGGGAGTAAACACTAAACATTTTTAAATTGAGACTAAACAATTTAAAAATGAGAATACGAACTTTTAGATTGAGACTTAAAAACTTTAATGCTGGGGTATTAAAACCAGAAGTCGTTCTTTTCGTAATGCTTAAAACATGTATGTACCAGACATAAATTGTAATAGTAATTGATAATCCTGCTTGTCATTCTTAAATTTTTTAATAGTCGTCTACTAAGACTTGGTCCATATAGTCCAATGCGTAATGCAATTGAATCAGCTTGGTAAAACCTAAAAGCAGGAGCCAAAAGTGATTAAATAAATTCAAATGTCACAATCTTAGTTGGTGAAAACAGATAAAATTTGCCTCAAACCAAATTTCGTCTGCAACGACTAGAAAATATAATTCAAGAAAACGTAACGAAGATTAGTGTGCCTAATTGTATCTCGCAAATCCCTCATATTAAGAAATGTATACCAGACGCAATAAATATGTTATATATGATTTTTTAATTGTTTAAAAATTAAATCAAGTACATATAACACTTAATATTTCTTTTAATAAATTAATTATTAATTTCAATTATTAAAATTAGAAATTTTAATTAATTCCCATTTTAAAACTGTCTAGTCTCAATTTTAAAATTGCTAAATCTCAATTTGAATTTTTTTAGCCTTATCTTTACATTGACAAGGTATAGTACTTTTTACAAATATTTCCAACAGAAAAAATGTATGTATATTTCACTCATTTCTCTTACTATTTAATTTTTATTCAAATTATAAAATATATATTTACAATTTTAATTCAGCGCGTGCACGGTCGTTCACCTAATACACTTAAAATTATCGAATTGTACTAAAAGCGTTTGTGTTTGATCACTGCATGGATAAATAATTCAAGTGATGTACAGAATTGGAAATGTTTAAATTTTTAATTTGATATTTTGCGAATATTTATTAGAAATCTTCGTGCATATGTTTCACATTTTGATGTACCTATTTGTTTTTCTTCGATCTTTTGTGACTCTACTAGCAAGTTTTTGATAATGAAAAACTTCTTCCAATCCAACAACAATTAAATCTGCACCTTCCCATAAATCCCCAATATTTTTCACCATTTCTTCCATACCAATTTTAGTTTTTGAAAAATATTACTTTGTTAAAATGATTCTCAACTTTTTATAATCATATGTGACCTTTATATACATTTAAAATAATTTAAAAAAAAAATATTTTTAATGAAGTGAGATTATATTGAGATTCCTTGGAAAACAGATATAAAATATCTTTGTATATATTTTGGAGTCAAGATTTAAATTCAAAGCAATTATTTTGATTTTAGTAACTGCAGATAATTTAATCTCTAAATAATTATAATTGTATATATAAAAAAAATATAATTAAAACTTTAAGTTTAAAAAACGATAGCCTTAAGTTTTACGTTGTAATTAAATTCGAAGAATGTTTTTCCCCTTTCCATTCCTCAACGACTGGAATTTATTTTTTGGTAATATAATTTAAATAATATCAATTAAAAATGTTTCGTATTATTTATATCTAATAAATAAATAAAAATTAATGTTATTGTTAGATTATGATAAAAACTATTAATTTTATTAAATCATACGTTAAACAGCTTTAATTTAATAAAATTTAAAAAGGGATTTTTTAAAACAGCAAATTTAAATATTAAATAAGGTTGGGTTTATGGAAAGCACTAAAGAATGAGAGAGTAAATTTTAGGACAAATACGTCAAATAATTAATTAAAAAGTATTGATTATAATAAATTATTAAAAAAGTTTAATGATCAAATTTTTAAAGTACTAGTACATAATTTAATTCAAATTATTATTATTATAAATTTGAGTGCAAAATATTGTTATTAATTATTTTTAATATTTTTATTTTACACTCGGATGTGAGTCTTAATAATTCTTAACCATATTCTTTAATATCCTTTCCTTTATTCTTATTTCAAACTAATAAAGATTTCCAATATTCTGGAAAATATAATCAAGATACAAATAGCAACAATAACTTATGCTAAAACTTAACAAACATTTGAAATTAATAAAATTAACATAATTAAAAAAAAATCGCTATCAGTTATAAGAGAAATAATTTAAAAATCAGTACAAAGTAAGTTGGAATTGAATCTTGTTATCAGAATTATGAAAAATTGCTTTGAAATATTTAATTTTTGCTGATTGTTTAATCCCCACTTAAAATAATCTCAGACTATAAAAGCTGAGCTGAAACATATCAATCATCACTTACAATCCAGCAGCTAACTTGCAAAGTACAATTAAAAGTTAATTTTTCCAATAATACTAAAAATGGCTAAGTGTTTAGTAAGAATTTTTTAAATAATTTAAATTCCGATTTTATTTACTAATATTATGTTTTATTCAGATTTTGTTATGTCTCTTGGTTGCAGTCACCTTTGTGGTAGCTGGAGATGGAAATGGTGGTGATGGTGGACATGGTGGTTTGAGTGGTAATGGCGGTGCTGGTGGCAACGGTGGAACTGTCTATAAAAGAAGTATTGAAGGTGATGGTAATGGTGGTAATGGAGGAAATGCCGGAGCATCCGGTGGTAGTGGCGGTGCTGGTGGCAATGGTGGAACTGTACATAGAGGAAAAAGAAATGCTGAAGGAGATGGTCCCGGTGTTAATGTTGGTGTTAATTGGGGTAGGAAGTAAGAGAAAAATAATTTGTTAATTGAAATTGAAAGAGAATTAATAAAATAAAATGAAAATTTTTATGATAAATGCAAAAATAGTTCATTTCTTTATTCTATCTATACCTTTTCAACTTCAAATTGAGACTAACCAACTTCAAATTGGGAGTAAACACTAAACATTTTTAAATTGAGACTAAACAATTTAAAAATGAGAATACGAACTTTTAGATTGAGACTTAAAAACTTTAATGCTGGGGTATTAAAACCAGAAGTCGTTCTTTTCGTAATGCTTAAAACATGTATATGTACCAGACATAAATTGTAATAGTAATTGATAATCTTGCTTGTCATTCTTAATTTTTTTTAATAGTCTAAGACTTGGTACATATAGTCGAATACTTAATGCAATTGAATCAGTTTGGTAAAACCTAAAAGCAGGAGCCAAAAGTGATTAAATAAATTCAAATGCCACAATATTGGTGAAAACAGATAAAATTTGACTCAAACCAATTTTCTTTCAAATTTAACATTGCCTTTTTTTTATCAATATACAATTCATTTATACATTTATTAAATTTTGTTAATAAATTCCCTTCTAATTCCTTTTTATTTCATTTTAATTTTATCTCATATAAACAATTTTGAAAATTGAATCATTTTACAAAACATTTTCTTTGAATTATAATTTTTATACATTTTCAACCATTTTTTTTTTATTTTTATACAATTTAAATAATTTTTATACATTTTCAACCATTTTTTTTTTATTTTTATACAATTTAAATAATTTTTATACATTTTCAATAAATTTTTTATTTTAATTTTTTTTCTCATTTTAACAATTTTTTTTTTTAATTGCTATGTATTTTCAACATTTACAAATTACTAATTTTTTTTTTATTTTTATACAATTTAACCTTTTAACTTTTAATTTTTAAATTTAAAAAATTTTTTTTTTTTATTCTATTTCACTTATTTTCATAATTTACATATATTTTTATTTTTAATATTATTTTTAAATATATTCTTTTACATAATATTACTTTTTAAATATACATTCATTTTCTATAATCTGTACTAATTTAATAAACAATTTTTTAAATATATTCATTTATTACTATTTTTATTTCTTTTTCCCAAAATTAAATTTTAATATACTAGTTTAATTTCTGTGTAATTATTTTCTTTAAATAATGAACGAATTTTTTTTATATAACTGTAATTGGCTAGCTAATTATTTCTCTAAAAGTTAATAATAAAGTTTAACTTTAAATACTAACGAAAATTTTAAAACAAAAAATATTTAATTTGTTTAATACTTTTCTATGTTTCCAAAACTTTTTTAAACTATATCTATTATATATTATATTGTATTCATCATTATTTTCGAGTTTTTTCTGATTAATATCATTTTAGGCATGCTTTCTAAAATATTTATAATTCCGTGGAATTATTGTAGGACTATATTTATGAGTTTTGTGCGCATTTGCTAGCGAACAATTTTCTTTCAATTTCTCTCTTTCCGTTACTATTTGTATTTCAGGATTTTGAGTTATATTATTTACTTTTTCCATAAAATTTTTATTCAAGTTTGTCCCTTTTTGACTCTTTTCCTTTTGTTGAATAAATTCTGCATCTATTTTTTCTACGTGCTTTTCGATATACTTTTCTGTATTTTCATTAAATTGTATTATTTTACATATTTCCTGATGTGGAATTATACTAGGTTCAAGTTCCAAAATTAACATTTCTTCGTTTTTATCCTGTACTTCTTCATTTTTATATAAAAGTCTAATATGACTTAATGCTTCTTCCGAATTTTCTTCATATTTATGTATCTTTTTATCCTTACTTTTGTATTTTCTACATTGTTTTTTTACGTTGCTTATAGTTTCAGTTTTTTCATGCTGTATTTCTATAACAGTTCCAAATTCTATTTTTTCTTCCTCCAATTCTTTACTCTCTTCTACTACATTATGTTCTACTACTACTTCGGATTGCTTCATTTTATTTATTTCTAAAATTACACTGTTGTTTTTTAATTTATTTTCTACACAACAATTTACTGGATTTAACTTATTTTCCATTTCTTTTAAAACTGGTTTTTTGAATGCCGAATTCATCAATACTAAATTGTTTGGGTAGCACCCAAGCGTGGTACTACTGCAAGCTTGGAATGAACGTAAATTTACTTCAGGTTTCCTAATTGGGGTTTTAACAAAAGGAACTTCTATCGCCTTTTGCTCATTTATGGTACTCGAAATTTCCTGTAGTTTTGACGTACCCTGAAAATTGCATTTTTTATATAAATTATTATAATTAGAACTACCATCTTTGGGTATTCTTTTCTCCATATTAATTACTTCATTATAACTTTCTACTTCATTATTATTACAAAATTCTTCATTACAATTTCTCAATGTTTTACTGTGCCCCTGTGGCGTATTATATGCAATATTTTGACTACTTTTTTCCTCAATTTTAAAGAAATTTCTATTCATTATGATAACCTGAGCTCCATTGTCCTTTGAAAACTTTGCTTCTTCTATTTTTGATATATTCAGTGGTAATTCAATATTTCCTTTATAAGTTTTTTCATGTAAATTTTGTCTTCTTACTAACATAATGGTGGGGGATGAATCAGGGCGTTTTGATTCATCCCTTATTAAAGCACGCGATTCGTATTTTTGCTTAGCAGGGCAGTGAAATATACTGGGTCCTGGGCGGTCACACCATTCACAATTTGGCGCCACTACATTTTCTCTATATGTTATACAAAAACGGCTGGTATGACCTAGTTCTCCACAACTATAACATTTTAAATTATTTTTATTAGTTCTATAATTATTTTTAATATTTGTTCTAAAATTGCTATTATAGCTATTGTAGCTATTTATATTATTCCTGTAATCTATTTTGTTATTTGGTACCGAGTCATTATTTTTATTTTTATGATAACCTGTCTTTTGATCATCTATTTTCATTAATAATTTCTTTAATAATGTGGAAATATCATTATCATTAGGCAGATTTTCTGTTAAATTGCTCCTTGTGTAGTTTTCCCTGGCGTATTCGATCGCCTTTTGTACTGCTAGATTTAAATTTGAGCAACTTTGTGATCTTACATAAAATTTCAATTGTTCCGAACATAATCCTCTTATAAAACTGCGTTTTGCTACTTTCGTCATTTCCTCTTTTAGAACCCTACCCTCACCTGGGTAAGTGTTTTCTACCATAATTATGTAGGCCTCCAGCTTTTGCAAGAGTCTACTACCAAAATTTTCTACTGTTTCATCCTGTCCCTGATAACATTCCTCCAATTCCCTAGCTAATTGAGGAAGGTCCTTATAAGGTACAAAGTAATCACATAAAACATTTTTAAATTCCTCAAAATCTATAATATTTCTATGTTGGAAAAGAACATTCGCTTTTCCTTTTAATTTACTTCTTATAAGATTGTTTAAGACAAAACTTCTTCCTCTAAATTCAGTTACATAATAAGCTTTTTCAGCCAGATATAGAAAATTTTGTAAATCCAGAGTCGGGTTCTCCCCTGACCCTGAAAATACTGGTACATGTACTAAAAAAGTTTCAAATGTCTCAGTGACGGACAGCATTCCGTCGCTAAAAGACATTTTTTATATAAATAACAAAAGCTACATACAACATCTTAAATTTTTGAAAAACCCCATATTACCAAATTAAAAAAAAATTATACAGAGAATTTCTTAAAAAAAACACAAGACTCTAAGATACAATCCTATTCACTAACATTTTTTAACACCTTTTTGTTTTTATTAGCTAGCCAAAAAACATATTTAAGAAATTTATTTTCTCAACAACAAAAAAAAATACGACAACAAAAATACTTTCAATAAACAATAATTCAAAAAAAAACTTTCAAAAATAAATACTTTTAATATATACATAATTCAACTAATAATTTTAATTCAACTTCCTATTAAATAAAAATACAATTATAGCTACTTATTGAAATTTCTATCAATATCAAATTTACTGATTAAAGTAAATCTACATAATTATATTAAAAGAAAACAAGTATTTTTTACTTTTTCAACCATAAAAGGGTTTTATTGCCTTTTTATGCAATCATAGGAGATTATGCAATCATAGGGTTTCTTTTCGAATTCCATATAAAAAAAATTAATTTTCGCCAAATACAAAAAAAAAATATATTTTGATAAACAAAATATATACAAAATATTTTTGATCCTTTGTATTATTAAATTTTCGTCAAATACCGAATACTATATTTTATATTAAAAATATTATACAAAATAATTTTGTGCTATACATTGAAAATATGTTAAACAAGAGGAGACAAATAAAACAAAATCAAAACAAAAATCTTCCTACAAAAATTACACAGAAATAATAAAAAAAATTTTAATTATGTATAACAATTTTTTTAATTTAACTTCATTACTAACAATATTCTCCAATATTTGTATAAAATGAATATATGAAAAAAAATCCCTTACAAAAAAGAAAACTACTTTTACATCTAATTGTATATATAAAAAAAAATGAATTTAAAACAATTTTTTTTGAAAATTACACATTTTTGTATATATAAAAAATTGATTTTTAAAACAATATCTTTTTTTTTTTTTTCAAAAAAAAAGACTAATTATATACATCTAATTTTATATATTAAGAAAAAAAAAATTATTTAGACCAGTATTTTTTCTTCCAAAACTAATTATACATCTATAAAAAATTTGTACATTTTTTAAAAATTTGTACGCTTATTCGAAAAAAACAAAAAAAAAACAACAAAAATTCTACAATTTTAAACAAAAGCTACGCAATAAATGCGTTTTGCTTATCCCTTTTATGCTTCACGCAAACTCAGGGTGTTTCTTTTGCAAATTTTTGTGTGTATTTCACGTACTTTATTTCTGGTTGATGGTGCTTCCTCTTTTTTTTATGTTGGTTTCTCTTTTTTTTTTATGTTCGTACTTCTAGTTGTTGTCCGAAAAAAAAATCCTGATTTTTTGGTTGTCCCCAAAAAAAATTCAATGCTGGTCAATAAATTATAATGGTTCATGATTGAGTAATTGCACTCAATATTAATTATTATTAATTGTTTGTTTTCATACCCAAAATTGCATAGTCGACACAATTGCGCACTAAGCATTATTAAATTATTGACACAATTTAATAACACAAATTTAACTAGAACAATATTTTATATTTGAATAAATATTGTTCTTGTTAAGCAATTCGAAAAGCAAATATTTTATGGTACAAACAATCAATTATTATTTATTACAAAAACGGTTGTTTTTAATTTTTATTCAAATTATAAAATATATATTTACAATTTTAATTCAGCGCGTGCACGGTCGTTCATCTAATACACTTAAAATTATCGAATTATGCGAAAAGCTTTGTGTTTAATCGCTGCATGGATAAATAATTCAAGTGATGTACAGAATTGGAAATGTTTAAATTTTTAATTTGATATTTTGCGAATATTTATTAGAAATCTTCTTACATATGTTTAACATTTTGATGTACCTATTTGTTTTTCTTCGATCTTTTGTGTCTCTACTAGCAAGTTTTTGATAATGAAAAACTTCTTCCAATCCAACAACAATTAAATCTGCACCTTCCCATAAATCCCCAATATTTTTCACCATTTCTTCCATACCAATTTTAGTTTTTGAAAAATATTACTTTTGATAAAATGGTTCTCAACTTGTTATAATCATATGTGACCTTTATATACATTTAAAATAATTTAAAAAAAAATATTTTTAATTAAGTGAGATTATATTGAGACTTCTTGGAAAACAGATATAAAATATCTTTGTATATATTTTGGAGTCAAGATTTAAATTCAAAGCAATTATTTTGATTTTAGTAACTGCAGATAATTTAATCTCTAAATAATTATAATTATATATATAAAAAAAATATAATTAAAACTTTAAGTTTAAAAAACAATAGCCTTAAGTTTTACGTTGTAATTAAATTCGAAGAATGTTTTTCCCCTTTCCATTCCTCAACGACTGGAATTTATTTTTTGGTAATATAATTTAAATAATATCAATTAAAAATGTTTCGTATTATTTATATCTAATAAATAAATAAAAATTAATGTTATTGTTAGATTATGATAAAAACTATTAATTTTATTAAATCATACGTTAAACAGCTTTAATTTAATAAAATTTAAAAAGGGATTTTTTAAAACAGCAAATTTAAATATTAAATAAGGTTGGGTTTATGGAAAGCACTAAAGAATGAGAGAGTCAATTTTAGGACAAATTCGTCAAGTATAATTAATTAAAAAGTATTGTTTATAATAAATTATTGAAAAAGTTTAATGATCAAATTTTTAAAGTACTTTGAGTGCAAAATATTATTATTAATTATTTGAGTGCAATTTGAGTGCAAAATATTGTTATTAATTATTTTTAAAATTTTTATTTTACACTCGGATGTGAGTCTTAATAATTTTTAAACATATTCTTTAATATTCTTTCCTTTAATTCTTGTTTCAAACTAACAAACATTTCCAATATTCTGGAAAATATAATCAGGATTCAAATAGCAACAATAACTTATCCTAAAACTTAACAAACATTTTAATTTCATAAAATATATACCGAATTATAAAAAAAATCGCTATCAGTTATAAGAAAAATAATTTAAAAATCAGTACAAAGTAAGTTGGAATTGAATCCTGTTATCAGAATTGTGAAAAATTCCAATGAAATATTTAATTTTTGCTGATTGTTTAATCCCCACTTAAAATAATCTCAGACTATAAAAGCTGAGCTGAAACATATCAATCATCACTTACAATTCAGCAGCTAATCTGCAAAGTACAATTAGAAGTTAATTTTTCCAAAAATACAAAAAATGGCTAAGTGTTTAGTAAGAATTTTTTAAATAATTTAAATTCCGATTTTATTTACTAATATTTTGTTTTATTCAGATTTTGTTATGTCTGTTGGTTGCAGTCACCTTTGTGGTAGCTGGAGACGGAAATTTTATTTACCATGTCCACAATGATGGTGGTTTGAGTGGTAATCGCGGTGCTGGTGGCAAGGGTGAAAATGTCTATAAAAGAAGTATTGAAGGTGATGGTAATGGTGGTAATGGAGGACATGGCGGTTTGACTGGTAATGGCGGTGCTGGTGGCAATGGTGGAAATGTCTATAAAAGAAGTATTGAAGGTGATGGTAATGGTGGTAATGGTGGACATGGTGGTTTGAGTGGTAATGGCGGTGCTGGTGGCAACGGTGGAAATGTCTATAAAAGAAGTATTGAAGGTGATGGTAATGGTGGTAATGGAGGACATGGCGGTTTGACTGGTAATGGCGGTGCTGGTGGCAATGGTGGAACTGTGCATAGAGGAAAAAGAAATGCTGAAGGAGATATTCCCGGTGGCGTTAAGGTTGATGTTAATTGGGGTAGGAAGTAAGAGAAAGATAATTTGTTAATTGAAATTGAAAGAGAATTAATAAAATAAAACGGCAATTTTAATGATAAATGCAAAAATAGTTAATTTCTTTATTCTATCTATACCTTTTCAACTTTAAATTGAGACTAACCAACTTCAAATTGGGACTAAACACTGAACATTTTTAAATTGAGACTAAACAATTTAAAAATGAATATAAAAACTTTTAGATTGAGACTTAAAAACTTTAATGCTGGGGTATTAAAACCAGAAGTCGTTCTTTTCGTAATGCTTAAAACATGTATGTACCAGACATAAATTGTAATAGTAATTGATAATCCTGCTTGTCATTCTTAATTTTTTTAATAGTCGTCTACTAAGACTTGGTCCATATAGTCCAATGCGTAATGCAATTGAATCAGCTTGGTAAAACCTAAAAGCAGGAGCCAAAAGTGATTAAATAAATTCAAATACCACAATCTTAGTTGGTGAAAACAGATAAAATTTGCCTCAAACCAAATTTCGTCTGCAACGACTAGAAAATATAATTCAAGAAAACGTAACGAAGATTAGTGTGCCTAATTGTATCTCGCAAATCCCTCATATTAAAAAATGTATACCAGACGCAATAAATATGTTATATATGATTTTTTAATTGTTTAAAAATTAAATTAAGTACATATAACACTTAATATTTCTTTTAATAAATTAATTATTAATTTCAATTATTAAAATTAGAAATTTTAATTAATTCCCATTTTAAAACTGTCTAGTCTCAATTTTGAAAATGCTAAATCTCAATTTGAATTTTTTTTAGCCTTATCTTTACATTGACAAGGTATAGTACTTTTTACAAATATTTCCAACAGAAAAAATGTATGTATATTTCACTCATTTCTCTTACTATTTAATTTTTATTCAAATTATAAAATATATATTTACAATTTTAAATCAGCGCGAGTTATGTATAGACCAGCAATATTGTCTATACGTAATGAGCAACCCAAAATTGCCGATATATTAGATGCAATAAATGTAAATATGCATCCGAAATAAATAACATGTAATTTATATAATAAAATAGAAAGTAACTATTACCTGAATATTAAAAAACCCTATTATTTTATTATACTATAATAAAGAAAGTATCTTTAAGATTTTATATTACATTGTCGGAAGTCAGGTATAAAATTAGCAATAACTTAGAATTTAAGAAATATATTTAAGGAACTGAGGATTGTGAAGGACAGTTCTGATTTACTTTTACAAGATTTCACTTCGTTCTTTTTTTTAAAATTAATATTTTTAATAAAGCATTTTTTTAAACAATTCTAAGAGTTTTTTATTTAATCTTTAATACAAGAATTTATTTTAAATAAATTCGGTGTTACAAAAAATATAATTGGCGCAGTCGGTAGGATTATTTCTCAAATAGAAATAGTCCAGTGAAACGAACTATTAGTGAAAAAAAAAGTGATTGTAATTTAATAAAAGTGGAAACAAAGGGATATATTTTAAGCCTGAAGAAACGAAGCTTATTCTATCAGTTTAATAACACTAAAATAACAATGTTTAATAAAAATATTGATAAAGACCAACTAATGGTTAACAAAGACTTAGTAGAAGAATTAAAGGTGAAAAATCAGCAACTCCAGCAGTTGACAGCAGCTGTGCAAAATATGCAACAAAAGGAGCAAACCATCGAACATCGTGAAAAAGTTCTACGAGAAGTAAGATATATGTCTACATTTACCGGCACATCTGAAATTACAATCAACGCTTTTATAAGTAGTGTTGAATACTATTTATCAACGGTTAGTGATGAAACCCTAAGAAAAACAATGGTGAGAGCTATTTTCTTTGAGAAAATACAAGGAGAAGCGAAGAACACCGTGATCAACATTCCAAAACCAGATGATTGGGAAACTATAAAAGCAGTCTTAAAATTAAGATACAGACCAGATACGGAACCAACGGAAATTTTCAGAATGATCAGCAATTTGAAAGCAAACACAGTAAGTGAATTAGCAATAGATATACAAAATATAAAATATAAGTCCGATGAAATTAGTGTATATTATCAAAATGATACTTGTATAGATTTAAGTAATGTGGATAGTTTACTAGTAAATACAATAAAAGAAATAACACAAGGTGTATTATTAGATAAAATATATGAAGAAAGGAATTTAGGTAGAATTTTATCGATAATGACTGGAAGAAGGTTTGAAGATACATGTATTAGACATGAGTTTAAGAAAAATAGGAATTTTAATAGAATTAATTCGGGCCAATATCGCCAACAACAGAATCTTTCTAATAATATTAATAATAATTCAGGGAATTTACGAAGACAAAATCAAGAGTCAGAGAATTTTAAAAATAATTCAGGACAAAATCGTCAACAAAGTTTTAATAATAATTATTCAAATAATTATTACTCAGGTAATAATAATAAGTTAACATTTGAAAAATATGCAAGCAAAGAAAAAGAATGTAATTTACTTCATGAAGAAATGAGAGCATTAGCACCCCAGAGTTTCAGTTTAAATAGTAATTTATCAAAAGCTAAAAAATCACTAGAAGAATATGAAAAGTTGAAAGAAAAATATGAAGAATTAGAATCAACACGAATATCATTGAAATGTAGTAATGAAAATTTATTAAAAGAATTAAATGAAACTAAAAAAATATTGGAAGAAGAACAATCAAAATTCGGAAAAGAAAATTGTGAATTGAAAATACAATCAGAAAATTTTGAACAACAAAATACAAAATATCTAAACGAAATTAATTTATTGAAAGAGAATATAACAAATTTAACAGAAAATTTAAATAATATGAAAGATGAAAAAGTTGTGTTTAGGGAAAAGAATAGAAAATTAACAGAGGAATTAGAATTAGAAATAATTAAAACAGAAGTTAATGAAAATAAAATAAAAGAATTATTTAATAATATTTCATCTTTAAAAAATTCAAATGTAGAAACAGAAAGGATTAAAAATGAAAAGGATTTAGATTATCTGAAATTAAAAAAAAAATATTCCAATTTAAATACAGAATTTAATAAATTAAATGAATGTCAATTAAAATCAGAAGAAAATTCTTTAGAATTAAATAAACGTTCAGAAAATGTTTCAATACGTTTAGGTGAATATCAAACAAAATATGCAAATTTTGAAATTGAAAATAATGTCTACAATTTAAAACAAACTAAAGATATTAAAAATATGTTACAAGTCAATTTAGAAACATATATACCATTAGAAAGACTTAAGTATATCATAAATATATTATTAAATGCAAATTCTGAGTTATTACAAAAAAATGATGATTTCGAAAAATTGGTATTAAATTTAAAAAATGATATAAATGTACAAAATAAAGAACAAAATGAAGTAACAGAAAAATTATTAATTAGTTCAAATGATAATGAAACATTAAATAGAAAATTTTTCAATTTAACGATGATTGAAATGATGAAAAAAATACAAACACTAACAGATAATTGTAATGTATTTAAACAAGAACAATTAAAATTGCTTGATAAAATTTCTATACAACAAAATGAACTTGATGATATGAAATCAGATAGAAATTGTATTATTCTTGAAATAGATTCGTTAAATAGTAAATATGTAGAACTAAGTAAAGAATATGAATCGAACAAAAATGATTTCTATGTTAAATGTTCAGAATTTGAAAATATATTGCAAGAAAAAAATAAAAAAATTTTGATGAATGAAGAAGAAATATTAAAATTAACATCGAAAATTAAGGAACTTACTGACAAAATAAATAAATCAAATGAAATATTAAAAATATATGAAGAAGAAAAAGTTGAATTAGATAAAAATTATGCAAATCTGAAATATAATAATAATTTTACAAAACCAAATAGTCACACAGGCAATTCTGATATAGAAAGATTCCATAATACAATTGCAGAAAAATTTAGGATACTCAGATTAGTAAAAAAAATAATATCTATAAAAAGATTAATACAGAAATCAGTTAGAAGTTATAATGGTAGATTTCATTCGGCGATCAAAGCAACTCCACAAGACGTGCAAAATTTATTAGTTAACTTAGCAAAGATAAAAGAAAATTTAAAGAAAATTAAAGAAATTAATATAAAGAAAGCCAATATAAATAGGGAAGATTATGAAGAAAAAAGATCGGAAGGATTTATAAAAAATTATAAGGCAGTTAGACATAAACATGTACCTAAATATAGAAAAACTAAATTAAAAAATATTCATATATGCAATATTAAAAGACCAACAAAATTTTCAGATATGGATACTAATATGGATACTTTGGATATTGATAATACCAATTAATGGACGATTAGAAATTCAAGAAATAAAGGATCAGGCAGGTTTTACTATAATACAGCTAGATAAAATAGAGTTAGTTGATCAAACAAACATTATCTTACATATAATAAATCCTATAGAAATAAGTAACATAATAAAAGATATGTATACAAACATAGAAAAATTAGATATAAATAATAAGGAATTACTTCAAATTCAATTGAAAGAATTAGATGATAAAGTAAAAACAATATTACCATTATCTAGAAAAAATAGAAGCAAAAGAGGACTTATAAACATTATAGGAAGTGCATCCAAATGGATGTTCGGCACAATGGATAACGAAGATAGGGAAATTATTGAAAAACATCTAAATCAATTAGAATTTACCGATGACAAATTAATTAAAAATGTAAACTCACAAATTAAAATAAACGATAATTTAAACAAAAGTATCACACAATTGAAAGACATAATATCAAACGACAGAAATTTAGTAACAACACAATTAGGTAGAATGAAAACAGAAATGCAACAACACACATTTTATGACCAATTAGTAAAAATCCAAATATTAAAAGGAAAGATAGACAGTATCCAAGAAAATATAGTTTCAGCTAAATACGGCATATTGCACCCGAATATACTAACTAACCAAGAAATAGAGGAATATCAAATAGATTATAAGAAATTACAATACATTAGATTAGGAGTAAGTACATTTGAAGATAATTTAATATTATTAGCGATTAAAGTACCTAAAACTTATATAGATATTCATTTAAAAACTATTATACCTATACCTAATAAGAATAATAAAGAAATAGATTATCCACAAGAAAGTATAATTGAAATTAATAATACAGTTTATAAATATGAAGAATTTAAAACATTGAATGAATTACGATTAAGTAAACATTGTATTTATAAAGAAAATTGTAAATTAATAAACAATAATGTAACCGAAATCATGTTATTAGATGAAGAAACCATTATAATAAAAAATGCTTACAATTTAATATTAAATCAATCTTGCGATGGTAGAAATATAAATATTTTTGGAAATTTTTTAATTAATTACATCAATTGCACATTAAAATTTTTAAATCATAAATTCTCTAATACTAAGAAAATAGTAAAAGAAAAATTTTATTATCCTAACTTAAAACAAAACCATAATTTTACAGATAAAATTACTTTTGAGGAAATAGTTTTAAAGTATGAAAATAATAATAACGAAATACAAAAAATAAAGTTTCATAAAAGTTTGTCATTTGGATTTAATATTTTAATAATTTGTATCATTTTAATAATTATACCCATTATAATTTGTACAGTAAAATGTTGTATTATTAAGAAAATTCAGGAGAATTTTAAAATAAAGGAGGGAGAAGTTATGTATAGACCAGCAATATTGTCTATACGTAATGAGCAACCCAAAATTGCCGATATATTAGATGCAATAAATGTAAATATGCATCCGAAATAAATAACATGTAATTTATATAATAAAATAGAAAGTAACTATTACCTGAATATTAAAAAACCCTATTATTTTATTATACTATAATAAAGAAAGTATCTTTAAGATTTTATATTACATTGTCGGAAGTCAGGTATAAAATTAGCAATAACTTAGAATTTAAGAAATATATTTAAGGAACTGAGGATTGTGAAGGACAGTTCTGATTTACTTTTACAAGATTTCACTTCGTTCTTTTTTTTAAAATTAATATTTTTAATAAAGCATTTTTTTAAACAATTCTAAGAGTTTTTTATTTAATCTTTAATACAAGAATTTATTTTAAATAAATTCGGTGTTACAAAAAATATAATTCGCGTGCACGGTCGTTCATCTAATACACTTAAAATTATCGAATTGTGCGAAAAGCTTTGTGTTTAATCGCTGCATGGATAAATAATTCAAGTGATGTACAGAATTGGAAATGTTTAAATTTTTAATTTGATATTTTGCGAATATTTATCAGAAATCTTCTTACATATGCTTAACATTTTGATGTACCTATTTGTTTTTCTTCGATCTTTTGTGTCTCTACTAGCAAGTTTTTGATAATGAAAAACTTCTTCCAATCCAACAACAATTAAATCTGCACCTTAAATCTCCAATATTTTTCACCATTTCTTCCATACCAATTTTAGTTTTTGAAAAATATTACTTTTGATAAAATGGTTCTCAACTTGTTATAATCATATGTGACCTTTATATACATTTAAAATAATTTAAAAAAAAATATTTTTAATGAAGTGAGATTATATTGAGATTCCTTGGAAAACGGATATAAAATATCTTTGTATATATTTTGGAGTCAAGATTTAAATTCAAAGCAATTATTTTGATTTTAGTAACTGCAGATAATTTAATCTCTAAATAATTATAATTATACTGTCTATCTTTCCTTTTAAAATATGTTACAAGTCAATTTAGAAACATATATACCATTAGAAAGACTTAAGTATATCATAAATATATTATTAAATGCAAATTCTGAGTTATTACAAAAAAATGATGATTTCGAAAAATTGGTATTAAATTTAAAAAATGATATAAATGTACAAAATAAAGAACAAAATGAAGTAACAGAAAAATTATTAATTAGTTCAAATGATAATGAAACATTAAATAGAAAATTTTTCAATTTAACGATGATTGAAATGATGAAAAAAATACAAACACTAACAGATAATTGTAATGTATTTAAACAAGAACAATTAAAATTACTTGATAAAATTTCTATACAACAAAATGAACTTGATGATATGAAATCAGATAGAAATTGTATTATTCTTGAAATAGATTCGTTAAATAGTAAATATGTAGAACTAAGTAAAGAATATGAATCGAACAAAAATGATTTCTATGTTAAATGTTCAGAATTTGAAAATATATTGCAAGAAAAAAATAAAAAAATTTTGATGAATGAAGAAGAAATATTAAAATTAACATCGAAAATTAAGGAACTTACTGACAAAATAAATAAATCAAATGAAATATTAAAAATATATGAAGAAGAAAAAGTTGAATTAGATAAAAATTATGCAAATCTGAAATATAATAATAATTTTACAAAACCAAATAGTCACACAGGCAATTCTGATATAGAAAGATTCCATAATACAATTGCAGAAAAATTTAGGATACTCAGATTAGTAAAAAAAATAATATCTATAAAAAGATTAATACAGAAATCAGTTAGAAGTTATAATGGTAGATTTCATTCGGCGATCAAAGCAACTCCACAAGACGTGCAAAATTTATTAGTTAACTTAGCAAAGATAAAAGAAAATTTAAAGAAAATTAAAGAAATTAATATAAAGAAAGCCAATATAAATAGGGAAGATTATGAAGAAAAAAGATCGGAAGGATTTATAAAAAATTATAAGGCAGTTAGACATAAACATGTACCTAAATATAGAAAAACTAAATTAAAAAATATTCATATATGCAATATTAAAAGACCAACAAAATTTTCAGATATGGATACTAATATGGATACTTTGGATATTGATAATACCAATTAATGGACGATTAGAAATTCAAGAAATAAAGGATCAGGCAGGTTTTACTATAATACAGCTAGATAAAATAGAGTTAGTTGATCAAACAAACATTATCTTACATATAATAAATCCTATAGAAATAAGTAACATAATAAAAGATATGTATACAAACATAGAAAAATTAGATATAAATAATAAGGAATTACTTCAAATTCAATTGAAAGAATTAGATGATAAAGTAAAAACAATATTACCATTATCTAGAAAAAATAGAAGCAAAAGAGGACTTATAAACATTATAGGAAGTGCATCCAAATGGATGTTCGGCACAATGGATAACGAAGATAGGGAAATTATTGAAAAACATCTAAATCAATTAGAATTTACCGATGACAAATTAATTAAAAATGTAAACTCACAAATTAAAATAAACGATAATTTAAACAAAAGTATCACACAATTGAAAGACATAATATCAAACGACAGAAATTTAGTAACAACACAATTAGGTAGAATGAAAACAGAAATGCAACAACACACATTTTATGACCAATTAGTAAAAATCCAAATATTAAAAGGAAAGATAGACAGTATCCAAGAAAATATAGTTTCAGCTAAATACGGCATATTGCACCCGAATATACTAACTAACCAAGAAATAGAGGAATATCAAATAGATTATAAGAAATTACAATACATTAGATTAGGAGTAAGTACATTTGAAGATAATTTAATATTATTAGCGATTAAAGTACCTAAAACTTATATAGATATTCATTTAAAAACTATTATACCTATACCTAATAAGAATAATAAAGAAATAGATTATCCACAAGAAAGTATAATTGAAATTAATAATACAGTTTATAAATATGAAGAATTTAAAACATTGAATGAATTACGATTAAGTAAACATTGTATTTATAAAGAAAATTGTAAATTAATAAACAATAATGTAACCGAAATCATGTTATTAGATGAAGAAACCATTATAATAAAAAATGCTTACAATTTAATATTAAATCAATCTTGCGATGGTAGAAATATAAATATTTTTGGAAATTTTTTAATTAATTACATCAATTGCACATTAAAATTTTTAAATCATAAATTCTCTAATACTAAGAAAATAGTAAAAGAAAAATTTTATTATCCTAACTTAAAACAAAACCATAATTTTACAGATAAAATTACTTTTGAGGAAATAGTTTTAAAGTATGAAAATAATAATAACGAAATACAAAAAATAAAGTTTCATAAAAGTTTGTCATTTGGATTTAATATTTTAATAATTTGTATCATTTTAATAATTATACCCATTATAATTTGTACAGTAAAATGTTGTATTATTAAGAAAATTCAGGAGAATTTTAAAATAAAGGAGGGAGAAGTTATGTATAGACCAGCAATATTGTCTATACGTAATGAGCAACCCAAAATTGCCGATATATTAGATGCAATAAATGTAAATATGCATCCGAAATAAATAACATGTAATTTATATAATAAAATAGAAAGTAACTATTACCTGAATATTAAAAAACCCTATTATTTTATTATACTATAATAAAGAAAGTATCTTTAAGATTTTATATTACATTGTCGGAAGTCAGGTATAAAATTAGCAATAACTTAGAATTTAAGAAATATATTTAAGGAACTGAGGATTGTGAAGGACAGTTCTGATTTACTTTTACAAGATTTCACTTCGTTCTTTTTTTTAAAATTAATATTTTTAATAAAGCATTTTTTTAAACAATTCTAAGAGTTTTTTATTTAATCTTTAATACAAGAATTTATTTTAAATAAATTCGGTGTTACAAAAAATATAATTCGCGTGCACGGTCGTTCATCTAATACACTTAAAATTATCGAATTGTGCGAAAAGCTTTGTGTTTAATCGCTGCATGGATAAATAATTCAAGTGATGTACAGAATTGGAAATGTTTAAATTTTTAATTTGATATTTTGCGAATATTTATCAGAAATCTTCTTACATATGCTTAACATTTTGATGTACCTATTTGTTTTTCTTCGATCTTTTGTGTCTCTACTAGCAAGTTTTTGATAATGAAAAACTTCTTCCAATCCAACAACAATTAAATCTGCACCTTAAATCTCCAATATTTTTCACCATTTCTTCCATACCAATTTTAGTTTTTGAAAAATATTACTTTTGATAAAATGGTTCTCAACTTGTTATAATCATATGTGACCTTTATATACATTTAAAATAATTTAAAAAAAAATATTTTTAATGAAGTGAGATTATATTGAGATTCCTTGGAAAACGGATATAAAATATCTTTGTATATATTTTGGAGTCAAGATTTAAATTCAAAGCAATTATTTTGATTTTAGTAACTGCAGATAATTTAATCTCTAAATAATTATAATTATACTGTCTATCTTTCCTTTTAAAATATGTTACAAGTCAATTTAGAAACATATATACCATTAGAAAGACTTAAGTATATCATAAATATATTATTAAATGCAAATTCTGAGTTATTACAAAAAAATGATGATTTCGAAAAATTGGTATTAAATTTAAAAAATGATATAAATGTACAAAATAAAGAACAAAATGAAGTAACAGAAAAATTATTAATTAGTTCAAATGATAATGAAACATTAAATAGAAAATTTTTCAATTTAACGATGATTGAAATGATGAAAAAAATACAAACACTAACAGATAATTGTAATGTATTTAAACAAGAACAATTAAAATTACTTGATAAAATTTCTATACAACAAAATGAACTTGATGATATGAAATCAGATAGAAATTGTATTATTCTTGAAATAGATTCGTTAAATAGTAAATATGTAGAACTAAGTAAAGAATATGAATCGAACAAAAATGATTTCTATGTTAAATGTTCAGAATTTGAAAATATATTGCAAGAAAAAAATAAAAAAATTTTGATGAATGAAGAAGAAATATTAAAATTAACATCGAAAATTAAGGAACTTACTGACAAAATAAATAAATCAAATGAAATATTAAAAATATATGAAGAAGAAAAAGTTGAATTAGATAAAAATTATGCAAATCTGAAATATAATAATAATTTTACAAAACCAAATAGTCACACAGGCAATTCTGATATAGAAAGATTCCATAATACAATTGCAGAAAAATTTAGGATACTCAGATTAGTAAAAAAAATAATATCTATAAAAAGATTAATACAGAAATCAGTTAGAAGTTATAATGGTAGATTTCATTCGGCGATCAAAGCAACTCCACAAGACGTGCAAAATTTATTAGTTAACTTAGCAAAGATAAAAGAAAATTTAAAGAAAATTAAAGAAATTAATATAAAGAAAGCCAATATAAATAGGGAAGATTATGAAGAAAAAAGATCGGAAGGATTTATAAAAAATTATAAGGCAGTTAGACATAAACATGTACCTAAATATAGAAAAACTAAATTAAAAAATATTCATATATGCAATATTAAAAGACCAACAAAATTTTCAGATATGGATACTAATATGGATACTTTGGATATTGATAATACCAATTAATGGACGATTAGAAATTCAAGAAATAAAGGATCAGGCAGGTTTTACTATAATACAGCTAGATAAAATAGAGTTAGTTGATCAAACAAACATTATCTTACATATAATAAATCCTATAGAAATAAGTAACATAATAAAAGATATGTATACAAACATAGAAAAATTAGATATAAATAATAAGGAATTACTTCAAATTCAATTGAAAGAATTAGATGATAAAGTAAAAACAATATTACCATTATCTAGAAAAAATAGAAGCAAAAGAGGACTTATAAACATTATAGGAAGTGCATCCAAATGGATGTTCGGCACAATGGATAACGAAGATAGGGAAATTATTGAAAAACATCTAAATCAATTAGAATTTACCGATGACAAATTAATTAAAAATGTAAACTCACAAATTAAAATAAACGATAATTTAAACAAAAGTATCACACAATTGAAAGACATAATATCAAACGACAGAAATTTAGTAACAACACAATTAGGTAGAATGAAAACAGAAATGCAACAACACACATTTTATGACCAATTAGTAAAAATCCAAATATTAAAAGGAAAGATAGACAGTATCCAAGAAAATATAGTTTCAGCTAAATACGGCATATTGCACCCGAATATACTAACTAACCAAGAAATAGAGGAATATCAAATAGATTATAAGAAATTACAATACATTAGATTAGGAGTAAGTACATTTGAAGATAATTTAATATTATTAGCGATTAAAGTACCTAAAACTTATATAGATATTCATTTAAAAACTATTATACCTATACCTAATAAGAATAATAAAGAAATAGATTATCCACAAGAAAGTATAATTGAAATTAATAATACAGTTTATAAATATGAAGAATTTAAAACATTGAATGAATTACGATTAAGTAAACATTGTATTTATAAAGAAAATTGTAAATTAATAAACAATAATGTAACCGAAATCATGTTATTAGATGAAGAAACCATTATAATAAAAAATGCTTACAATTTAATATTAAATCAATCTTGCGATGGTAGAAATATAAATATTTTTGGAAATTTTTTAATTAATTACATCAATTGCACATTAAAATTTTTAAATCATAAATTCTCTAATACTAAGAAAATAGTAAAAGAAAAATTTTATTATCCTAACTTAAAACAAAACCATAATTTTACAGATAAAATTACTTTTGAGGAAATAGTTTTAAAGTATGAAAATAATAATAACGAAATACAAAAAATAAAGTTTCATAAAAGTTTGTCATTTGGATTTAATATTTTAATAATTTGTATCATTTTAATAATTATACCCATTATAATTTGTACAGTAAAATGTTGTATTATTAAGAAAATTCAGGAGAATTTTAAAATAAAGGAGGGAGAAGTTATGTATAGACCAGCAATATTGTCTATACGTAATGAGCAACCCAAAATTGCCGATATATTAGATGCAATAAATGTAAATATGCATCCGAAATAAATAACATGTAATTTATATAATAAAATAGAAAGTAACTATTACCTGAATATTAAAAAACCCTATTATTTTATTATACTATAATAAAGAAAGTATCTTTAAGATTTTATATTACATTGTCGGAAGTCAGGTATAAAATTAGCAATAACTTAGAATTTAAGAAATATATTTAAGGAACTGAGGATTGTGAAGGACAGTTCTGATTTACTTTTACAAGATTTCACTTCGTTCTTTTTTTTAAAATTAATATTTTTAATAAAGCATTTTTTTAAACAATTCTAAGAGTTTTTTATTTAATCTTTAATACAAGAATTTATTTTAAATAAATTCGGTGTTACAAAAAATATAATTCGCGTGCACGGTCGTTCATCTAATACACTTAAAATTATCGAATTGTGCGAAAAGCTTTGTGTTTAATCGCTGCATGGATAAATAATTCAAGTGATGTACAGAATTGAAAATGTTTAAATTTTTAATTTGATATTTTGCGAATATTTATTAGAAATCTTCGTGCATATGTTTCACATTTTGATGTACCTATTTGTTTTTCTTCGATCTTTTGTGTCTCTACTAGCAAGTTTTTGATAATGAAAAACTTCTTCCAATCCAACAACAATTAAATCTGCACCTTAAATCTCCAATATTTTTCACCATTTCTTCCATACCAATTTTAGTTTTTGAAAAATATTACTTTTGATAAAATGGTTCTCAACTTGTTATAATCATATGTGACCTTTATATACATTTAAAATAATTTAAAAAAAAATATTTTTAATGAAGTGAGATTATATTGAGATTCCTTGGAAAACGGATATAAAATATCTTTGTATATATTTTGGAGTCAAGATTTAAATTCAAAGCAATTATTTTGATTTTAGTAACTGCAGATAATTTAATCTCTAAATAATTATAATTATATATATAAAAAAAATATAATTTATAAAAATATAACTTAAAGAAGTTTAAAAAACGATAGCCTTAAGTTTTCCGTTCTAATTAAATTCGAAGAATGTTTTTCCCCTTTCCATTCCTCAACGACTGAAATTTATTTTTTGGTAATATAATTTAAATAATATCAATTAAAAATGTTTCGTATTATTTATATATAATAAATAAATAAAAATTAATGTTATTGTTAGATTATGATAAAAACTATTAATTTTATTAAATCATACGTTAAACAGCTTTAATTTAATAAAATTTAAAAAGGGATTTACAGCAAATTTCAATATTAAATATGGCTGGGTTTGTGCATAGCACTAAAGAATGAGAAGATTTTAGGCCAAATTCGTCAAGTAATTAATTCCCTTAACATTTTTCTATATCCTCACTGGGATTCTTCAGTGATATATTTGCTTGCTGACATATTGCTCTCTGGATCAATTTTTAAAATATATCAAAATAATAAATTCCGGACACTAAGTTTCATTTGATTTGCACATATAACTTTCCAAAGAATTTAAATTACACTTACATTATATTTATAAAATTATATTATTATAATTATAGCAGAAATTATTTTAGAAGGAGATTCATTTATTCTCAGCATTAAAGCATTAATTCATTGATAAATATTGGGGTATGTATAATGTAAGTTATGTAAAAATGGACTCACAAAATGTTAATTAATTAATGTCTATATACATTTTCACAAAATGTTAATAAATTAATGTCAGGGATACTTGTATACGACGCCATGGTAGGAAATTGAATCAAAAAAAGTTTAAGTTCAGAGTTATGATATTGAAAAAAAACTTAAGTTACATGACTAATTCAAATTACTACAAAATCTAATGTTCATAACTAATACTTATAATAATTAATATTTAAATTTCAGATATGTATTCTAATTCTACAAAAATATTCTGAACATATCAACAATATAACCAAAATAACTTGTCCTGGTTTATCAATTTTCTTTATTTAGATTTTGTCAAATTTCTTGATTAATAAAACATAACTTTTATATATAAAATAAAATATAACTTTCGGGTAGCATATCATATATTTATATTTTTTGATGTCATTTTTGCGTCACCATCTTCACCCCGGCCACCATCTCCACTTTTACCACCGAAATGGCTTCCATTTGGTGGATAATTTGACGAACCTGGGTTTCCAGGAGAACCTGGCCCACCAATTAAACCACCTTTGCCACCTTTACCACCAACTCCGCCACACTTACCACCACCTCCACCACCGCCACCACCACCACCATCTAAACCACCATCACCACCGAGGCCACCATTCCCGCCATCAATTCCTTCGCAGCCATCACCACCATTTCCGCCATCACCACCATGACCTATATTACCATTTCCACCTCTGCCACCATTTCCACCGTTACCATCTGAATCGCCATGTCCGCCATGTCCGCCATTTCCACCATTACCACCGTTTCCTCCATTTCCACCATGACCTCCATTACCTCCATTGCCGCCAACTCCGCCATTTCCGCCATTGCCGCCATTGCCACCATTTCCACCATTGCCAAAAAGTCCGAACCAAGGATCAGCTGCAACTGCAACTAAACTAGTTGCCACAAATAAAACCAACAACATCTACAAAAAAATATAATTTTGATATTAAAAATTCAAATTTTTGGTAGTTTCTTTTAAAACTTACTAAAACTTTAGACATTTTTTTCTATTAATATAAACTGATTCTTCCAATATTAAATAGTAAATGATATTTTTTTACTGATAGACATACTTTTATAAACAATTTCGGAGTTACATTCCTGATAATAATTATCTCTTTTTGTTATAATCATAATGTGACCTTTATGTACATATAAAATTATTTAAAAAAAATATTTTTTATGAAGTGAGATTATATTGAGATTCCTTTGAAAACAGATATAAAATATACCTTTGAGCCCAATATTTAAATTCAAAGTAACAATTTTGTTTTTAGTTACAGCAGATAATTAAATCCATAAATAATTATAATTAAATATAAAAATACGGTAAAAAATACGGTACGGTATACGGTAATACGGTCTCTGTTCGATTTTATGATTTTTTTCCTCTTCAACGATTATTAAACCAAGAAAATATATAATATAAACCTATCATTTGAGATTTTTCTGATGTGATATGAAATATATCCAATATTCCATTTATATAGGACCTAAAAATGTGCAAAATATTAGTTTTTAGCAAGATTTTACGAAATTAAGCATTTTGTTTATTTATAGTGGGGCAAATGATTTTAATTTATTAAGTTTTCTCAATATTTCTTTTTTTTTTTTTAAATATTGTGCAGTTATAAAATTCCAAGAGATGTTAAAAAAACTAAAAAAAGTTGTATGAAGATAACTAGGTTTTTGTGCAAAAATGAATTAAATTTTGTATAATTTGTTAATCTCACAAAAATCATAAAAGATTTTACTATCTTATAGCTTTTACAGACCTCAAAAAATTTCATTGGTTTGAAAGTGATTAGATCGTCAATATGGGCAATTTTCGAACTTGTAGGGGAGATAACTCGGTGGGGGAAACAGATAGAAGAAAATTTTGTTCTCTTTCGCCTATTATTTTATTATTTTCTATCTATCTAATTTTGATGCAAGTTTGTGTAAACGGACAGATGGATGGAAAGAGTGAAACTAATATACACATTTCTTACCAAATTGATTGGAAATGTGCTAAAAATAAGTACTTGTTAGATTATGATAAAATCTAGTAATGTAATTTTAATAAATCATACGTTAAACCACAAACTAATAAACTATACAGACAATTATATTAGAATAAAATTTTTGTCATGATTTTCTGGCTCCATAAAGAGAAAAAATGATATATTCTGGAAAAATTTAGTGTTTAGTCCCAACTCCCAACTTCAAATTGTGACTAAACACTAAACATTTTTAAATTGAGACTAAACAATTTAAAAATGAGAATACGAACTTTTAGATTGAGACTTAAAAACTTTAATGCTGGGGTATTAAAACCAGAAGTCGTTCTTTTCGTAATGCTTAAAACATGTATGTACCAAACATAAATTGTAATAGTAATTGATAATCCTCCTTGTCATTCTTAATTTTTTTTAATAGTCTACTAAGACTTGGTACATATAGTCCAATGCTTAATGCAATTGAATCAGTTTGGTAAAACCTAAAAGCTGGTGCCAAAAGTGATTAAATAAATTCAAATGCCACAATCTTAATGAAAAAAGATAAAATTTGACTCGAACCAAATTGACTCAAACCAATATAATTTAAGGAAACGTAACGAAAATTAGTGTCCCTAATTGTATCTCGCAAATCCCTCATATTAGAAAATGTATACCAGACGCAATAAATATGTTATATATGATTTTTTAATTGTTTAAAAATTAAATTAAGTACATATAACACTTAATATATCTTTTAATAAATTAATTATTAATTTCAATTATTAAAATTAGAAATTTTTATTAATTGCCATTTTAAAACTGTCTAGTCTCAATTTTGAAAATGCTAAATCTCAATTTGAATTTTTTTTAGCCTTATCTTTACATTGACAAGGTATAGCACTTTTTACAAATATTTTCAACAGAAAAAATGTATGTATATTTCACTCATTTCTCTTACTATTTAATTTTTATTCAAATTATAAAATATATATTTACAATTTTAATTCAGCGCGTGCACTGTCGTTCATCTAATACACTTAAAATTATCGAATTGTTCGAAAAGCTTTGTATTTAATCGCTGCATGGATAAATAATTCAAGTGATGTACAGAATTGGAAATGTTTAAATTTTTAATTTGATATTTTGCGAATATTTATTAGAAATCTTCTTACATATGTTTCACATTTTGATGTACCTATTTGTTTTTCTTCGATCTTTTGTGACTCTACTAGCAAGTTTTTGATAGTTAAAAACTTCTTCCAATCCAACAACAATTAAATCTGCACCTTCCCATAAATCCCCAATATTTTTCACCATTTCTTCCATACCAATTTTAGTTTTTGAAAAATATTACTTTGTTAAAATGATTCTCAACTTTTTATAATCATATGTGACCTTTATATACATTTAAAATAATTTAAAAAAAAAATATTTTTAATGAAGTGAGATTATATTGAGACTTCTTGGAAAACAGATATAAAATATCTTTGTATATATTTTGGAGTCAAGATTTAAATTCAAAGCAATTATTTTGATTTTAGTAACTGCAGATAATTTAATCTATAAATAATTATAATTGTATATATAAAAAAAATATAATTAAAACTTTAAGTTTAAAAACGATAGCCTTAAGTTTTACGTTCTAATTCAATTCGAAGAATGTTTTTCCCCTTTCCATTCCTCAACGACTGGAATTTATTTTTTGGTAATATAATTTAAATAATATCAATTAAAAATGTTTCGTATTATTTATATATAATAAATAAATAAAAATTAATGTTATTGTTAGATTATGATAAAAACTATTAATTTTATTAAATCATACGTTAAACAGTTTTAATTTAATAAAATTTAAAAAGAGATTTACAGCAAATTTAAATATTAAATAAGGTTGGGTTTATGGAAAGCACTAAAGAATGAGAGAGTAAATTTTAGGACAAATTCGTCAAATAATTAATTAAAAAGTATTGGTTATAATAAATTATTAAAAAAGTTTAATGATCAAATTTTTAAAGTACTAGTACATAATTTAATTCAAATTATTATTATTATAAATTTGAGTGCAAAATATTGTTATTAATTATTTTTAATATTTTTATTTTACACTCGGATGTGAGTCTTAATAATTTTTAACCATATTCTTTAATATCCTTTCCTTTAATTCTTATTTCAAACTAATAAAGATTTCCAATATTCTGGAAAATATAATCAGGATTCAAATAGCAACAATAACTTATCCTAAAACTTAACAAACATTTGAATTTAATAAAATATATACCGTATTATAAAAAAAATCGCTATCAGTTATAAGAAAAATAATTTAAAAATCAGTACAAAGTAAATTGGAATTGAATCCTGTTATCAGAATTGTGAAAAATTCCAATGAAATATTTAATTTTTGCTGATTGTTTAATCCCCACTTAAAATAATCTCAGACTATAAAAGCTGAGCTGAAACATATCAATCATCACTTACAATTCAGCAGCTAACTTGCAAAGTACAATTAGAAGTTAATTTTTCCAAAAATACAAAAAATGGCTAAGTGTTTAGTAAGAATTTTTTAAATAATTTAAATTCCGATTTTATTTACTAATATTTTGTTTTATTCAGATTTTGTTATGTCTCTTGGTTGCAGTCACCTTTGTGGTAGCTGGAGATGGAAACGGTGGTCATGGTGGAAATGGCGGTTCGTCTGGTAATGGCGGAGCTGGTGGCAACGGTGGAAATGTCTATAAAAGAAGTATTGAAGGTGATGGTAATGGTGGTAATGGAGGAAATGCCGGAGCATCCGGTGGTAGTGGCGGTGCTGGTGGCAATGGTGGAACTGTGCATAGAGGAAAAAGAAATGCTGAAGGAGATATTCCCGGTGGCGTTAAGGTTGATGTTAATTGGGGTAGGAAGTAAGAGAAAAATAATTTGTTAATTGAAATTGAAAGAGAATTAATAAAATAAAACGAAAATTTTTATGATAAATGCAAAAATAGTTCATTTCTTTATTCTATCTATACCTTTTCAACTTCAAATTGAGACTAACCAACTTCAAATTGGGACTAAACACTAAACATTTTTAAATTGAGACCAAACAATTTAAAAATGAGAAAAACAAATTTTAAATTGAGACTTAAAAACTTTAATGCTGATGTCGTTCTTTTCGTAATTCTTAAAACCTGTATGTACCAGACATAAATTGTAATAGTATTTGATAATCCTCCTTGTCATTCTTAAGGTTTTTTAATAGTCGTCTACTAAGTCATGGTTCATATAGTCGAATACTTAATGCAATTGATATGATTTTTTAATTGTTTAAAAATTAAATTAAGTACATATAACACTTAATATTTCTTTTAATAAATTAATTATTAATTTCAAGTATTAAAATTAGAAATTTTTATTAATTCCCATTTTAAAACTGTCTAGTCTCAATTTTGAAAATGCTAAATCTCAATTTGAATTTTTTTAGCCTTATCTTTACATTGACAAGGTATAGTACTTTTTACAAATATTTTCAACAGAAAAAATGTATGTATATTTCACTCATTTCTCTTACTATTTAATTTTTATTCAAATTATAAAATATATATTTACAATTTTAATTCAGCGCGTGCACTGTCGTTCATCTAATACACTTAAAATTATCGAATTGTTCGAAAAGCTTTGTATTTAATCGCTGCATGGATAAATAATTCAAGTGATGTACAGAATTGGAAATGTTTAAATTTTTAATTTGATATTTTGCGAATATTTATTAGAAATCTTCTTACATATGTTTCACATTTTGATGTTCCTATTTGTTTTTCTTCGATCTTTTGTGTCTCTACTAGCAAGTTTTTGATAATGAAAAACTTCTTCCAATCCAACAACAATTAAATCTGCACCTTCCCATAAATCCCCAATATTTTTCACCATTTCTTCCATACCAATTTTAGTTTTTGAAAAATATTACTTTGTTAAAATGATTCTCAACTTTTTATAATCATATGTGACCTTTATATACATTTAAAATAATTTAAAAAAAAATATTTTTAATTAAGTGAGATTATATTGAGATTCCTTGGAAAACAGATATAAAATATTTTCGTATATATTTTGGAGTCAAGATTTAAATTCAAAGCAATGATTTTGATTTTAGTAACTGCAGATAATTTAATCTATAAATAATTATAATTGTATATATAAAAAAAATATAATTAAAACTTTAAGTTTAAAAAACGATAGCCTTAAGTTTTACGTTCTAATTCAATTCGAAGAATGTTTTTCCCCTTTCCATTCCTCAACGACTGGAATTTATTTTTTGGTAATATAATTTAAATAATATCAATTAAAAATGTTTCGTATTATTTATATATAATAAATAAATAAAAATTAATGTTATTGTTAGATTATGATAAAAACTATTAATTTTATTAAATCATACGTTAAACAGCTTTAATTTAATAAAATTTAAAAAGGGATTTTTTAAAACAGCAAATTTAAATATTAAATAAGGTTGGGTTTATGGAAAGCACTAAAGAATGAGAGAGTAAATTTTAGGACAAATTCGTCAAATAATTAATTAAAAAGTATTGGTTATAATAAATTATTAAAAAAGTTTAATGATCAAATTTTTAAAGTACTAGTACATAATTTAATTCAAATTATTATTATTATAAATTTGAGTGCAAAATATTGTTATTAATTATTTTTAATATTTTTATTTTACACTCGGATGTGAGTCTTAATAATGTTTAACCATATTCTTTAATATCCTTTCCTTTAATTCTTATTTCAAACTAATAAAGATTTCCAATATTCTGGAAAATATAATCAGGATTCAAATAGCAACAATAACTTATCCTAAAACTTAACAAACATTTGAATTTAATAAAATATATACCGTATTATAAAAAAAATCGCTATCAGTTATAAGAAAAATAATTTAAAAATCAGTACAAAGTAAATTGGAATTGAATCCTGTTATCAGAATTGTGAAAAATTCCAATGAAATATTTAATTTTTGCTGATTGTTTAATCCCCACTTAAAATAATCTCAGACTATAAAAGCTGAGCTGAAACATATCAATCATCACTTACAATCTAGCAGCTAATTTGCAAAGTACAATTAGAAGTTAATTTTTCCTTACAAAAAATGGCTAAGTGTTTAGTAAGAATTTTTTAAATAATTTAAATTCCGATTTTATTTACTAATATTTTGTTTTATTCAGATTTTGTTATGTCTCTTGGTTGCAGTCACCTTTGTGGTAGCTGGAGATGGAAATGGTGGAAATGGTGGACATGGTGGTTTGAGTGGTAATGGCGGTGCTGGTGGCAACGGTGGAAATGTCTATAAAAGAAGTATTGAAGGTGATGGAAATGGTGGAAATGGTGGACATGGTGGTTTGAGTGGTAATGGCGGTGCTGGTGGCAACGGTGGAAATGTCTATAAAAGAAGTATTGAAGGTGATGGTAATGGTGGTAATGGAGGACATGGCGGTTTGACTGGTAATGGCGGTGCTGGTGGCAATGGTGGAACTGTGCATAGAGGAAAAAGAAATGCTGAAGGAGATGGTCCCGGTGTTAATGTTGGTGTTAATTGGGGTAGGAAGTAAGAGAAAAATAATTTGTTAATTGAAATTGAAAGAGAATTAATAAAATAAAACGAAAATTTTTATGATAAATGCAAAAATAGTTCATTTCTTTATTCTATCTATACCTTTTCAACTTCAAATTGAGACTAACCAACTTCAAATTGGGACTAAACACTAAACATTTTTAAATTGAGACTAAATAATTTAAAAATGAGAATAAAAACTTTTAAATTGAGACTTAAAAGCTTTAATGCTGATGTCGTTCTTTTTGTAATTCTTAAAACCTGTATGTACCAGACATAAATTGTAATAGTATTTGATAATCCTCCTTGTCATTCTTAACCTTCATCCCACCCTTGTGTAGAAAACTACACAAATACCATCTTTTTTTGAATTTTTTTCAAAAACCGCTAATTGAAAACTAAGGGTATTTCGTGACTTTATTTCTACCACCATTCTAAGAAGAAAAAAACTATTTCCCGGTTACAATTACAATATCATTCTTAGTTTGTATAATTTAAAAAGTTACGTTGTCTACCCTCGTGTGTAGAATTCTACACATATTGACTTTTAGACACTTACAGTGACATTGAGGCTTTTGGTTGTTTGATCGTAAGTGAATATTTTGAATTCTTATTGAATTCACAATACACATCAAGCAACCCAACTCACGATCAAGCAACCAAAACCTTAAAAAAATATAAAAATTCATATATGTAGAAATCTACACACGACGTAAAATTTTCTTAGAATAAAAGAAAAAGGCAATGAACATAATAGAAATTATCTTTAAAAATGCATTGAAAAAAAGTTAATTTGACTCTTTTTGTTTAATAAAATAAAATTAGAACATCAGCTTTTTTTATTTCAATCCCAAAAAAGAAATTAACCATTGAAAATATACTGATATTTTCATATGTGTAGAAATCTACACACGAGGGTAGACAACGTAAGTTTTTTTGAGGATGAGATAAAGGTTAAGGTTTTTTAATAGTCGTCTACTAAGTCATGGTTCATATAGTCGAATACTTAATGCAATTGATATGATTTTTTAATTGTTTAAAAATTAAATTAAGTACATATAACACTTAATATTTCTTTTAATAAATTAATTTTTAATTTCAAGTATTAAAATTAGAAATTTTTATTAATTCCCATTTTAAAACTGTCTAGTCTCAATTTTGAAAATGCTAAATCTCAATTTGAATTTTTTTAGCCTTATCTTTACATTGACAAGGTATAGTACTTTTTACAAATATTTTCAACAGAAAAAATGTATGTATATTTCACTCATTTCTCTTACTATTTAATTTTTATTCAAATTATAAAATATATATTTACAATTTTAATTCAGCGCGTACACTGTCGTTCATCTCATACACTTAAAATTATCGAATTGTTCGAAAAGCTTTGTGTTTAATCACTGCATGGATAAATAATTCAAGTGATGTACAGAATTGGAAATGTTTAAATTTTTAATTTGATATTTTGCGAATATTTATTAGAAATCTTCTTACATATGTTTCACATTTTGATGTACCTATTTGTTTTTCTTCGATCTTTTGTGTCTCTACTAGCAAGTTTTTGATAATGAAAAACTTCTTCCAATCCAACAACAATTAAATCTGCACCTTCCCATAAATCCCCAATATTTTTCACCATTTCTTCCATACCAATTTTAGTTTTTGAAAAATATTACTTTGTTAAAATGATTCTCAACTTTTTATAATCATATGTGACCTTTATATACATTTAAAATAATTTAAAAAAAAATATTTTTAATTAAGTGAGATTATATTGAGATTCCTTGGAAAACAGATATAAAATATCTTTGTATATATTTTGGAGTCAAGATTTAAATTCAAAGCAATTATTTTGATTTTAGTAACTGCAGATAATTTAATCTCTAAATAATTATAATTATATACGATAGCCTTAAGTTTTACGTTCTAATTAAATTCGAAGAATGTTTTTCCCCTTTCCATTCCTCAACGACTGGAATTTATTTATTGGTAATATAATTTAAATAATATCAATTAAAAATGTTTCGTATTATTTATATCTAATAATAAAATAAAAATTAATGTTATTGTTAGATTATGATAAAAACTATTAATTTTATTAAATCATGCGTTAAACAGTTTTAATTTAATAAAATCTAAAAAGGGATTTTTTAAAACAGCAACTAAAGCACTAAAGAATGGGAGTGCAATTTTAGGACAAATTCGTCAAGTATAATTAATTAAAAAGTATTGTTTATAATAATTTATTGAAAAAGTTTAATGATCAAATTTTTAAAGTACCAGTACATACTTTAATTTAAATTATTATTCTTATAAATTTGAGTGCAAAATATTGTTTTGCTTCATATATTGAAAATATATGAAGCTTTGTGGCGCGGTCTAAATTTCGAAAAAATGTTTTTCGATATTTTGATTTTTCTGGACGTTTTAGATGTCAGGGAATCAGAATCAGCAAAAAAAAAAATGTGTGCCCCGCCGTACGCCGTACGCCGTACGCAAAGTAAAAATAAACTTTTTTAAACGCTTAGAAATAGTACAAGCACTCGTGCGATTTGTACAAAAATTGCAACATATATAAAGTAAGGATGGAAATATATGTGTATGGTATCCTTTTTTGAATCGTTTCCCTGCAACCCCCCCTAGCGGAGCGTTGAAAATGCACAATTTTGTGCACTTCAAAAAAATACCCCTAAATATATTCGGATCTTTACATTGTTTCACAGATATATGTATAGACGCCATATAAAGAAGATTGTAAAAATTTGGAGCCCTAGGTCCTCGCCCCCCTATTTTATAGTACTATTAAAACAAAAATTTTGAAATTTGAAATGCCTATAAAACCGGTTTGAGTTTATATAAAACATTGTTACTTCTAACATAGATGCAGCAGGTAAGTGCATTTCGATTTCATATAAAAAATTTACCCCCCACCTTCTTTAAGTGGGTGAGGGGGCTTATGTATGAAATAAGCTACATACCTTGAGGGGGGAAATTAATTGAAAAAATGAGAAACTATATTCTTAAATATACTATGTTACACATTGTGCATAAAAATCAGCTTCGTACCTTTACCCCCCTGGATTTTACAGGTGAAAGAATTTTTATGGGACTACTAAAATTGAATTTTTGGTATTTAAAATGACTATAAAATAAGCCGCATTTCAGATAGGGTGTTATATCTTGTAGCTTTGGTATAATAGATTGGTATCTTTCGAAACCATTCAAAAAATTTTACCCCTTTCTCTTTTATTATTGGTGAGGGGGTAATTTTATGAAAGAGGCTGCAGCACCTGAGCGGGGGACTGGATTGAAAAAATGAGAAATTATTTTCTTAAAAATACTATCTTACAACTTGTGCTAAAAATTTATTTCCCTACCTGCAACCCCCTCTAAGCTACAGCACTTAGAAATGTTACATTTCAAAATTTATTATATAGTTTATGAAAATTGAATATTTGGAACTTAAAATGACTATAAAATAAGCCGCATTTCAGATAGGGTCCTATATCTTGTAAGTTAGGTATAATAGGTTGGTGTCTTTCGAAATCATTCAAAATTTTCACCCGTTTCCCTTTTCATATGGGTGAGGGGGTATATCTATTAAACAGGCTGCAACACCTCGGCGGGGGACTGGATTGAAAAAATGAGAAATTATTTTCTTAAAAATACACACCTCCACCTTTTATACAAAATTGAGACACGTACCTTCAACGCTCTTCATTTTACAGGGGCAAAAAGTTCGAAATTTATAGAATAAAAACATATGTATATTACATTTCGAGTATTTAGTATAAATATAGTATTACAAATTCGAGTACTTATTTATAAAAACTTGATTGTAATTTTAAATTGTACAACATTGGGAGTTTTGTAAAAATCATAATTTTTATTAAATTCTTCGTTTTCACTAAATCCTAGCTAGATCAAAAGGGTATATGAAGCACTCTTCCAAATTGGCAGCTTTTTTTAATTCTCAGCACAAATATAGTAGAAATTTTTATTTTACACTCGGATGTGAGTCTTAATAATTTTTAACCATATTCTTTAATATCCTTTTCTTTAAACCTTGTTTTAAACTAACAAACATTTCCAATATTCTGGAAAATATAATCAGGTTTCAAATAGCAACAATAACTTATCCTAAAACTTAACAAACATTTTAATTTAATAAAATAAATATAATTAAAAAAAAATCGCTATCAGTTATAAGAAAAATAATTTAAAAATCAGCGCAAAGTAAGTTGGAATTGAGTCTTGAAATATTATATTTGAAATATTTAAATTTTACGGATTGTTTAATGCCCACTTAAAATAATCTGAGACTATAAAAGCTGAGCTATAACATATTAATCGTCAATTACAATTCAACAGCCAGTTTGCAAAGTTCAATTAGAAGTTAATTTTTCCAAAAATACAAAAAATGGCTAAATGTTTAGTAAGAATTTTTTAAATAATTTAAATTCCAATTTTATTTACTAATATTTTGTTTTATTCAGATTTTATTATGTCTCCTGGTTGCAGTCACCTTTGTGGTAGCTGGAGATGGAAATGGTGGTGATGGTGGAAATGGCGGTTTGAGTGGCAGTGGCGGTGCTGGTGGCAATGGTGGAAATGTCTATAAAAGAAGTATTGAAGGTGATGGTAATGGTGGTAATGGAGGAAATGCCGGAGCATCCGGTGGTAGTGGCGGTGCTGGTGGCAATGGTGGAACTGTGCATAGAGGAAAAAGAAATGCTGAAGGAGATGGTCCCGGTGTTAATGTTGGTGTAAGTTGGGGTAGGAAGTAAGAGAAAGATAATTTGTTAATTGAAATTGAAAAAGAATTGATAAAATAAAAAGATAATTTTAATGATAAATGCAAAAATAGTTCATTTCTTTATTCTATCTATACCTTTTCAACTTCAAATTGAGACTAACCAACTTCAAATTGGGAGTAAACACTAAACATTTTTAAATTGAGACTAAACAATTTAAAAATGAGAAAAACAACTTTTAAATTGAGACTTAAAAACTTTAATGCTGAAAACCTGTATCCCTGTATGTACCAGACATAAATTGTAATAGTAATTTGATAATCCTCCTTGTCATTCTTAAGGTTTTTTAATAGTCGTCTACTAAGTCATGGTTCATATAGTCCAATACTTAATGCAATTGATATGATATTTTAATTGTTTAAAAATTAAATTAAGTACATATAACACTTAATATTTCTTTCAATAAATTAATTATTAATTTCAATTATTAAAATTAGAAATTTTTATTATTTCCCATTTTAAAACTGTCTAGTCTCAATTTTGAAAATGCTAAATCTCAATTTGAATTTTTTTAGCCTTATCTTTACATTGACAAGGTATAGTACTTTTTACAAATATTTTCAACAGAAAAAATGTATGTATATTTCACTCATTTCTCTTACTATTTAATTTTTATTCAAATTATAAAATATATATTTACAATTTTAATTCAGCGCGTGTACGGTCGTTCATCTAAAACACTTAAAATTGTCGTATGGTTAAAATTTAAAATTTTTCATTTGATATTTTACGAATATTTATTAAAAATTCTCTTGAATTTCCCAGTTTTTTAAATCAGTTTATACTGACAAATTATCATTTGACAATGACATGTTTGAGTATATTGATAAAAATGGTCGTAATTTGACACATTTAAAGATAAGATGAACTATTAAAGAAACTTCTCTTAATAGATGGCAACAAAAAAGCTGGACCAGATAATATTCCACCAATATTTTTAAAAAAAATATGCAGCACATCTAGTATCACCGTTATTGGACATCTTTAATAAGTCCCTTGAATCAGGAACCTTTCCAGATGTTTAGAAAAAAATCATCTATATGTCTGATTTTCAAGAGTGGCGACAGAACAAATATAAAAAATTATCGTGGTATTGCTAGTCTTTCTGCAATACCCAAACTGTTAGAAAAAATAATTACTACTAAGCTTTGCGATCACCTCCGTAGTTCTATCTGCAATACCCAACATGGCTTCACGAGAGGAAGATCAGCTGTTACAAATCTCTCTGATTAGACATAATTTATCTTGCATGAAATGGAACAAGCTAGTCCAGTTGACGCAATCTACACGGATTTCAGCAAAGCGTTTGACTACGTTGATCATGGATTGTTAGTGCACAAACTACGCAAATTCGGTGTAAGCGGGGTACTATTAGACTGGATCTCTTCCTATTTGAGTGATCGCAAACAGTTCGTTATGTTTAACAACACTTGTTCAGAATCAATGGATGTGTCGTCTGGAGTCCCTCAAGAAAACCATTTGGGACTACTTCTACTCCTTGTATTTATCAATGATCTCACCCTTAAGTTTCAAAATTTCAAATTCCTTCTATTTGCGAACGATTTGAAAATCTACGTTTCTATCCGGAATCCATTGGACCACAAAACATTGCGATTAAATATGGACATATTAATTAAGTGGTGCGCAGACACAGGTATGGTATTAAACATTAAACATTGATAAATGCTGTGTTATATCTTTGTAATAAGCCAAATCTAGTCTATACTTCGTTAAAATGATGTCAAAAGAATTCAGCGACCCGTATGTAACATAATCTCATTTTTTCTCACTTGTACGTTTTAGAATATTCTAGATTCTAGAACATTTAACAAGTTCTCCAAATTTTACAACGCCGATGTATCTAAATTATCCTTGAGAAATCTGATACTAGGCGAGGTGAAATAATGTATTTGAATGTGTGTTTTTATTTTTATATTTTTTATACGTATTTAAATTTAAATTTAAATTTAGTGTGCAAGCATTTAACTATTTTATAAGTATTATTATTGTTGCTAATTTTATATCAACAAAAATATACTTCACATTTGGATATATTTGTTTTTCTTCTTTGGTAATTAAAAACTTCTTGCAATCCAACAACAATGAAATCTGCACCTTCCCATAAATCCCCAATATTTTTCACCATTTCTTCCATACCAATTTTAGTTTTTGAAAAATATTACTTTTGATAAATTGGTTCTCATCTTGTTATAATCATATGTGACCTTTATATACATTTAAAATAATTTTAAAAAAAATATATTTAATGATGTGAGATTATATTGAGATTCCTTGGAAAACAGATATAAAATATCAAGATTTAAATTCAAAGCAATTATTTTGATTTTAGTAACTGCAGATAATTTAATCTATGAATAATTATAATTATATATATAAAAAAAATATAATTAAAAGTTTAAAAAACGATAGCCTTAAGTTTTACGTTCTAATTAAATTCCAAGAATGTTTTTCCCCTTTCCATTCCTCAACGACTGGAATTTATTTATTGGTAATATAATTTATATAATATCAATTAAAAATGTTTCGTATTATTTATATCTAATAATAAAATAAAAATTAATGTTATTGTTAGATTATGATAAAAACTATTAATGCCATTTTATTAAATCATACGTTAAACAGTTTTAATTTAATAAAATCTAAAAAGGGATTTTTTAAAACAGAATTTTAGGACAAATTCGTTAAATAATTAATTAAAACGTATTGTTTATAATAAATTATTGAAAAAGTTTAATGATCAAATTTTTAAAGTACTAGTACATAATTTAATTCAAATTATTATTATTATAAATTTGAGTGCAAAATATTGTTATTAATTATTTTTAATATTTTTATTTTACACTCGGATGTGAGTCTTAATAATTTTTAACCATATTCTTTAATATCCTTTCCTTTAATTCTTATTTCAAACTAATAAAGATTTCCAATATTCTGGAAAATATAATCAGGATTCAAATAGCAACAATAACTTATCCTAAAACTTAACAAACATTTGAATTTAATAAAATATATACCGTATTATAAAAAAAATCGCTATCAGTTATAAGAAAAATAATTTAAAAATCAGTACAAAGTAAATTGGAATTGAATCCTGTTATCAGAATTGTGAAAAATTACTTTGAAATATTTAATTTTTGCTGATTGTTTAATCCCCACTTAAAATAATCTCAGACTATAAAAGCTGAGCTGAAACATATCAATCATCACTTACAATCCAGCAGCAAAGTACAATCCAACTTGCAAAGTACAATTAGAAGTTAATTTTTACAAAAATACAAAAAATGGCTAAGTGTTTAGTAAGAATTTTTTACATAATTTAAATTCCGATTTTATTTACTAATATTTTGTTTTATTCAGATTTTGTTATGTCTCTTGGTTGCAGTCACCTTTGTGGTAGCACACAATGGTGACAAAAAACATGGTGGAAGTGGTGATCCACCTACAACTAGACAAGGTGCCGGTGGATGTACTTATCGTCGTAAACGGAGTATTGAAGGTGATGGTAATGGTGGTAATGGAGGACATGGCGGTTTGACTGGTAGTGGTGGACGGGGAGGAGATGGTGGAAATGTCTATAAAAGAAGTATTGAAGGTGATGGTAATGGTGGTAATGGAGGAAATGCCGGAGCATGGGGTGGCAATGGCGGACGGGGAGGAGATGGTGGAACTGTGTATAAAAGAAGTGCTGAAGGAGATAAGAACAATGGTAACGGTGGCGTTAATATTGGTGTTAATTGGGGTAGGAAGTAAGAGAAAGGTAATTTGTTAATTGAAATTGAAAAAGAATTAATAAAAACAATAATTTTAATGATAAATGCAAAAATAGTTCATTTATTTATTCTATATAGTACTTTTTAAACATATTTCCAACAGAAAAAAAACCCATTTTCCTTACTATTTAATTTTCATTCAAATTATAAAAAAAAAATTACAATTTAACTTCAGCTCGCCCACTACCAAAATACGGTCTTTTATCTAATCCACTTAATATTACCGCAGACATTTTATCTATTGTTACATATAAATGTGTACCATCTGAAGCATCTTTTCGATTTTCAATTTTCCACAGCTTCGTATCGAGTGGATTATTTTGGGCTTGCAACATTTCTAAATAATCTTTAGATTCCAATTTTAAACCAGGTAACCAAATTTTAGCTGAAATTAGATTTTCTAATTTATTTTCATGATTCTTAATTTCATAAATTAAATCAGAATTTTGCAATGGTGGATATAAAGAAAATTTTGGTATAATATATTTTGAAACCCATTCCTGCGTTGCTAAATTAGCACAATTAATATGCAAAATTTCATCATTACTGGTTATATTCTCAAATTGTGGGAAAAATTCTTCTGTTTTAATTGCTTCATGGATAAATAATTCAAGTGCTTCTTTGATTGTACAGAATTCGAAGTTTTTAAATTTATCATTTGATATTTTGCGAATATTTATTAAAAATCCTGTTGCATATGTTTCACATTTTGATGAATTTGATTTTCTTTGTTCTTTTGGCTCTCTATTAGCAAATTTATTACTAATTTTAATTAATTCTTTACGCTGAAGTTCTTCATAGGATTCCCAATTATCATCAGATTCGTTTGAAACTTCAAACCTTTTCGACTTGAATGGCTTTAAAATAAAAATCATTTTCATAATTTATAAAGTAAATTTAGAAAAATTTTAACTTACATTATTTCGGCTTGAAATTTGTTGATAATTTAAAACTTCTCCCAATCCAACAACATTTAAATCTGCACCTTCCCATAATTCTCCAATATTTTTCACCATTTCTTCCATACAAATTTTCGACTTTTCATCATAACAAATTATTTGAAAAATATTATCTTTGAATCCACTCCAATAATATCGAGGTACAATATTTGGATCATCACATATTTTTCTCATAGCACTATATAAAGCATCATGAAGTAAATTTTGATGTTTAATATTATAAATTTTTCCTTGACCATCACTTCTATCAATAATTGCAATTTTTAAATAATTTGGTACCGAGTCAGTATACGATAAGTAATCTTTTTCAAATTTAGAATTTATTTTTTTATTATTTTTTTGAATATTTTTTCGTGATTTTAAATTAATATCCTCTACAGCTCGCCTAGCATTTCTTTCACTTTCTCTCCAGTGCTGATCAAATTCTCTAGACAGTTTATTATACATTTTTTTTACAATTATTGGATTATATGTCTGTAAAATTGAAAAATTTCTCGATGTATTTAAATTAAATATTCAATAATTCAATTAAAATTAAACTCACATTATATTTCCTATTTAAGGCGTTACTTAGTTGTAAAAGATCATCAAGTCCTACGAGATCCAAATCGGCTCCATACCATACATTTCCTATATTCTTTACAAACTCATTAATACATATTTTAGATTGTTCATCTTCGCAAATAATTTTAAAATAATCATCCTTAAACCCACTCCAATGGCAAGCAGGAATTATATTAGATGGAGATTCTTTTATACTCAAAATTAAAGCATTTTCCAATTCTTCACGAAGAATATCTTGATGGTTAATATTTCGAATTTTTCCCTCTATATCACTTCTATCAACAACAGCTACTTTTAACGAACCGGAAACTTTAATAATTGATATTTTTGTTTGTTTATCTTTGTTTATAATTTTTGTAGTATTTATATCATTTTTATTATTATAAATGGAGAGCATAGTATTATTAACATTACATTTAATAAGTAATTTGGTATCATTCTTAGGATCATAACCAAAATTTTCTAATAAACTTGAACGAGTTTTAATCATAAAATCTGTCCATGATAATTTTTCTATATCAGATTCTATATTATTTTCAATATCAATTGAATTATTAAAATGTTCATTAAGTGTTTGCATCGAAGATATTTGTTGCATTAAAAACATTAAATTATCAGATAAATTGTCTTCATTAGTATGTGGTGAAAACTTTTTCTAAAAAAATATAAAAACGATTTTTGTTTACTTAATGAGAACAATTTAATTAAAATGTTTATGAAAAAATAAAAATATTTTATTTGGTAAAATAAATACAGTAGTATTTCTAGTATGTAAATAATTTATATTATAAATTAAAACTAAAATAAGTACTCAATAAAGAGTTTTTCTTAAACAAGTTTGATCAAACTCAATAAATTTTCATAAACATTTTTTTAAGAAATTAAATTTAACGAACTTAAATTGTAATTTAAGAAGAATGATGAAAAAAATAATTATTTATTTTTATTAATATTAATTTTAAATCTTTGAACATCAAGTAAATAATCTCATATCCAATTAATTACTTATTTATTTACATAAATATACACCACAACGACCAAACCGATAAAATGGTTTTAAATTAATTTTTTTTAATTCAGCCAATGAAATACAATCAATACCAACAATAAGCTCAGTACTATTGAAATTTCGAAAATAATTAAGACCATAAATACGCCATTTTTCGGTTCTTAAATTATGGTTTTGTTTTTGTAATGTTTTTAAAATTATATCAGCTGTAAATTTTGGTCCACATAACCATAATTTAATTTGTGTATATTTTGTTAATGATTCAGTTTCAACAATTTTTAATTTTATATTATATAAAAGATTATTATTTTCAATAATACGATATAGCCAATTTTTTGTACTTTCATTAGCACATAAAATTTGTATTGTACCATTAATTAATTCAGATTTATGAAATTGTATCGGTTCGTTCGAATTATTATCATCATGAAGTATATTAAAAATTTTATATTCAATTTGTTCAAATTGATCACCAGTTAATTTTAATTTAGGATAATCAAAACAAATTATTGATAATTTCCAAGTCGAATTTATATTTATATCTAAATCATTTTTTTCATTAGAATTTTCCTCTATGATAGTATTATAATTTGATGATGTAGTTGATGTAATTTTATTTGTATCATCTAATGCCATTACAATATTAGTTAAATCTTCTATTAATGTGTCATCATTTTGTTCGTTATTTGTATTAACATTAGATTTATTATTTGTATTCACATCAGATTCGTTATTTATATTAGCATGGTCGTCGTCATTGTATAAATCATTAATTTCGTCAGCTACAAACTATATTTTCATAATAAAAAAAAAAGTGTATTTTTATATAAAAAAATATTTTATATCACCTTATTATTATATCGTCTTGAATTTGTTCCTGTAATATTAATACTCTCTATTGGCAATGTACTTATATTTTCAGGTCCATATGCACCAATTGCTCCACGTCCATATCGTGGTTTTGCTTTAATTGGTACTTGAATACCTTGAAGATTTTTACCTAAACCTTTACCAGGTTCATAACCCATTTGAAGTAAAAGTTTACCACCAATTCCTTTTAATTGTGGCGTTTGATGAAAATTAAAATTACGATTTGATATTATTGGTGGTGGTGGTGGTGATGGATTACGTAATTGTGATTTACAATTGTCATTTGATTCTGTAAGATATATTCCAATTTCTTTTTTATGAATGAATGATTTTAAATATAAAAATCAGTCTTACCATTATTATTATCATCACCACTTTTTGATTGTTCATTATTATTACCACTTGATATAAAATTTACTGGATTATTTAAATTTAAATTATCATAATGATTAAATTTTGATTTTCGTTTCTCCCTTTGTTGTTTCGGTTTTGGTTGTTCTGCAATATAAAAAAAATAATTAAAGTTGTGTAGACGTAGATGATTGTATAAATTTACCATAGATTCTTTTATTTCCATTAGAACGATAACTATCCATTTTTGTTTGTGAATATATTATTTTTTTAATTCATATATATCATAATAATGTTTTGATTTTGTACTAAATCACAATTTTGCAAGCTTCGCACAAATAAAAAGAACTGTAAAATTAAATTAACTATAAAAATTTTGTTTGGCTCTTGACGTAGATATTTGCATGCACTTGCTACTTGTAACTTGTCAAACTACACGAAACAAAATGGCTAAAAAATTTGCATATGGTGTGGTAGTGTTACCAGTTACCATATATACCATGTTTCCATGCACGGAGTTGAGTTGAGTTGAGTTATCGTTCAGTTGAAAAAATTCAGATTTCAACCCCAGTCGTTTCCATGTAAAAACTCGCGTTGAGTTCAGTTGAGTTGAACTGACAGTTCTAGCAACACGATATAAAACAGGTTTTTTTATTTTATGATGTCATAAAAGTTGTTGGTGAATACAAAAATGGATGTGAATAAAAAAATTGAATTAATATATTCTATATTTCTTTCCATCTATTAATTTTAATATATTTTTCTCCTCCATTACTGATATTAAAATTTTTACTTCATCGTCACTCCAAAAAAGCCTTTCTGGCGCCATTATTATTAAAAAATAATAATTTTTTGTTCATTTACACATCCAAAGATATAAAATGTCAATTTACTAATCCAATGACATAACTCAACTCAATCCCACTAGTTTCGTGGAATTGAAATGGATTTAACGAAAACTCAACACAACTCGTGTTTCCATGGAGTTCAACTCGAGTTGAACTTGAGTTCAACTCGTCATGGAAACAACCCAGCAAACATGTCTTCAATGACATACCCATGAATCACCCAAGACATGTCTTTAAGACAGACCCAAGACAGACTGCTGACATCGCCATACAAATGTCACAAGTCGTCATGCATGACATGTCTTGGGTTTGTCTTGCATGACATGTCTTGGGTGTGTCTTGCATGACATGTCTTGGGTCTGTCTTGCATGACGTGTCTTGGGTTTGTCTGGCAAGACGTGTATTATGTTTGTCCCTGTGAAAAAAAAATCATATTATATATGAAAATCACTATTTTTTATTTAAAAACTAATAAAATACATTTCAAACTAATCAATAAAAACTTTTAACAATAATTATAAGTCAAAATATGACTGAAAAAAATGTAATTAAAGAAATTCACAATTTTTTTTCCGCAAGACAAATACAATATATTACTGTCTGACACTGAATAAAAAAGATATACAAAAAATAGAATTTTTTTTTAGTTTTTGTAATAGTTACCAGAGGCCTTACCATCGCATATAATGAAATATTTTATTTCGAAAAATATTGTATACCTATCTCTTTCTTTCTAACACATTTTAAATTACCCAAGACATACTAGTGACATGTCTTGGGTCGGTCATGCAAGACAGAATTTTTGTTGGGAAGGTAATATTCTATTCTAACACGGGGTCTCGACTATCCATAATGTTGTCCATAAATGGTAATGGAAATGGAAATTGATACCATTATGGATAATGGAGACCACTCGTCCATCAGCCATTCCATAAATGGCAAACTTTATGGACGTCCATTTATGGATAAGTTTATGGACGAATATGTCAAAAATAAAATGGCGGAAAGTGGTTTAATTTGTAAATTAGGTTTCATATTGTGGTTAATTTATTAATTGACTTTCGTTCTGTATTCCCAATATTCTATATTATTAATACAAAACAATTTTACACGTTGAAAATCAAAATATAATACAAATTTCAATGATATTTCGAATAGTATTTCAGTCCATGAAATGCCCAGTTTTTTTTGTTTGGAAATCCATAAATGGAAATGGCTATGGAAGTGGAGACGGCCTGTAAGATACTAATGGTGTCGGTGTCAGGTGTGTATTCGTTTCTCAAAAATATGTTGCTCTCAATCTGCATTTTTTCACAGATCAACATTTTTTGCGTTCGTTCATCAAAATGTTGACCTTAATATAACACAATATAATATAACCGCGGCATAGTAGATGCAGATTACCACATATCTATTGGTTCGTCAATGAACAGTGTAAGTCTCATCGAGTCGCCAGTACTGGAGTGATAATCCACTAAACCGATGAGAATTAGACAAAACGTTAACCCTCATCATCCAAGCTCCCCATTTAGGTTCAATCCCAACTTATGCCCTTATTCCGACAGTCGTGTCGTATTTAACGCCGTAAAATAATTTCGTTTCGTACCGACTAAAAAAATGTATTCTCAGAGGCGTACGAAACGACAGATTTATTCATTAATATTATTTATTTCCAATAGATGGCTTTAAAGATTTTTTTTTACTTTATTTCATTTTTTATATTTTATTTATACTTGATTTGACTTTCAATGATTTGATTTTTTTTTTTAATTTTTTTTCAATGATTCAATGATTTGATTTTTTTTTTTATATTTTATTTTTTATATTTTTTATTTATACTTGATATTAATAATAAAATACTACATTTTCGTTCTAGTCAATTGCAAAATTGCTTACGACAAAAATTATAGTTTTTTGACAAATAAATTCAAGTCGTACGCCTCCAAGAATACTAGATTTTGTGGCTGTTTCGTATCAATATGACTAATTTCGTATTGATACGACTCTCGTGATACAAAATTTTTGTAGTCGTATCTTACGCCAGCAAATACGACTGTCGGAATAAGGGCATCAATTCCTGTTTCCATACACACATATACCTTGTTTCCATGACCAATTGAACTCGAGTTCAACTCGAGTTGAACCCCACGGAAACACGAGTTGAGTTGAGTTTTCGTTAAATCCATTTCAACTCCACGAAACTAGTGGGATTGAGTTGAGTTATGTCATTGGATTTGTAAATTGACATTTTATATCTTTTTATGTGTAAATGAACAAAAAATTATTATTTTTTTAATAATAATGGCGCCAGGAAGACTTTTTTGGAGTGACGATGAAGTAAAAATTTTAATATCAGTAATGGAGGAGAAAAATATATTAAAATTAATGACATAAATTTAATTATTATGAAATAAAAAAACCTGTTTTATTTCGTGTTACCAGAACTGTCAGTTCAACTCAACTCAACTCGAGTTTTTGCATGGAAACAACTGGGGTTGAAATTTGAATTGTTTCAACTGAACGATAATTCAACTCAACTCAACTCAACTCAACTCAACTCAACTCCGTGCATGGAAACATGTACCTTATACCTTATGTCATTAATTTTAATATATTTTTCTCCTCCATTACTGATATTAAAATTTTTACTTCATCGTCACTCCAAAAAAGTCTTCCTGACGCCATTATTATTAAAAAAATAATAATTTTTTGTTCATTTACACATACAAAGATATAAAATGTCAATTTACTAATACAATGACATAACTCAACTCAATCCCACTAGTTTCGTGGAGTTGAAATGGATTTAACGAAAACTCAACTCAACTCGTGTTTCCATGGGGGACATAAATTTAATTATATTATGAAATAAAAAAACCTGTTTTATTTCGTGTTACCAGAACTGTCAGTTCAACTCACCTCAACTCGAGTTTTTGCATGGAAACAACTGGGGTTGAAATTTGAATTTTTTCAACTGAACGATAATTCAACTTAACTCAACTCAACTCAACTCATCTCCGTGCATGGAAACATGTACCTTATACCTTATGTCATTAATTTTAATATATTTTTCTCCTCCATTACTGATATTAAAATTTTTACTTCATCGTCACTCCAAAAAAGTCTTCCTGACGCCATTATTATTAAAAACATAATGATTTTTTGTTCATTTACACATCCAAAGATATAAAATGTCAATTTACTAATCCAATAGTACCATTTACACGATCAAATAAAATCAATATTTTATTTGAATGACTCATCCATCAAATAAATTTGAACGTGTAAATGGTCCATCCAATATCCTATCAAATAAAATCTCAAATCAAAATATATTTTGTTTATTTCAAATAAATTTGTCAAATATGACGTCACGTCAAATAGATTTGATGGTGTAAATGCTTTTCGATTTTATTAGACAAATATATCATTCTATTTTAGAATTCCGAACAGTCAACATGTGCGATTTCAGACAAATAAACAAACAATTTATACGGGAGTTTATAATTATATATAAACAATATGAGTAAAATTGTATTTTGACAGATTTTTCATCAAATAAAATTTTGATTTTATTTGATAGTGTAAATGCAAAATGTTTGACAGCTTCATTTGACAGCTTTTTTCATCAAATAAAATTTTGATTTTATTTGATCGTGTAAATGGTACTATATACCTTGTTTCCATGACGAGTTGAACTCGAGTTCAACTCGAGTTGAACCCCATGGAAACACGAGTTGAGTTGAGTTTTCGTTAAATCCATTTCAACTCCACGAAACTAGTGGGATTGAGTTGAGTTATGTCATTGTATTAGTAAATTGACATTTTATATCTTTGTATGTGTAAATGAACAAAAAATTATTATTTTTTAATAATAATGGCGTCAGGAAGGCTTTTTTGGAGTGACGATGAAGTAAAAATTGTAATATCAGTAATGGAGGAGAAAAATATATTAAAATTAATGACATAAGGTATAAGGTACATGTTTCCATGCACGGAGTTGAGTTGAGTTGAGTTGAGTTGAGTTGAGTTGAATTATCGTTCAGTTGAAACAATTCAAATTTCAACCCCAGTTGTTTCCATGCAAAAACTCGAGTTGAGTTGAGTTGAACTGACAGTTCTGGTAACACGAAATAAAACAGGTTTTTTTATTTCATAATAATTAAATTTATGTCATTAATTTTAATATATTTTTCTCCTCCATTACTGATATTAAAATTTTTACTTCATCGTCACTCCAAAAAAGCCTTCCTGACGCCATTATTATTAAAAACAATGATTTTTTGTTCATTTACACATACAAAGATATAAAATGTCAATTTACTAATACAATGACATAACTCAACTCAATCCCACTAGTTTCGTGGAGTTGAAATGGATTTAACGAAAACTCAACTCAACTCGTGTTTCCATGGGGTTCAACTCGAGTTGAACTCGAGTTCAACTCGTCATGGAAACAAGGTAATATTTATATTGCACATTACACTCAGCATGTTTTATATAAATGGTTACGGATACGGTACGGTACGGATACGGACGGACCGGACACCAACACAATTCAATTCAACTCAACCTCAACCATTCATAAAGTCCGCGAAAGAGAAAAAAAACATTTTTTTCCCACACGAAAAAATATAGGAAAAAAATTAATACGGAAAAAATAAAAAAGTCGCGTTTTCAGCGCGAAAATTTTTATTATCTCGAAAAAATGCCGATTTTTTTTTTAATGTAATAGCAGCAGCAAAGCATAGCAATAGCAACATAAAAAAAAGTACAACAAAAATATTTTTCTTCTATTTCATTTCGGATCAAATAAATCACCAAGAAGTTCTTTTTCCAGATTTCAGTTGGATAGTCGTTTTAATTCTTGTCGGCACGTGGAGCTCCTTTCCTTAAGTTTTATTATCTTGGGTTTTTATAAAAAAAATTTTAAAATTTATGGCAAAATTTTTGTGTATAAAAATTTATTATTAAAACTAACCTAAAAAAAATATAATTTAAAAAGTGTGTATATTCAAATTAAAAAAAAATATTTAACTAGTGCTTAAAACAATGGTTCAGGTAATTAAAAAAAAATTGAGTAAATTTAAATTTAATTGAAAAAAAAAAGATTTGTTTTTTTTTTGATGGCCGCTAATGATGCCATTCGCCATTTGGGACATTTTTACAATTTCTATCAAATCGCGGATATTGGAATTTTTTTTATTATACAAATTGTTAGTGTCAACCATTTTATTATGAAGGCCCAAAAATACTTCCTAAATTCAAATGGAATGAGATTTTTTTTTGGATTTCTATGTTCAAATTATACTAAATCGAAAGTTAGCAAATTAAATGGGAAAATTAATATTTAAGAAAAAAAACCATTTAATTATATAATGCTTCAGTCCTTCAGAGACTGTAGGAATAGGAAGGTATTATTGGAAAGACAATAATTAATTTAATTACAACATAATTTCTTGGAAACAATGAAATTTCTAATAATTTAATTTTAAATTTTTCTTATAACAATATGAAAATCTATAAAGAAATAATTAAGTAACGTAACTATATACCTATACAAGAAAAATTCAATTAAAAAAAAAAATTACAAAAATAAACAAAACAAAAATAATTTTAAGGTTAGTTTTTTATTTCTTCAAGAAATGTCAAAAAAAGAGCTCGAAAAGACGAAACAGACGATGTAATGTCAAGAAAATTGCATGCTTTTACTTTTCTTGGTGTAGATGTAGAGTACATTTATTGTATATTATATACAATAATAATACAATCATTTCAAAAATAGAATGTATTGGGTCATTTTATTGGTTGGTTGGAGGTTTTCTTGGTGGTTTAGCTTTAGATGAATGATGAAAATACGATAAGAATTCTTAACTGTTTTGAGAGAATAGTACCTATACCATATAACTTTACATATTTTGAATTTACTTTGGGATAGTAAAAACATTCCTTTAGTTTTTGGTTTTTTTCCATGAGGAATTTGGTTTAAGATGAATATTTCTCTTTGTAGCTAATTATATTTAATGTGCAATCTTATGAAAATATTAAAGAATATTATGTTTATATATTAGATATATTTTTGATTATTTTAAGACTATATAAATAAATAAGAAAAATATACTTAATACCTATATTTTATTTGTTCTCAAAACATTAAGAATACTAGAAACAAATTCGATTCAAAAGTAATTTTTATTTAAAAATTAGTAAGGAAATAATTATTTTTAAATTTTATTAAAAGTTTCGACTTAATTCAATCATTTTTTAAAAATTAAAGAATTTTATTTTATAGAATTTGTTATTAATATTCCAAATTAAATTATATAAGTATATATTTTTTTTAATTAAAATCATTTGTAATTTATATATGTATGTATGTACTTTACATATATTAAAAAAAAAATATTTTTGCAGCTCAACAAAAAAAGGCATTAATATATGTAAAAAAAACCACCCCATTTTTTTTTAACCTTTTCTTTAATATTTAATATCATATTTTTCATCCCCTTTTTTTTTTTTTGAAATATACCTACATATATTTATTTATATATATATTTCATATTATACAATCAAACCGAACCATATTTACAGGGGTTGGTTTTTTTTTTTACTATGTTATTGTGTTGCTGGCTGCTGCTGATGTCCTGTTTCGGGAAATATATAGATATATATATATATCATATATATAAAAATAATAGCTAGCATCTCGCGAAAAAGAATGGCGCAAACACACCAGAATAACGAATTGTAAATATTAAAAAAAAAAGAAGACAAAAATGATTTTTATCGATTTTGTTGTCAGTTTGCGATTGCGATTCGCGTTTTTATAGTAGCATACATAAATATTTCTTTTTTTTTTTAAAGTTTTAGTTTTTGTTTGTATATATAGTTTTGTTCTATAGAGGAGTTTGGGGGGGTGGGGGGGGGGTTGAAGGGATGAGGATTGTGGTCCTACAACACATTTAAAATTTTGTTTTGTTTTTTGATAGAATTAATAGGAAATTTCAAAAAAGAAAACAAGCAAATATTCATTATTATGATTCAATGTTGTTAAAGGATATTTTACTCTTAATTTCTAAGATTTTTTTCATACATAAATATAGTATATTGAAAGAATTAAATCATATTTAAGTATATTATATTATTTAGTAAATGAAATTAGTATTAAATAATGATAATCTACTAATCTACTTGAAATTAGTATTAAGTAATGATAATTTACTTAACCCTTACCATTGCCATAATCAAATATAAATAATTCAAAGGAATTAATATTTGAGTATAAAATCTTCAGAAAAAGATATATAGAAAAGTTTTTCTTTTTAATTCTTTACTTGTATAAGAGCTCCATGAAGTTTGGTTGAGCAAAAATTTAAATATCTACAATTTGAATTAACGATAGATGTTTATTTTATCATTTACACTAGAAATAGAAAGATTTATAAATGCATAAATTGTACAAATAAAAATAATATAAAAATGCGAATTTAGAAGAAATTTATGCAATTTTTAAAAAGATATTAAGTCTAAAATTATATTAGTGCTTATTCTGGTAAACTTAGTATTTTTCCTTCGTATGATTCCCTTCACTTTGCATTTCACTTTCACATAATTGGAGTATTCTAGAAAACGATCGAACAACTACATTATCATTATCATACAAAAACTTAAATAGGTCCGGGCAGCTGGCCCCTCAAGTATCGAAAAATAAAAAATAAGTATGCAGGAATTATGTGCTCTTTATGTGCTAATTTCGGCCCAAAAAAAAAAAATTTGTGCTCTAACGGAAATGCGATTTTCGGAAAAGGGTGCAGCGGAACCGTTCAGCTACACCCTCAGCTACAGAAATACTAGTCAGAAATTATAAACAAGTACATGAGAATTTTGTGCTCTTTATGTGCTCCAAGAAAAACCACTTTACATTTTTGAAATACGCATTTTAACTCTATTCTTCACAACGGTACCTTCTCCCATATAAGAAATATGCCGTCACATATAAAAAATATGCCGTCACATAAAGCTTCATATATTTTCAATATATGAAGCAATAATTTAAAATATTACAAAATTAACTAAATATGCTGTAATTATTTACTCTATTAAATTTTGAATTTTCTAAAAGTAACAAATTTACAGTGAATGGCTATTATATGGAAAAACTTTTCACTTTTCGATTCGACAAGTATTACAGAATATAAAATTTTTTGAATCGATAATATAGACAGTTTTCCCTTCGAAAGTTTTGTAAAATAACAAAAATTCAAATACATATTAAATAAATTCAATTTATTTATATTAAATAAATTAGTTAATTCTCTCTAACTCAAAATCGCAAAGGACTGAATTATTTTTTTGACTTATAAAGAATTTTGATTGAAGAGCGTTTAACCAAAAAAAATATTTTTTAATTTTTTATCATTTTCACACAATTTATAATCTGTATGTAATTAACTAACCTAAAGTAGTGGATACAATAAGTGGAACATCTTAAAATTATGGAAATAAAATGTTATTAATTTCAACAATAACAATTTATTTAAACAATAACAAATAACAACTAAATTAAACAATAACAACTAAATATTAATAATTTAAGACGGAAAAATGAAGTAAGTTTATGAAAAAAGTTTCCTTAAAGAAGGATTTAAGGAATTTCGGATTGCAGATGACGATATGCCTTCAGTGAATACCCAATTGTTTTTAATGATTCTGATCGTTGAGATTTACAAGGAACACCTAAAATAGAGCACAGTTGACAGTTCAAAACTCTTTAAATAAGAAATAAGCGACAATTCACTTTTTTAAATGTTTTGTTAAATCATAATAATATTGAAAAACATTTGCGGGAACATCATCCTGTGATAGTAGTTTTTCATAAATTATTTTTAAACTTTCCATTACTTGACTATCACTAGGAACGGTGAAGTTAACATTTTCATCCTCAGATTCAACACTAATTTCCATATGTTCTGAGACTTCTTTTATATTTTCAATAATTTCTGAATCATTTAAAATATCAGCAATCATGACACCTTCGTCTACATTCACGAACGAATCAAAATCTAAACTTAAATTTAAAGACGTTTGAACTGTGCTCCATTCTGGAGGATCAGTAAAATCAATTCCTTGTAAATCTGAACTTTCAGAATCATTTAAAACATACGGATTATTCATTAAAGGCAAATCGTCATCTGCATTCCAAAGTTCCTTAAATCCTGCTTTAAGGAAACAGTTTTTTATTGTTCCTGAACTTACTTCATTTTTCCATACAACTGAGAGCTCATTAATTGCTTCCAATAAAGTAATTTTAGTAATATGGTTATTTTCTTCAATGTCTTTTAGGTATCTTTTTACTAATCTTGCTCGGTAATAGTGCTTGAAATTCTTTATTATTCCCAAAATTAATAAAATAATAAAATTCTTTATTATACAAAGTTTTCCAGAATAAGTACGAATAGCAAATTAAATTTTTAGTTTGTCGACAAAAGAAAACGTTTCTTCTTAGACTATATATATTCTTTTTTATGATTTTTATTGTTATTTACTTCCATGCTTAAAGTTTCTTAAGATAAATTTCAAAAAACAAAAAATTGATTATGAAAATTTATAAATAAATTCAAATTGGATTTATTTATTTATATATGAATAACAATTAAAATATCTTTTTTTTTTTTTTTTTTGGAAACCATAGATACATTTATTATTGGGTATAGAGGTAGTATTATTTGACGTGGGGGTATCATTGGTATATATGTAATATGAAAAAATATATTGTATAACAAGAAAAATAAATAAATAAAGGGTTGAAGTGGACTATTTTGTTTTTCGATTTGTGACTGTTTTATTCTTTTTTTTTTTTAATTCTTTTTTTCATATACATAATCTGGTATTGGTATATAATATAAAAATTCAGTTCACAATTCTTTTTCTGTTTTTTTTTTGTTTTAAATATTGGAATTGTACAAATTTATATTTATTTTTTTCCCATTTTCTCTTGTTTGTTACATTTCGAAAGAACGAAAAATATATATATATATATCCTGGTTTGGAATCACGCGCGGTGCTCCCCTCCCCACAACCTTTATCAACCTTAAAACCTTTCCATTGTACTTGTAGCTAAAAACAAAAAAAAAAAAAAAAAAGTATATATGAAAAGTTCACCATTTTACCAACTAAAACTCATCATCATCATTTTTATTTTATTTAAAAAAAAAAAAGGAAGTCGGGGTAAAAGCAAAATAAATTTTTGTGAACCGATGAATTTTTTTTTGTTATTATTTTCGTTGTTGCAGGCAAGGCACTATAGTGTAGTACTCGTCCTTTATATATATTTTTTTTTATACTACTATGATTTTTTCGCTGTTTTATAGTAAAAAAAAAAAACACCAGTTTATAAATTCCATTTTTTTTTCTTCTGTGTTTCGTTTAATTCTGCAGTGGTAACCGATATATTTTTTTTTGGCCTGTGATGCTTTTCAGAAAAAGGGTTGATGGGTTACGTTTTTGTTTTTTTGTTGTTTTTTTTTTTTTTGGAACAAAATATATTCCATTCTCAATTTTGAAAATGAATAAAAAAGAGAAAGAAAGAATGGATTTTTTTGAGTTTTTGAAAAAAAAAAAATGGTAGTAGTTTTGAGGGGGGGTTGATTGGTTGATGTTATGGGGGGTGGGGTTCCTTTTATACCATAAATATTATAGAAATGAAATGGTTGATGTATTCATATGTGGGACGTTTTTTTTTTTTTTTTTTATATTTTTTTCAAACATTTCACGTACCACTCGTCTATTTTTATAGATGGAATATTATATATTTGGGTTGAATTTTCTTCTTTTTTTTTTAAATAAAGGGCTTATTTTGTATACAGGAAAAAGTTTTATGTATGTACTTATATACTCGTAGATACTCAAAAATTATTTTCATTGTCTCTTAATTTTTCGGATACTTAAACTTAAATTTGTGGTATTTGGTATATATAATAACAAAAAATTATTAAGAAACCTAATAAGTTCATTCGAAAAGATTAAACAATAATTTAGTCTTACAGATATAAATAAAAAAAAAATATTAATGATATTTTTTCAACGTATACCATCATAATAGATCATTTGTTGCACAAGTTGATAATGAAATTGTTAAATTTTCTATGTTATTTGTATAAGAATTTAAAATATTTCAATTTATCTGATATAATTTTGTCGACATATTTTAATGATCTATTTTTTTTTCCAGTTTAATGATAACAGAATATTTTCTTCTAATAAATAAGTTAACGAAAAACTATTTATTGCCATTCTCTGTTGAAAAATTTTTTTTTCTGTTTTTCAAAATCAATTACTTGATCGTATAAGTTCTAATTTAGAAATTCGATGGTGAAAACACAATATCAAATATTTGATATTAGATTTATAAATGATAGAATTTCAAAATTTTCAGTTGATCGTTTATTTGTAATTTGTTAGCACAACCAGTGAACCCACCACAACTAATCTACTGTGATTCTGTTATTAATTTTCATTCACTTCAAGTACATAATTTTCTTTACTTTAAATTGACTGTCAACTAAAGTTAAATTTGTTTTACGAAAAAATCTGATAATAAATTCTCAATTTTAAAAATTTTCCTTCCACAATAAATGCTAGAAGAGAGCACATACAATGTAGATTACCAAATTGTAAATATATCGAAATAATAAAAACCAATAATAACGTCAATAAAAAAAAAGGTTTTCATGCCAGCTTCTCTAGCACTAACTGGTCCACCTATGACAACCCTGATGTATCAATATTGGTACAACAACAAAATAATAATCTTAAATTAGTAGAATATTGTATTAAATCATTTAATTACACTGTCCTTATTCGAAAAATATCCCATAAGTTTGTAACTATTCTGAAATCCAGAAATATCCTTTTATATATTTTAAAATGTTCATAAATTCGTATAATATGGAACGGACTACTCGTTCAATTATATTTCATGTACATAATATAGTATGAAAATTCACATAAACAGAAAGTTATATACTTATGAGTGGAAAAAAAAATTATTATTCAACTTTGTACCACCAACCGCCACTACAATTTTTTATAAAATCATGAATTTTTTTTGGTAAAATTGCATTTCATAATATAATTTTCTTTTTTCGTTTTCGGTATATGAAAAATTATTAAACCAAATACAATTTTCCTTTATTTTTTCAAAAATTGTGTATTTATTATATAAAAATATCGTAAATAATAAAAATTGAAATATTTATTTAATTAATAATGAAATTTTTTTTAAAAATAATATACGACATTAAAAAAAAATATCCCTGACAAAAAAATGTTATAAAAAAAAATCGCTGACATAAATAAAATGTTATATAATAAATTTTTCATTTTAATGAAAATTATTAAAAGAAAATTTTTAACACAAAAATTGAATATTAAATATTTTTATATGTGTAATCATATTTTTCTGAAGAATTTCAAATTAGTATCCTTTTATATTTAAAGGATATATTTTCCAAGCACGTGGTATATTATTTTCCTGTAAATATATATATATTTTGTTTTTACTTTTCTTTGAGTTTTTTTTAGCCTGTGTGTGTTCCGTCTGATACTTAAAAATGTAGAAAGAGAGAAAAAGTTTTTTTTTGTATTAATAAACTTTAATGCACTGTGGGAATTTTCGTCTTTTTTTTTTAAGGATTACATTTATTTAAAAAGCAAATTAAAGGATATTTAATAATCCTAACTGAATTTAATTTAAGTTTTTTAAGAGTAGATTTTATATATGTACATTAATTTTTATTTAAACTATTTTTAAGTATAAATATAATTTAGAAGACATGATTTTTTTATAATGAGATAAAAGGAAAATTAAATATTCAAATGATCATAAATTTCATTTATACTAAATTGAAATGTAAATAATAAAATTGTTTTTTTAAAATAATCAATGTTATATTTTATAAATTAAAGATTAACATGATTTAAAATTGAATATAAGAATTTCGATCATAGTAGAAAATTAATAATTAAATGAACTTGTTATCTATGATCAAATTTTTTTCAAGGAACTGAAGTAAGTGTCACTAACTAATATTTTGCCAATTTTGCCATTAATAATAAATAATTAATAATAATTTGCTAATAAATTGGCGAATTGTTTCTATTTATTACTATATACTGTTCCCCTGATTAGTTTAAAGGATAATGTCAATTTCGCGAGAAATTATTGGTCTTTGCGACAATAATACTAGAGAAAAAATGATGCTATTTATATTAACGAATATCGATAAAATTTAGAGGTAAATATCTCATGCATTATCTCATGCATATTACAATTGTTCTCAACAAGTAAATTTCGTTTTAATGAATGTTGCTTAAATTAAAGTAACATTTTAAATAAACTATTATAAATTTACTACAAATACCAATATAGTAATAAATAGATATGTTTAAAATTTATCTTAAATAAACTTATTCTCAATAAACTACTTGATTTATCTTATATATGTACTAATATAAATACTATTGGGAAAACCATTTGAAATATAATTTGTAAAAGAAATGTTTTCCAAATACACAAAGCTGCCTGTCAAACTAAAAATTTCTTATTTATATTTCTTATTATTCTTTCTTTTGGGTTAATTTTTTTTATGTACATAAATATTTACACATACCTAAGTAAAGTTAACTTTGAAAATGTTTCTTTTACACTGACTTCAATTTCAAATGGCTGTAATAATTTGAATTAAAATGTAGAATTTTTACTAGGTTTTACAATAAATTCTCATGATTTTAAGATTTAAAATGTCTATAATGAACTACGAAGAAATCAGAAGAATCTTTGATTAGAGAATTGCCCCCATAAAAATCATAATTCATATTTTGAGTTAACTAGAAGCGAGACAGACAATTTAAAATCTATTACAATCTTATGAATTGATATATATATACTATAGAAAATTATAACATTAATTGAGATTGTGAAATTTATAAAACTCTTGACAGTCCTATAACCATCTTAAAATCATCATATTTAAATACATCAAAGAAAAGATATTGCTGTCCAGAGAAAAACTGATTTCTAAATATCGTTCTTATAAAACTAGAATACCAAGAAGAATAAATACAAATTGATCTGAAAATTAATTAGATTATACAAAACTCCAACTGCATAAAGTCTTTAAAAAAAAAACAAAAATTTAGAGAAGAAAAATTCATCAAAAAAAATAAAAGGATTAATATAAATTTTTCATTTTGAGCTAATTATAAATTTATAGTTTGCAAAAACAAAAAAAAAACGAATAATTCTTTTCTTCATAAAAATAGTATAACCCAATAATATTCCATGTATTTAGTTGCCTTGTTATATGCATCATTGGAATTAACCAAATTGCAAAAAAAAAAAAAAAAAATATTAGTATAAAATGCAAAACAACCAATAGCATTAATAAAAGCAGGACCTACTCATATCCTTTATATGTTTTTTATATATACATATATGATAGTGAATCAAGTATAATTCTCTGTCCAAACTTCCTTCTTCTCATTTGAAACACGTATTGATGTTCGGGGAAAAGGAGATTTTTGTAGTTTTTCGTCGAAAACACGAAACATCAATGAGGATTTTTAAAATTCATTTATATATCATAGAAAAAAAATTCTAGGATCTCTGCTGGTGAATTTTTTTTTTTTTTTTTTTTGCGTTTATATATAAATTTCAGCTTGTTTTTTATTTGTTGTGTTCCACTATGAATGTTGTTTTTTTTTTTCGTCCTTTCTTTTCCTCTCTGTTATTGTTGTTTTTGTATTTATATCTTTTGGTCAACAACAAAAAACCAATCACCCACGCAGCGTTCCATATATAAATTCTGTGGATACCAAAAAGAAAATTTCCCACCCACAAAATGCAAAAAAAAAAAAAAAAAAATTTATATTGCTATGAGTTTAAAAATTATTTTTCTGTTATATGATTCGATGTTTTTTCTATTATTTTTTCTCTGATTGTACACGATATTTTTTTTTATGGACGAAGTATTCAACCAATTTGTTAGTTTGGGAAAAATAAATAAACGGGAAAATATGAAAAATGTACACATTAATTTTATTATATCATTTTTGAATGTCTGTTTATATTTATTTTTACAAAAATTCAATTCAAAATATAGAAATTTTTTTTGCTGTTGCATATTTATAGGCGTGTTAATATTTTTTTGAGTTTTTTGGGGTATACTTTTTTAAATTACAAGCGAGAAGGATAATTGAATTTATTAATATTTAGAATTATAATATTGAACAAGAAAAAAATGTTGAATGATTATGGAACACTATATATTTAAGTGATAGTAAATATACTAGAATGTCGGGATAGACATAATTGTAATAGAATGTCGTGAAAATCTCCAAGTCTAACACGTAGGCTAAAGTTCACATCGGTCTGTTGTGCCAAAAGAAGAAGATATACTAAGTTTGTAGCATTGTTATTGAACACAACAGTACATGTTGTTGGCAAAAAAGATGATAATTCTTGACAGTGAGAAAAAAAATTTCATTTGATTATAATGATTTTGATGTTTAAATATATTACAAGGTTGATTTGGAGTAACAATTTTCCTAATATAGAATATTACTTTTACACTATTTAGATTTTAGAAATTTTGTAAATGTAAATGCTAGTAAATGCTGTCAACAATAAAATAATACCTTAATTTTTATATGGTTCCGGATTCACCAACATTTGAAATGTGCGAATTATGAGTAATTGCGGAAAATATTTCGACAAATGTTGATACTGATAAATGTTACTTATATAAGGAATTTCTGATACTCGTCATAAACTCAGAATTACTTAGTAATTTTACTCGAAATAAAAAATGATTATGCGTTATAGGTTGTCGAAATTTTGGACAAATCTCTATGAACACATCACGAGTTTGTCGTATATTATCGTAATTCGAATATTACTAGAGTTGCTCTAACCTATTTAGAAGATAAAAATAGGATAATTGATCATTTTTGAAATTCTAATTTTATTTAAAGGTAAACAAAAAAAAAACTCTAAACAAATCCCCATAATTCAAAAAAATAACAAACTAAAAAATCATTGACAATTATATTTATATATTTTTGTTTTTATTGTGATCTTCGGTAATAGCGAAATTTTTGGTGCTGCTGATGCTGCTGCTCGTTCCGCATCCGCAAAAATCCTCGATGTTCAATAACAACAAAAAACAAACCATTTCTCTTCGATCATTCTACCAAAAAAAAAATTATAATCTTGTATATGGTACACACATCATATGATAATGGGTGATATGTCTGAGACCCAATTTTTTCCGTTTGCGAACTATCCTATAAAAAGGATAGAGATAGAGAGATGAGGTTATATTATTTTCGAGTGGATTGAATGATGGCGAGGATTGATCATGATGATGATGATGGTGTGGAATAAACAAAAAAATTTTTTCATTTTCATTTTCTGATGGGGGGGGGGGGGGGAATTATACGTTTTTGGGGGAATTACGAAAATGAAAAAAAAAATCATGTATACAAATGATGGGAAAAAAACTGTAGAAAATTTTATATGTACATATGTATACAATATGTTGTACCATACATAAAAAAATAATAATGAAAAAGTACAAAAACAAAAATGAAAATTCAAACTTTTTCACTGTGAAACGAAAAAAAAAAAAAAAAATTCTGTGATGGAATACTATTGAAAAAATATCACAAAAATACATTTTTTTCCAAATATTTCGTATTTTTTTTCTCAAAATTATTGTAGATAGATATATGTATATATATATGTATTTCCCTGGACAGATTTAAGCTCTCCTGATGTGTGTTGTCTCTTTGGACGAATGATTTTTTTCAGTTCAATTTTTTTTTATTTTGCCTCTAGGAATTAACGATTGGTTCACCTGTTCAGTGTGTGTGGGATGCTGTGTATCGAATGGATGATATATGTATATAGTATGTACTATATATAATAATATTGAAACGGAACTAAAAAGTAATGGGGAAAGGTTTACTATGGGTTGGAAAAATTTCTGCAAAAAATTTTTTTTTGTATATTATCGATTGTAGGGTATATTGTATATAGTATTCAGTACTTTCTACCATAGGTAACCCAACCGTCATACTACATAGTACATATTTATATGTTTTATAATAATAACAACAACATAAAAAAATGTTGTATATATACATTTTTTTATTTTTTTTTTAAATATAAATAAATAAAAAATATTTTTTCCAATAATAATGTTTTTTTTTTTCCTCGTGATGTGTTCATAAGAGCATGTCGAATATTGGATTTATGAAAATACGAAAAAAAAAACGAAATTTTGTGTTCCATCCTTTTTTAAAACAAAATATTTTTTTTTAATATTTTTTTTCCCAATATTTTTATGTATATTTTCAGTTTTTTTTTTTGAATTTGATTTATATATTTTTAAATGAATTTATATAATGTATATAGAAACTGAAATAAGAAGAAGCAAACTCTGCTGGTATATAATAAAAATATTTTGTCACAAAAATGATATTTGATTATTTAAAAAAATATAGCAGAAAAGATTTGATATTTTCCGTTGACAAAAAAAAATTATTTATTGATTTTGATTAAATATTTATAACAAAATGGAATATTAAAAATATGCAGAACAAACCCCGGATTTGTCAAAAGCACATTTCCTCAAAATCGCCTCATGTAGAACTATGAGCTATTCTAAACCAAAGGGAATAACCTTATAGTATTTTTTTTAGAAAAAATTTGTCGTGGTAAAATTGGGTAAAAAATGTGTCCCTGTTCGATTTTATGATTTTTTTTATCCTTCCACGATTATTAATCCAGAAAAATATATATATAAATCTATCATTTGAGATTTCTCTGATGTGATATGAAATAATATTCAATATTCCATTTATAGAGCACCTAAAATTATGCAAAATATCAGTTTTTTTGCAAGATTTTTACGTAATTAAGCATTTTGATTAATTATAAGAGTGAGGCAGGCAAATGAATATAATTTATCAATTAATGCACTTCAAAGAAATATGATTTTCGAAAGTTTTCTCAATAATTGTTTTTAAAAATATTGTGCAGTTATAAATTTTACAAGCTAATTGAAAATATAATTTTTTGATTTTCGAAGGGTCACAACGGAAAGGTGGGTGATACGGATACAGTTTCTTTAGAGACTCTAGTTATTTTTTAGTTATCTCTTTGGTACATAAATTTCAGCCTTCCATTATAAGCCGTTTGGGAAATACAGGGTGTTCAAAATAAAAAAATTGAAAACTAGTTGCATTAAGATAACTGTGTTTTTATGCAAAAATTGATTAAATTTGGTTTTTATTTTGACAAGGACTTCATTTTTCATGTTTGTTAAAAATATAGAAATCTTTGTCTGATATTTATGTTCTTTATACGAGTAAATTAGAGCATCGAGAAGGTGGGTTCATGTTTCCAGACTTTTTTTTAAAGTTTTTTTTTGCTAGAACTTTGGGCAAATTAAAAGATATATTTGGAATTAATTTGGATATTTTTATTATAATTAAAATTCCCCGTCCGTAGACACCAAATTTACCAACATATATTAGAAAATTATCGATATTTTACATTTCCATTTCTAAATTTTTCAATATATTCAATCTCAATTATTTTTTTTCCATTTTAATTTTTAATAATAAATCAATATTCACATTTTATAAAATCCATTTAAAAAAGATATTGTAAACTCTCTACTAAGCTATCATATCTACTACAGAGGACAACACGAGTATAGCCAATGTAAAATATCATTATTCAATTCTTTTCATAAATAAAATATATTAACATTTTTGTGAATATTTTTATATTTGGTAAAAAAAATATGATTATATTCCACAATTTTTAAAATTCCAATAAAAAAAAAAAATCAGTTTTTTTATTAAAATATTAAAAAATATACAAAAATTGCATCGCGTTTCTTTGGTGCTTGTTTTTTTGTTGTTTGGTAACCAACGAAAAAAATTATATATAGTAACTGAAAAAAAAATGATAAATATTTTATAAAGGATAAATATTTTATATATATATATATGAATATAATAAAATTAAAAAAGTCCCTGGATTTAAAAAAATGAATAAAAAATGTAAATTTTCCCGGGTTTGCAGCGAAATAATTATTATTTTTGCTTCTTTTTTTTTTTTTTGTATTTAAAAATTGCACGAAAAAAAAATATAAATAAAAAAATTTCATTTTTTTTTTAATGCAACTCAATATTGTTCTTCCTTTCACTGTACGTTTTTTTTTACGTACACACCACCATGTGAAAAAAAAAATTGTAGATATATAAAAAAAAATTGATATATTTCCGACGTTGTTTTTGCATATTGATTAAATATTTCATTAAATTTACAAAAAAATAACGAAATTGTTGTGTATAATTCCTTTAATATTTTTTTTTATTTTAATCATTAATCAATGTGAATGCCAATCAGAACTAAATTTTTTTTGCAATATTATATGTCGAATATTTCCCCGGGATGTTTTATATTGCGAGTATAAAAATTTAAATTTCGTCCTTTTTTTTAAAAAAAAATAAATAATTATAATTGTATGGTAAGAGATGATTTATCATAATATTTAGTTCCTCTCTTACTACTCGTATATTAAATTTTTGTTAATATTTATATAATTCTGATTATATTGACTTTACTATAATATGCAACATTTTATTTTTAGTAGCCAATTACATTTGGTTCAATTCAGTCCCAAAATTTACACTTACGTTCTTAAGAAGACGAAGAAAAATTATATATTGTGTTCAATAGATTAGGGTGCCGACAGGTTAACAAAATTCAAATCGTTCGAGTTACGTTTTAGGGAAATCTGTTTATCCAAGCAAAAAATCAATTTTGAAAATTATTTTGTACAAAATTTCGAATTGAAAATTTAAAAAAATTTAAATTCTTAAATTGTAAAACTATTTTCAAATTTGAAATCTCTTACACCCCCCATGAGGCTTTTTGGCAAGCCTGTTTCGTGATTTTAACAACCAATTTTGACATTAAAAGTCCTGAAAATTTTCAGGATTTTTAATGTCGAAACCGAAGTCAAATGAAAAAAGTCTTGCAAAAAGGCTCTTGAAATAAATTTCGAATTGATTGTATTTGATAAGAGACTCGAACCATTCGAAATTCGTAGGCGGTGGTAGGCACATAGAGTTTAGCATTTTCCCGATTACGATTACGTGGGACCGGACTTATTGAACTGGGACTGAGCAACGACAGTTTTTTTTTTACATTACAGTTGAAATATTAAATAAATACAGCTACTTAAATTTCTATCTATTAAATTTTGCTTCATATTAAATCAAAAAAACTTATAATAAAGTTAAATTTTGAAATGGTAATTTTCTCTATCGACTGTCACTTTCCACAAGAGGTTCGTTAGATTCCAAAATTATTTATATTTTCCGAATTTTCTTCTACTTTTTTACTACAGATATACATATTAGATATTCACAAATTTCTTTTGATTTACAATTTTCTACACTTATCTATGTTTATGGAGAGTGTGTAGGGCAAGTGTAATTCACAGAAAAATTCATATTTAATAAAAATACAATAATATTATTAAAAAATTAACTAAATTAAATAAATTTTATATTTCTCTAGGCTTTGGACGATTATGACGTCCAACAGGACTTACCACAAGCCCTCCAATTATTAGGTGAAATGAATAATAATGTTAAACAAGTATCAGATTTAGTTGAAAATATGTTACAAAGAGTTAAAACTGGTGAATTATCAACAGAATATGGTTTAAGTTTTTTGGAAATTAAATATCATATGCTATTAAATTATTTAATTAATTTAACTTATGTTGTATTAAGAAAATGTTCCGGTAAAATATTTTAAAATATTAAATTTTTTTATTTGATTAAAATTAATATTTCTTTAAAAAATAAAATTAGGTCAAACAATTGAACGTGATCCATCTATAGATCGTTTAATTGAAATACGTACAGTATTGGAAAAAATACGACCAATTGATTATAAATTACGTTATCAAATAGATAAATTGGTTAAAACAGCTGTTACAGGTGCAACAAGTTCAACAGATCCAATATTATTTAAACCAAATCCAAATAATTTAATATCAAATTTACCAAATGATAATAATGAATCCAGTGCCGATGAATCAGAATTAGAAAATAATAATAATAATAATGATGATGATGATGATAATGAAGATAATGATCATATTGATGGAGATAAAAAATTAAATAAAAAACAAAAATCATCATCAACAAAATTAAATAATAGTGGTAAATATGTACCACCAAAATTAACAGCTGTACATTATGATGCTGAAGAATCACATACAGAACGTACAAAAAAACTTATGGATAGAGCAAGAAAACGTGCTATGACGTAAGCTTAAAATTTATTAATATAATAAAAAGAAATACGATTAAATAAATTATTTTTTTTTTTCATTAGATCATCAATTTTACAAGATTTAAAAGATGAATATTTAGATGTACCAACTGAAGTTTCATCTGGATCACGAGCCCAAGCAATTTTATCAAAAGCCCAAAAAGAAAAACAAGAATATGAAGAAGCATATTTAACAAGATTACCAGTTACAAAAGCTGAAAAACATATGCAAAGAAAATTAACAACTTTAGGTAAATATAAAATAATAAAATTATATTTATGTTATCATCGTTTTATTAAATTATATAATCGCTAACTGTCGAAATTTTAGTTTAAATTATCAATTTTTGAATATTTTTCGTATATGTTTACGTAAATTACGTAAACTATTCGTAAATGACGAGTTGAAATTTTCCGTAATTAATTAGGAAATTGAAATTTTCGAATATTCGCACATCACATTTCGACCAATTTCGAAAATTAGAGAGAATTCAATTCGAAAATTAATAGAAATTTTTAATGCATTTTCGAAATTTCGAATATTGTTTTTTTAATCATAAAAATTTATTTGAAATTTTAATTTTTAAGGTACTCTTGGTGATGAAATTTTGGGTGACATTAAAGCATATGATGCGAGTACAAGCAGTAAGGGTGGTAATAAAAGAAAGAAAAAATCTACAGGTGGCAAGAAACGTGGTGGTAAAAAACGTAGATTCCATTAAAAGAAAAAATCATAAAAAAATAATAATGAAGAAAAGTTTTTAAATGAAAACTAAGTTTTTAATTAAAACCACACACACACCAAAACAATTTTTAATAAGAAACAGAAACTAAAATTTAAATTTAAAAAAAAAAAAAGAAATATTATTTTTCATGTCAATATTAAAAAAATAAAATGAAAAGATGATTTTTTTAAGAAAAAAAAAATATCTAACTAATTAAATATTCAAATGTTCCAAAGTCTGAACGAAGCACACAACAAACACGAAAAAAAAAACAACAAAATGATTCAAGAAAAATGACTAATGAATTATTAAAAAAAAAAAAAATTAACAGAAATTAAATTTTTCTGTTTTCTTTTTTAATTATTACAGATTTTTTTTCCATTTAATTTTAGTTAAAAAAAAGTTAATTTTTTAATTTCTTATATATTGTTTTTTTTTTGTTAAGTTGAAAATTTTAAAAATTTTCTTATTATAAAAATTTGAAGTTTAAGAAAAGTTTTAAAAAAATTTTTATGTTTTAAATTTTTTTTTTGTTATTTTCTCATTCCTTTTATTTTTTTTAAATAAATATTATAAATTTAATAATTATTGTTTAAATTTTTGTTAAGAAATTGAATTTTATTTTTAAAAAAAAATAAATAAATGTAAAATTAAAACAACGAATATTAAAAAATTCAATTTCTTTTTATTACAATTATGTTTTTTCTTATTTTTTTTTTTTAATTAATTATTTTATAAGATTTATAGAATTTTATATGATTTTTTAATTAAGTTTTGAGTCAGTAATTTCCAAAATTGTGGTATGTCAAAAGAGTCTGAGGTACAAAGTTTCTCTATTACTGTAAATATATTTAAGAAAAATCATCAACTTTTCATCATCTCGATTGAAGTCGATTCGCCCACTATTATTATCAGATTTGAATCTGTTAATTCAATATCCATATAATTGCTATGATGTTAAATAAAATTATCAGGTCAGAAATTGATTCTTGAAATTTCTAAACTCACCTCGCCTTTAAATGCTTTCTATCTCTCAATTTTTTAAAGAAATCATTTAACTGGGAATTTAGAAATCATTTAAAGGCGAATTTAATGATTTTTGTTGTTACAATATTTTCTCATCCAGATTGGCTCTAATTTATCTTCCTGGGCAGTGTGATCAAAAGTAGTTTTACATTTCGCCTAAATTTATGCTATAGTTCTTTATTAGTTCGGAATCTTTATTAGTTTTGGGAATTGCTGATAATTTATTATAGTAATATAATTTTTTTTTTATAATTATTTTTATATTTTCTTTAAGTGAATAAATAAAAAAAAAATCCATTAATTTTATTTTTTATTAGAAAATTGGTTTTATTTATATTATTTAAATCGATAAAGTAAAAAAAAATATGCTTCAAATTAAATTCTTTGATATTTTGTACATAATCATAAAAAAATAAATAAATAAATAATATTTAATATAATTTTTTTTTATATTTAAAATAATATTTGTTTAAAAAAAACCTAAAGCCTTATTCAGTTCCATATAAATACTATTATTTAAGTCTGGAATAATTTTTTTCAATTTGTTTTCAAATAAAAGAAAACTGAAGGAAATTCTCTTTTAACACAAAAAACACATAAATTGTTTCTACTTTGATTTTTTTTTATGTATAATGAAATTACATTAATTTTTCTTTTTTAGATAATAAAATTCAAATTTATCTTAAAAAATAAATAATTTTTTTTTTTTTTTGTTTTATTCCAGACTTATAATATTTTAGTTGCCTTTTTAAAAGTAATTTACATTAAAATTAAATTTGATCTAAAATAATAATAATAAAAAAAAAAACTAAACTAAAACTAAACATAAAAAAAAACTTCGTTAAAACTTAAAAAAAAAATGGTTAAATTAGAAAAAAAAAATGAAAAATAGCCAAAATTAAAAAAAAAACCACTATAATAAAAAACTAAGCGAAAAATGAAATTAATTAAATTAACAAACAAAAATAAGCAAAAAAAAATTTTTAAATATTTAAAATTAATATTTAAAAAATCATTTTCACAACTTACAAAAATGAAATAAAACGGAAGCCTTTTTATTATTAAAAAATAAAACAAAAAAAAAACAAAATAGTAAATAAATGAAAAAAAAAAAAATAATAATTTAAAACAAAAATACTTGTATGTATAATTGATATGCTGTTTTTAGGAGTTCACAGTCAAACCTGAAATTTATAATTGAATATAACAAAAAAAAAATCAAACAAACAGAAATAATAATTAAATTCATTTCCAAAAAAAAAATTAAATCTGGAAAAATAATTTATTAACTTTTGGAATTTTATTTTCGAATTTGGACAATCTCTGAAAACAATATTTCTCTCTGTTCGAATATAAGCAAGGGTCGAATTCTCTGAGTCGATATCGAGTAAATTTCTATCAAACTTCTAGCTCTTTGGGATTCTATCATACGATTGATCGAGTATCAAACGATAAATTTCATTCGATAGGTATTTTGCTATGCTCTTGCTAAACTAAGTAGAGATAAATAATTTGAAGTTTAAATAATTATTAATTAAATATTATTAATTATTAATTAATAATTAATTAATTATTAATATTTAATAATTGAAGTTAAATTTTATATTGAAAATTTAGTTTAGCAAGAGCAGTGTACTAGGCTTAACTATAAAATTTGAAATTATATTTGTCATATAAAATTTGACATTATTATTGAAGTAAAATCTAGTACATTTTATAAATAATTTCGACTCGGAGAATCTGATCCCGGAAAATGAAATTTAAATTAATTTTAAAAATAAAATACCTTTTTTTTTTGTTTCTAAAATCAAAAAAATATGGCGTCCTATCTCATAGTTTTCGAATAAATGGAAAAAAAATTTCGTATTCGGGGGATTTTCGAAGAAATTCTTATATACCTCGAGGTGTAAACTATACGAGAATTTTTTCCACTCGGAAATATTCTGAATATACGAAAACGAAAACGATAGAGCCGCTCTTTGCCGAAATTTTTTAATATTTTCATAAATAGAATTTCGAAAAAAAAAAAAAATTCAAAATTTCTTCTTTTTTTTTTTGTGCTAAAATATTAACAGAACAAACCAAATAAAATACAACAAAAAAAATAAAATAAAATGAAATGAAATAAAACTTATTATTATTCCTTATAAAAAGTTGCCTTAATTATATATACATATATTTAAAAAAAAATACAAACAAATCAAATAAAAAATATTTAAAATAAATTTTAAATAATAAATTTTTTTTATTATTAAAATCAAAACCAAAAACAAACAACAAAAAACTCTATATCGAAAACAGAAACAAATTAATATTGTGAATTTTTATTTTTATAAACAAAAAAATAATTACAAATAAAAAACCATAAATGCAAGAAATTATTTTATAATAAAACTAAATAAAACTAAAAAAAAAACATGTTACAAAATAAAAATACAAAAACCCCACAAACAAAAATCAAATATTTTGAAATAGTTAAAAAAAAATAATTAAATCAATATTTATAATTATACAAACATATAAAAATGTAATAGTTACAAAATTCTATTTATATATATTAAATTAAAATTCACAAAAAGCAGCAATAAAGTACAACAAATTCTAAATAAAAAATAGGAAAAAAAATTAAGTTTACAAGCCAATATAAAAATAAGTAAAACAAAATAATTTTTTTACAGGATAAAAATATAATATAGAAATAATTTTATTTATACAATTTTTTTTACTCAATTTTTTAAACTCCAATAATAATTTGTTTTTGTTTTCGATTTTCGGAAATCATTTATTTATTTATTTATTTTTTTCAAATCCGAAATAAAATATAACGAAAAATTAAATACCAAAAAACAAAAAAAAAAATAAATCAACAATAAAAGAGCAAATTAATAAATAAAAATTAAATATAAATATGATAAAAAAAAATAGTTATAAATATACAAAAAAAAACAATAAACAGGACAATTTTATGTTTAATTAACAATAATTAGTTTTTTTTATCCAACGAAATATAAATTTTGGCAATGAAATTAAATATTGAAAACTATTTCTTTTAACATTTTTCGGTCAACTAAAATTTAAATTATTTTTTATTATTGTTATTAAAATTTTCTCTATATAATTTAAATTAAACTAAATATAAAATCATTACTAAAGGTCGAGCTACACTTGTCTCTTAGCCATTAATTTTTTTTCTAGGAAAAATAGAAAGAGATACTAAATAAAGATATGATAAACCACTATGTTAGAAAGGGAGATATGAATAAAAAAAATTTTTCGAAAAAGTTTATTAATGTAAAAAAAAAATCACCAATTTTCAAAAAAGTTGATTGATATCAATTTTTTTTTCGAAAAATATGTCGACAGATGGCGTAAAGAAGTGTGGCTTGAGACTTGCATAATAAAATATAATGTAAATAGAAATAAATAAAAAATAAAAATTCAATAATTTATTAAGTTTTTACACAATGAAACAAAAAAAAAATAAACCATAAATTAATAGAAAAGTAATTTTTAAGTAAAATAACAGAATTTTTACATTTTTTTGTTTGGTTTGTTATTTAAATTTAATTAAAATATGAACAAAAAAAATAAAATATGCTCCTAAAAACAGTTTTTAAACATATTATATATATGTAATAAGACAAAATGCTCTATTCCTACAGTTATTTCGTCCAATAGAAGAAGAAAAAACAAAAACAAGAAATAAAAATACAAAATAAAATTTAATCAAAAACAAAAAATATTTAAAAATAAAAATAATTTTCTGAAATTTTTAATATTTTTAAACATTATAAAAACAGAAATATAAAATCTAGAAATTTGTTTTTAAAAAATCTACAAAAAAAACATTAATAAATAAAAATTAATTAAATTGCAGAAAATTCATCAGTTCCTTAATTATAAAATAGAAAATAAATTTTAAATTAAAAAAAAAGTTATTTAAATTTTATATTGTTTTTATTTTTATTTTTTTCAAATTTAATCTAAGGAAAATTATTTAAAAAAAATATAAAAAACTTTGGTCAACAAAAACTTTGGAATTAAAAAAAAAAAATATGAAAAATCTTAAGGAAAAATCTTTGGAGAAGAAAAAAATTAACATGAAATTAAAAACATCTAAAAAAAAATTAAATTTTGGCATTAAACAAAAGAAAATTTTTTAAAAAACACCATCAGGAATCATAGAATAAGAAATTAATTTTAAATTATTATTTCGAAAATTTTCGGCATACAATTATAAAATATATAAAATACATAAAATTTAAGCGATTTGGATATTAAATTTAAGTTTTTTTTTAAATAAAAATAATTTGCAAAAAGGAAAAAAAATCAAGTAAGAAAAATAAATATAAATATATTTTTTGATAAATTTTACGGAAACTCGTAAAGTAGTTTAAGTGCATTAAAACCACAGATTACTTTAAAAAAAAAAAATATATTTAATAAGGAAAGAAAACCCAAAAAATTATATTTATTTCAAATATTTCGGCATTAAGACATTAACGAGTCAAATCTATAGTAATTTATTATTAACCAAAATTACTTGACGGTTTTCGAAAATCACGTATTTATAATTTTTGTAAAATTAATTTTATCAAACATGCAGAGTAACTTATAAAAAATTGGATTATTATTTATTCTGGATATACTGCAGAAAATTTCAATGTTCGAAAATTTCCGATTTTCGAAAAATGTCAACCTTCGAAAAAAATGAATTTCGAAAAACTTCGAACTTCGAAAAAATTTGAATTTCGAAAAATAGATGTTAATTAATTATGTAAACAACTAATAAATTCAATTACTATAGATTTGGCATTAATTTTAATTTAATTAATAATAATTAAATTAGGTTATTTTTTAAATTAGTAATTGTAGATTTTTATGAGCGAATTTAAACTTTTTTTTTAAATTGAATTTTTTTTTATAAATTTAAATTTAATTAATAAAAAAAAAATATATTAAAAATAAATTTTCTTTTAGTATGTAAAAATTAAAAAAAAAATTAAATTATATTTTTTTGTCTGTAAAAGACATTTTTAATTCGAAATTTGAACTAAATAAATTTCAAAAAAAAAAATTGTAAATTTACATTTAAAAAATAAATAACAAATATAAAAAATATTAATAAATTAAAAATTATAAATTTTCGGCAAATTTTTAGAATGTATTAATAAATTTTGACAAAAAAATTATTATATTAAAAATTATTGTTTTGGCTATACACCGATTTCCCCTCCCCATTAAAAAAAACAGTAATTGTTCAGTCAAATCACAAACACAACAGTCAAATTTCCTTGTAAACGTTATTTATGCTTAATTTGTTTTGTTAAATTTTTGTAAATTTAAAATATTAAAAAAAAAAAAAAATAGAGACTGATATTATTCGAATTTATTTCAATGAAAAAAATAAAATAAAATAAAAAAAACGTTATACTAGAAAATAAAAAATTAAATTAAAAAAATATAAAAATAAAAATTAATTATAATTAAAAAAAAAATTGGATAAATAAAAATTAATTTGCAAATTTAAAAATAAAAAAAAAATATCCTGTGATTCCTGCAAAAAAAAAACTTACAATTTAATAATGAGAAGAAAAACAAAAACGAAACAGAAATTAAAATTATGAAAAAATTATAATAAAATATTTATTTTATTTTCGAATTTTATTTGAAATAAGGTAAAATTTATTATATCAAATATTTAAATTTGGATAATAATGGTTACTATAATGAAAGTAACTATTTTCGAAAATCAACCGACAAACAAAATGAGAATATATAATTTACCATACTACAATATCGTAAATATCGTAAATTATTTTGTTTCTATATTATTTTAATAATTATAGAACAAATATTTATCCAATTTTAATAAAAATATATAACATTTCCGGGACTATAAATAAACCTTTTCCAGTTCAAAATAAACCTTGTCCCTTTCCAAATAATCTTTGTCCATTTCCAAATAAACTTTATCCATTTCGCAATAAAGTTTCAAAATAACCCAATTTAGAACTACTACAGAAATTAAATGGTTTATTTTGAACTGGAAAATCTTTATTTAGTCCCGGAAATGCTGTAAATTTACCTTATTTTATTGCCTTCAAAATAACGAAATAGAAATTTCAATTTTATTCATTTTACATTTTTTTTACTAAACATAATAATGAATTACAGTAATCCAAGCTTGGAAAAATTTTCGTTTTCTAGTTATGTAAATAAAATATATTTTTCTTTAATAATTTTTTAATTTTTAAACATCCTTTTTTTTAAAAAAAACTTTAATTGTACATTTTTAACATTAAACAAAAACCAAAATAAAAAAACAAACAAAAAATATATTTAATATTTTTTAAATACTAAAATATAAACAAAAACAAAAATCCAATAAAAAATTGTAAACTCAACAAAAAAAATAAAAAATAATTTTAAAAAAAAAAATGAAATTTTTAAGAAAAATGAAAGGTGATATATATTTATTTATAAAAAAAAAATGAAAAATAAAAATATTTGTTAAATTTATTTGTTTATTTAGTCAAATACTTAAAAAAAAAATAAAGAAAATCCAATAAAAAAAAATAATAAAGAAAATCCATCGACAAAAAATAAAAAATTTATAGCCAAAAAGAAAATATATAAAATTTTTTATTTTAAATTAAATTAAATTCAATTAAACAAAAACAAAATGGACGACAAAAGAAATAATAAAAATATTTTTTCCAACTTTTTTTAAAATTTCTAAATTTAATTTTCTTATTTATAAAGAATAATTTTCCTCCTTCTTTTTCCATTCGTTTTTGAAATATTTAATTTTATAAAATTAAAATTAATTAAATAAATAAAAAAAACATTTCGAGCTTCACTAAAAATTTCGAAAAATTAAAATTAAAAGAAAAATTTCGAGCTTCAAAAAAAAAACTAAAAAGCAAAATTAAAAAGAAAATCAAACGAGAAAATTATAAATATTAAAAAAAAAATGGAAAGTGCTAAAAAAATAATAATTATATTTTAGACTTTTGGAAAATTAAGAAAAAAAAAATTATAAAGTTTTTTTTTTAGAAATATTTCTCAAATAAACACAAAGAACTTTAAAAGAAAATGGAGAAAATTGTAGTTTTGTAGTTTCCATTAATTATATTCCAAAAAAAAAAAATATAAATGAAGAAAAAATTCTGTACAAAAAAAAAATACAAGAAAAATTTAAAAAAAAATTAAATTAAATTAAATTATCTTATATAAAAAACAAAATTAATTACCAAAAAAAAAAATTGTAATCTTTTACTGCATGAAAATGAAAAAAAAAAACATAAAAAGTAAATTTTAAGATATAAAAAATTTAAATATTTAGGCAAAAAAAAATAAATAATTTTTATTAAAATTAAGAAAATTAAGAAAAACATTTTATTTATCAATAAATTTACCAAAAAAAAAATTTAAAAATATAAATACTTAAAATAAAGAACGAAGAAAAAAAATATGATATAAAAAAAAGCTTTTTTTGGAACAAACAAAAACAAGAAAATTATCAAATAAAAAATTAAAAAAACTTTGGCTTCCCCTTTGGACTTAATTAAATTTATAAAAAAAAAAAATATTTAAAATGAAAAAAAAAGTATCAACAAAAAAATTAAATATTTATGTAAAAAAAAAATATTTAAACACAAAAATTAATATTTCTGTGTATTATTTATAAAATAATATTGTAAAAAATTCATATTTTGGCTAATTAAAAAATTTAATATAAAATTTTTGGATAAAGTCACAGGAAGGATTTAAATTTTTTTTCTTGATTTGTGTATAGGATAATTAAATTTTTGAATTTATTTAAAACCGAAAAAGATATTAAATTACAAGAAAAAAATGTTTTTTCTTGGGTAAACTCCCTAAGCTGAATTTCGAAAATTCAAACAAATTTCAAAAACTAAAACAATTTTCGGTAAACTAAATAGTTTTTATATGAATTAAAAAAACTAATAATTTTTAAATTTCAAAGTTTTTATATTTATTTAAATAATCAAAAGAAAAAACTATTAAATTTAACATTGATCAGTTTCAGAATTTTTATATCCCTCAATAAGGAAAACATTTCTATTTATATTTCCCCAATTTGATTGAATTTTTTAACTAATTATGAAATATAATATTATTTTTTAATTATATATATTTTGCTAAATTTATAAACCGTTTTTTTTCAGTTTATGCAAAATAATCTAATATTAAAAATTAATAAAATTCATAATTAATTATTAAAATATCATTAAAATGGAACGATTAAAAAATTATAAATTGATCATTAAAAAGTTGATTATCTTATACACAGAAGAAAAAAAATTTTTCCTCAATTAAAATTGTAAATTTTAACGAAAAAAAAAAATAAATTAACAAAAATTACAAAAAAAAAAATGCAGTAGAAGATTGAAAATCAAAATTAATATTAACAAAAAAAATTAAATTTAAATTTAAAAAATAATATATTAAATTATATAAAAAATATCGAATATAAAAATATATATTGTATGTAAAATCTTTTGGACATTTATTTTGGACTCTTTAAGAATTAAAAAAATAAAAAATAATATGTAATAATAATTAATATATATAGTTTTTATGAATGCAGAATATAAGGTAGTTTGTATGTTTAGTATGTAAATTTCGGAATACCAAAAAAAAAAATTTAAAAAGAAAATTTTTTGAATGATCATTTCGTTTTGTTTTTCAAATTAATTTCAAATTAAGCACAAAACATAATAATAAAACAGAAAGTTTGTCAAATATAAAGCAGAATTTTACTCCATTTAAAAATAAAAAACAAAAAATAGAAATTTTAACTCAAAATCCAATTTTTGTTTGTTTATTAATTATTAGTTTAATTTTCTAGATTTTTGATTTTAAATTTAATTATAAATAATTTTCAGAAAAATAATTAAAATCAGTAAAAAATAAATAAATAAACAACAAGAGAAAATATTTAAAAAAACAAAAAGTCCACATTTAATGTTCATTATAAAAAAAAAATGTATTTGGGATTATTTTCATTAATAAAAAAAAAAGAATGGTTACTATACCAAAATAAAATTTATTATTGTTTTTATTATACCTTGATACTTGATAACTTTATGTTCCCTTATCCACTAATAGGGACACAGTTTCTTTGTGATGATTAAATTCAGCGATATTATCACCAATCGTGACAATGTAAATTTGAATTTATCGGAAACTAATTATACATCAAGAGTATATTAAGTATATAGCAAATTTGCTGAATTACTAAATTTGGTTAAGAGTTTGCTTGTTTTCTAAAAGAAATTGTAACATTTTTGTATACATCGAATAAGAATTTGATGAATTGCAAACAGAGTTTGCTTAGTTATTAAATTTTGCTGAATTACTAAAAGAAATTGTATTTGTATACATCGAATAAGAATTTGCTGAATTGTAAAAGAAATTATTATATAATTAACTAGTTACCAACTGAAGAATTAACATTTTTCTATATTAATAAAACTTATCATAAATTATTATATTTATTCGTTGTTTATTATACAAAAATGCTATAAATTTCAATATACCAACATAAAAGTCTGTAGCGCTTAGTGACCTTTTAAGAAGCCAATAATCCAAAACCATCATATAACTAGTTATATAAATAGTCTTTGCAATAATGGTAAAACTAAACAGTAGTTTAGTAAGTATTATATTAACTTAAACAAATAATAAGAAGAGGTGTTGGTTAGTGTGTCATTAAAATCTGTTTAGATATTAGACAAAGGCTTAAATTTATAATTATAATCTGATCAATAATAATTAACAACAAGTTTGTATGTTTAATCGACATTAATTTGGAAAAAAATATTCTTTAAATTTCTTGAAAAAATTTCAAAAAATCATTTTCAAATATATTCAACTTATAGTTTATATTAATTTTGTCTAGTGCTATGGCTAATCTATATACGATCACTCCACTCTTATATGCAAAATGAAATAAATTAATTCGGAAATAAAAAGTCAAGGATAAAATTTCTTGTTTTTTTTTCATCTGAAATTGTTTATATAAAGATCATGTTTCTAGTTCTAGATAAATTAAATAATAACAATAATTATTATTATTATTATAGTAAGTGTTAAAATACAAATTCATAAATAAAATATTATAATTTAAATTATAATATTTAACACATACAAGATTTAATTTAAAACAAACAATTATTTATTTCGAAATTTAAAAAAAAATGTTTTGGGCAAATTCGGATTCAAATGCTGAAATTTTTTGGTACTTAATGAAATATTTGAATTTGATCTATCTATGATCAACATTTATTGGTCTATAACCTTCTTATTATATCGTGCTGAGTACATATTTTGTCTTGCCATGTTTGTACATATTAGTGTTGAGTAAATTTTTTGTCTTAAATTTCCCCCATTTACAATTTTCTGCATAATTACACACAATTTTAATTCAATTACCCCCCCTTAACATTTTATTATTCCATGACTATATTTCTAATGAATGTACCACTTACCCAAATCAAAGCAATTTGATTATTTGATGATCGCTGTTACTACTATTACTATATTATTATATATTCAGCACACAATATTTGGGTTTTATTTAAATACATACGAGTACAATATTTAAATTACATTATAAAAAGTATTCGATAGAATTCGCTCTAGTTAACCATGCAAAATTTCTAATTTTTTGTTATAAATCATATTTAGTGAGTAGTGACAGAAGAAATTGTTAATTAATAAATTCATTCGAAAATATTAATTACACACCTACTGCTTTGACACTGTTGTCTAGCTGAATTAACTAGCAAAAAAAAAAAATTGTTATATCTATTACGTAAATGCCACTATGGATATCAAATAACGTCTTTACCTCCATTTTACGTATATATGTTCAAACTATATTAGAAAATATTGAAATGAAAAATTCATAAATAAACTTTTTACAGGTTTGGCATTTTTTTTTTTTTGAAATTTAATTTTGTGATATTTTTTTTATGCTTTTTTTTCTTGTGGTGATCATCTCAAAATCAAAGATTCATATTTAATTTATCAGTTGATTGCTATACGTTGAGTTGTACGGTTGTGACAGCTCTCTATTAAATTAAAAAAAAAAAAAAAAACCACGGTGATTTTAGTTATTTCTTGTGTTGGAAATTAAATATATATATATAATATACTAGATAAATAATTATGTATAGGATAATATTGATTGCTGTTTGTTTAACTGGATTTATTATTCAAGGTGTGTAAAAAAATAATAATTATATACTTTATTAGATTACAAAATCATTTTCTATTTGCAAAATAAAAAAAAAAATCAGTAGGAGAAGAAATCTTTTTTTTTTCAATTTTGTTACTTAACTAAAAAAAATCAAGGCAATTTTTGAATGTTCTTTTGAATAGTTAAATATTAAATTTTTGGGAACATTATTTGCCACAACGACACATTAAATATTTAAATATTAAAACAAAAAAAAAAATGAAAGTTTTCATGTGAATTTTTCAAATGACTGTGCATTATTATTTATATAATTATATGTATAGTCAATATTAATAATTAATTTAATTTAATTTTCTTGTAAAACTTGTTTTCTTGTACCTTATTATATATCTGATTTTTGCAAGAAATTATTGCAAGATTTTTGCAATAATTTGTTTTTGTTACCAGTGCCGGTGCAATAAATGAAGAAAATTTTTCTATATTTTTTCGTATATACAAATAATTGTTAATAAATTCGTAACGAAATTAAATTGGATTTCCATATTAATAAATTCTTATTAAAAATGAAATTAAATCTACTTTAAGTAGTACTTAGTCGGTGAAAAATTAAATACACTTTTATATTATACCGGAAAAGAAAAAACGTTCTACTTGAATTTAATTAATATCATTATGTCCTCACAAAATTAATGTATTAATATTCAGTTGGTTTAGTTTATCTATGTTAAAATGATTTTTCTTCTAGAATAGTGGTCAAATATTTCAAATATTTTCTACATAAATAATTTATTTAGTAATTATTTAGTAATAAATCAAATTCCTTTATTACAATTTATATATAGTTCCCAGAATTTGCTATGTTACAATTTAGGAGGTATTTAATCGCCATTGAGATACCTATGGAATGACATATTATATAAATGACTTAATATCAGACATTATTCATAAAATAAACTACAAAAAAAATCATGAAATCTCAAGAGACAGTATCACGACAGTCTTTTCAATTGTGGGTTGATCTAATAATATTGATTTTCTCAAGCTCACATATTATTCTAAACCTTTCTAAACTAATAAAAATGAATCAACTGAAACATAAAATTTTGTAAAGTGACCTTTAAATATTTTCATAATGACAAATAATATTATTTTATCAATATTTTGAAATCTTTGATCTTGATGTGATCTTGTCGAATTCATTATAATTTATTTACTGCAATAATTATGATGACTATATACGATTATAATTGCAGTTTCATCAGATCCTGGTAATAAAAAAAAATGATTTTATTTTTATAGTATTAAATAAATATAATAAAATTTAAATTTAAATCGATTTCAAAGAATTTTCTGTTAATTTACTGTATTATTTTGAATTGTTTTACCTGGAAAAACCAGTAATACAAGACAGAAAAAGATACACAAAACTAAAAGAAAAAAAAACTTAATTCAAGGTTAAATGCGAATAAGTAAATTTATAAAATTCAGTGAAAGTTACAATATATAATATAAAGAAAAAAATAGAATTCAAAATCGAAATAACATAAATTTATTATTCTTTAATTAATTTATAACAAAATTTATGTTAATACATAAATGTTAAATTTTTTTTTATGGTAAACTAAATAATAATAATAAAATAATTTGATTAGAAATTCTTTTGTTGCCAATTATAAAATGAGTAAATAAATAAATAAAAATTCTGATTTCGTATTCATATATAAAATTTTTTTTTGTTTACTATATTTAATTAGCAATTATTGTTAAATTTATAGACCATCAAGTAAACAAGTTTACTTATTTATTTGTAAATTATAATATTGATTAGATGTGTTAAATTTCACAAGAACGTATTTTTTAAATCGATTAAATCTTTATTTGTTTGTCAATATATTTGTAATATATTATACTTATATTCAATATTTTCGTATCATTATTCATTGCACAACCAGCATTGCACAATCGTCACAATAAAATATTTTCTATGAGGATCGCTAATTTAAATAACTAATTAGTATAGAAACATATTTCCTCTGTACTTGAATTGATGGAACTAGTAATTGCTGGTATACTTCATCAAGTCTGGAAATCTAAATGAAAATGTATCACCACCACAGTGTACGAGTATAGTGTAACTAGTCTACTATATGTAACTTTGTAATCCTTATCATTATGTCTGTCCAGTCATATTCATTATAATGTATAAATCTTTACAAATCGTTAATAATATAAGTAAATGCTGTGGTAATGATATACTCTCTAAACTAAATCACCATTAACATTACTTATACTATAGATGACTATCAATTAATTAATGTTGACATGATTACAGGTAACTTATTCAAACTATGTAAGTTCAATCATGTTATTATTAGTCAATGGTTCAACCGTTCAACCCATAAAATTATTAAATTAAATTTTAATTTATTTAAGGGTGTAATCCACATAGACCTCACCTTATATAAATAATTAAAATGCATAATTTTTGTGGTTTACTTATTTTCTAAATTAATATAAATAATTTTTATATTTTTTTAGAAATATTTTGTTTCTGTGGTTTTGCCATAATTTTACAAGAAAAATATTTGTTAAAAAAAAAAACAAATCACCTTGAAAAGACATCTACCAATTTGAATCAATGATTATAAACAAAAAATTTTTAAGAAATCTGAAATTAAATTCTATAGAATATTTTTGAATTTTTAGAAGAAAAAAACAGTCTTTATTGTCAATAACTTTTATTATTTGGCACCAAATTTATGGTAATCGATAATTTGATATTTTAAATATGGTATAATTTACGCGCACGGTTAATTCCTTATTTGTAGAATTCGAAAAAATAAAACTGGAGGCGCATTAAAATATATTTTTTAATAATTAATATGCAACTTTGTTTTGTTAATCTATAATTAAAAATTTACTAAAAAAAACTTCAAAAATTAAAATTATATTTATTTAAAATTAATGTCACACAACGAAATTTGTCACAACAAAAATTTTTAATTAAAAAATGATTGAAAAAATTGTGTTTTGTAAGTTACTTTAGGAAAAAAAATGTTAATTAATTATATAGTTGAAACTTATAATAATTCATTTTTGTATTTCCAAGGTTAATAATTTTCATATCTTATAATTATATGAACAAAAATTATATTAATAATATTTATAAAATGTCGAAATTATTGAAAATCATCTAAAAATCATCTTCATTTTGTTTTTACAAATCAAAAATTAGTGGGTCATTTTAAGAAATACCGAAATACTCATTATACATAATATATAAATATGTTTTGCATATTTATTACGTGCTAATATACATACATGAATTTGTTAAATGTTATTAATTACCTGGCGGACTGATGGTCACCAAGGTATATTTTTTTTTTCAATGAATTTATTATGTGACATGTCTGAGAAATTACATAATATTTTATTTAGTTAATTTACATAATTATATACCGTATTTTGTTGTTTACATATTTGCATATAAGCGAGATTTAATATAAATGTAATGATGGGAATAGATAATTTTCATTTGTTGTTCGATTTACATTTTATATAGGAGCTGTAGAAGACGTACATAATTGCCAGAACATATACATATTATTAGTATGGTGTCCAAATGATTGTGTTCTTTTGAGAAATTGTAATTTTTATCCTAATGTCTGCTCTGTACATAAAATATTAAAGGTTAATTGGAAAAGTTACTTAGGCACAGAACAATTTGGTTTCGTGTAATTATATTGGCACTAAATCGTCAAGTCAAGCCTATATTATGGACCAAATATTAATAATTTAATTGAAACTAAAAGGTTTACTTCTTAAATTTTGTTCCTAAATCGTGAATTACAATAAGTAATCCTCAAAATTTAAGGTTATTTATTAAGTTAATTTAGGTTCTAATCAATATTTTTATCTAATTTGATTTCGTGTAACATTTATAAGTGAAAAATGTATTAATATTAATCGTTGGTTGATCTTATACCAATTTTATATACCATCAAGAAACAAAGACCAAATATAAAATTGTGATCGTAATAATGAATGTAAGTTTTATAGTTTATATTTTAAAGTAGAAATTAATATACTTAATTGTAAAGTTGACAGTAGTTGAAGTAGTCACAATAATTTCTAATAGTAAAGTAATTGTTGACAATAGTTAATATTTTATATAATAATTTTGTAGTTAAATTTAATTTCAATTAACATTTATGTTTAAGTAAATTAAGTAATTAGATTTCCTATAATTAAATTCCTGTTTTTATATATAAATCAAATCCTATTTAAAAAGTATTACCTATATATTTTTTGTAAAAAGCAAAATTTGGTAGATCCTTTATTCAATCATATTTCGTTTTTTATTCATATTTTTCATTTTTATAGTTTAAAAGTTCAATTAAACTGGACGAGTTTACAAGCTGATTAATTGCGAATTTAATCACTGTTACCATGCGAGTTTAGTTTTTTCTCGGTACTGAATATATTCACAAGTGAAAGTGATTAGTTCTGCTTGTAAGCTCGCCCAGTTTAAGCTTTAACATTTCAATGTGATTATCATCATAATATATATAAAATAAAGGATTCATTACACATTCATCTATATTAAAAAAAAATTATCCTAGATATAGGTAAGAATGTAACACCTAAAAAATTCCCCAAAAAATAATCTCTATTTTCTTTTCTCATTACATTAACAGGTCATGGACAATGTCCAGAAAAAACAGGTAGATATCCTGTTAGTGGTCAATGCGATGCATATCTAGAATGTATTGATGGTGTTGCCGAAGAAAAATTATGCCCAGATGGTTTATTATTTAATGATAAATTAAGTCCAATGGCATATCCATGTCAATATCCAATTGATGTATCATGTGAAAATCGTGGTAGAACACAACCACCACAAGCTACAGAAGATTGTCCCCATCAATTTGGTTATTATCGTTTAGGTGATAAAGCTGATTGTGGACGTTTTATGAATTGTGCATCTGGTCGTTCATATATATTTGAATGCCCGGAAGGTTTAGCATTTAATAAAGATCAATATCGTTGTGATTGGCCAGATCAAGTTGATGATTGTGATGAAGAGGCATATTTAAATTTTAAATGTCCGCAAATACAAAAATCGAGTGAATTAGGTTTTGAGGAACAACGTACATATAAATCACCACATGATTGTCATCATTATTATGTATGTTTAGAAGGTAAACCACGTTTATTAAGTTGTGGTGAAGATCGTGGATTTAATGAAGCAACAAGTTCCTGTGATGATATAGAAAATGTACCTGGTTGTGTAAGTTCAATAGATAAAAGAGTACAACATTAAAAATTACATAAAATCTATAAAGAGAAAATGTTTTTTTTTATAATATTTAATTTGAAATACATAAATCTAGTCTACACAGGGTTTTTTTTTTAATTAAGTAATAATAGAGCACTGTCTGTAAATAAAATTTTTGAAAATGTAAATACATATATGATTTTTAATAAAAAAAAAGAAACAAGATATATATTTCGTTTTTTTTTTCCTGTATGCCTGCATCCTTTTAAACAAGTTGAAAAATTCACATGATTTCTTTTCTTATGGTTATATAATTTAATTCTCCTGCTTTTCATGGTTATAGAATCTTCTGGTTTACACATTTTACATAAATTATATAATTAATTTAGAATATTATTAAATTCTATAATTTAAAAAAATTCCATATTTAGTTACAACTGCTGACAGTCTATGTCCACAATCAAATGGTAAATTTGGTGTACCAGGACAATGTGATGCATATATTGAATGTACTGATGGTATATCTGAAGAAAAATTATGTCCAGATGGTTTATTATTTAATGATGAATTAAGTCCTGATGGTGAATGTCAATATAAACCATCTGTAACATGTGGTGAAAAACGTTTAAAATTACAACCACCCCAACCAACTGATGTTTGTCCACATCAATTTGGTTTTTATCGTATTGGTGATTCATCACATTGTCAATCATATATGAATTGTGCACATGGTGTTGGTACATTAACAAAATGTCCAGAAGGTTTAGCATTTAATGAAAAAACATATAAATGTGATTGGCCCGATGAAACAGATGATTGTAATTCAGAATTATATTTAGATTTTAAATGTCCACCACCATTAATACGTGCAATTAATGAAGATGGTAATGAAATTGAACCAGAAAAATTACGTTATTATCGTAATGAAAAAAGTTGTAAACATTATTTTGTTTGTGTTAATGAAAAACCAAGATTATATGCATGTGCTAAATTTTTATTATATAATGATGAAAAGAAAGCATGTGATTATCATTCAGATTTAATGCAATGTAATAATAATCGACCAAAATTAAATAATATATTTCAAACAACAGAATTACAAAAAATTGATCTTAAAGCATTTAAAGATTTACTTTAAATGAATTTGGAATAATAATATAAATTATTTAATCTATACAAAATGTTCAGTTCTATCGAATTTGTTGCTATGTTGGTAATATATTAAATGAGAAATAAAAATGATGTTTATTACAAAATTATATAAAATTTAGTTTCATTTTTTTTTCTAATTGTTTAGTCAATATTGTTCACTATCTTTCGTAACCTATGGCCGAATAATTGTGTCAAATATAGAATTTTTGTAATGTATGGTAAGATAAATTATGGTATATGATAATTAAGAGTGATTTCAGAAGACACTATATAAATTTATACTACAAATTCTGCAAATATACATTCCCTATATGCCAATCCACTGAATTCCTAATAATTTTTGATCCATTATAATTCTTGTATATAAGTTTCCAAAATTTAATTACAAATTTAAATACCAAATATACTAATTATCTATACATAAAATTTTATAATTTATAGCTTATTCAGCACCAATAACAGATTTTGAATGTCCCGATGATGATGAAGCTATATATCCAGATCCAGAACAATGTGATGCATTTATTGAATGTAAAAATGGTATACCACATAGACAATTATGTCCAGATGGTTTAGTATATAATCATCGTATACGTAATCCAAGACAACATTGCCAATTTAAACCATTAGTTGATTGTGGTAGTCGAACAAAATTACAACCAGCTAAATCAACAAAACGTTGCCGAAATCAAAATGGTATGTTTCGTATTGGTGATTCAGCACATTGTGCTAAATATTATAATTGTGCCCATGGTGTTGGTACATTAAGTAAATGTGCTGTTGGTTTAGCATTTAATGAAGCAAATTATCGTTGTGATTATCCCGAATTAGTAGCTGAATGTAATATTACAGCATATTTAGGTTTTAAATGTCCAGAACAATCAGATAATTTAGATGATTATGATGAAAGTGCTGTTGAAACAGCTAAACATTATGTTGATGAAAAAAATATGAATCATTATTTTATATGTGATGTTGAGGGTAATGTTAGAAAATATTCATGTGCTAAAGATTTAATATATAATGTTGAAACAAGATCATGTGAAGTTGCTGAATTTGAATATTATGATGATGATGAAACAGCTAGTAATATAACAACAACAACATCAGCAGCAACAATTAAATTAGAATCAGAAGAATAATAATAATATTACATTATTAATTAATATTGGATCAAAATTCTTTTAGATAGAAACTCGATTGAAGACTGAATTTAAAAGGATTTATTTTTTAGATTTTTCAAAGTGTTCTAAAATATAATTTAGTTTTTATTAATTTTAAATTAAAAAAGAAATATATATAAAATATTATAATAAATTTTTATATATAAAATAAAGTATAATTTTTTTTTTAATTATTTAAATATAAAGGTCGAGGTATAAAAAACTTTTTTTCGAAAATTAACAATCATGTCACTCTTTCTAACATACTAATTTTTCATATTTTTTTTTTTAATATCTCTTTCTATTTTTTCCTAGAAAAAAAATAACAATTTGTGGCTAACAAAAAGACAAAATGTAGCTTGACTTTAATTTACATTTAATTACTATAAAATATTTTATAAAGATAAAATTAAAATTATATTGTATACTCTAAGAATCACATTCATCTCGGACACCATATATATTTACCATTTCATTATTGATATTAGTTATTAATTGATTTGTTATAACTTCCAATCTTTCACGATGTTCATTATGCCGTTGATTCATTACACTTTCATTATTATATGCAGCAATTAAAAATGCATTATTAAGTATAAAAAATTCATAATTTAATAGACAAAGTGCATAACTCTGAAAAATTCAAAAAAATTCAAATAATCATATTAAAATAATTAATTATATATAATTTTAAAAAATTACCTGTGTATTTCTATCATTTTTACCTTCCAATCGTAAACGTTCATCATATTGTGGTTCTGAACGTGTACCAATATATATTGGATTCCAATTTTTATATATACCAATACGTTTTTGTATATGAAATATTCTTAATTCAGATTCCAAATGTAATTCTAACCATTCATTAATTTTTGGTTCTGGTAAACGATGATTATATTGTGTTATATTTCCATTTTCTTTATCAATATTTTTTTTCATAAAATTTATAAGTTTCTTTTTAGTTTTAATTGTTTGTAATAATTGCATATTATTTGTTTTAAATAATGGTAAAGTATAAACTCTGTATATATAAAAATGATAAAAATTTTTAAAATTATTTAAATATAATTAATTAATTAATTAGTTTTTATTTTATTTTTTTTTTACCTAGAATAATTACGAGTTAATGGTGGTTCATTTGATTTAATCATACGTAAAAATTGTTTAACTAAATTATGACTTGGATAAAATTCAATATCACTTGATAATATAAAATATGTTAATGCTGCATTTCTAGCAATATTTCTACCAACATTTATTGGATATAATAATTTATTTTGATATGTATATAAATTTGTAATATTTACATTTAAATATGGTGCATTTATATTACAATTTATTTTATCAATTAATTCTGATTTTGGTATATTAATTGGTATATGTTTTATACTAAAATATATATGAAATGTAACTAATTTACGTACAGCAATACTTTCTGGTAAACAATATCGTAAAAATAATATTGAATTAAGTGTTGGTGAAAAATCTTTACCAGGTGAATATAATGCTATACTTATTGGTGCTTGCCATCTATAAATTATTAAATAGAATTTAATTACAATTTTAGAATTTATTTTAATTATTAAAAAAATATTAATATTTTGTTGAATTTCGTTTTATTGGGGTTATCGTTTACGTTCAGGAGTAAATAATGAGTAAATTATTCGATAGTAGTTGTTAGGAGTAATTAGGCGTTAGTATAGTATAGAATTATTTAGAAATATTTATAGGAATAAATAATTAAATGTTAAATTTGCAAAGGAATAAATTTTAGGAGTAAATTCATAACATATTTTCCCCTCAAAATACAACAAATTAACTTATAACTATATAAATATATTTTACCTTCTTAATAATGGTATTACATTATTTAATACTGTATAATCACCATGTGTTGAATATGTAATTGTTTCATTACAATTTAATTCACCATGTTCAGCCCGTATATAATTTTTTAATATCCAATAATTACCATTTAAAAATACATCTGATTTAAATTCATAATTTCGACAATTTAATACATAATTTAAATGTACTTCATCATTATTTGAAAATATATCCTTTTCAAAAATTTTAGATTTTATTAATTGATCATATTTTTGCATTCGATATTTATTATCACCACTATTATTATCCAAATCATTATTAATATTATGAATATTTTCTCTTTCTTGTATATATGGTAATAATTTTATACCATCAGTAATATTATGTAGATTATTTTGATTTATATTTTTACCATATTTATAATCAAATACAAGTAAACAACATATAAATATAATTATAATAAATATTATTAGTATTAAACTAAAATATAATAATAATTTATGTTGTTTTTTCATTTGTGATGCATAATCATGTTGCTGTTGATTTAACATGATGATGATTGAATAAAATTTTTGAAATTTTCACTATTTTAAATAATTTTTCTATATTTATATATTTTTTTCTCAAATTTATATTATAATTAATTATTTAAAATTTTAATTATTTATATAGTATAAAATCACAATTAATTAAGCAATTAAAATATATTAAATGTTATGAGTAGAAGTTTTTTGATTAATGTCAAATTATTTAATGTTGGAATTTTTCGTTGCAGTTTTGGTTTTATAAATAATATTACAAATGTAATTTAAGTTTTTTTTTTTGTCGTGGTATTATAAAAAAAAAAAAATCTTCCGTATTACAAAAATATGTGTAACCGAGAGAATTAAAATATGCAACCCAGATCAACATATTTAAAATATATTATATAGTAATTATTATTAAATTTCATATTCATTAAATTTTTACCATATTTGTATATTTTGATTTTTATATTTTTATTGTATTGCGAAGTTTTTTTTTTTTTTACATAAAATTGATATGGTGATATACAAATGTGACAAAAATCTGTAATATATTTATTTTTACGTAAGATGTGCAACATTTTTTTGTACATATTGTTTAACTTTCTTAACAAATGAAGAACTGCCGGATTATAAAACGGAAGTAGTTCGCACAACACAGATGCTGATTGGTCCACAATTTTTTTAAGGAAAAAGTGAACATAATAATATTGATCTATTCGGAGGATATGTTGTGGAATCAAATTGGCGAAGAAAAGTACTCTGTGGGGCTCATTAAATGTAGTACAGAATTAAGACGCTGATTTTTTTTTTGCAAAATAGCATTTAACAATGTAGGAATCTCATGCACCACCAATATACAAATCTTATGTTTCTAAACATAGATAGTGGCATAGTGCATTACCCAAGTCCACGCGTATGCTTAAATATGTTAGTGTTTTCGATTAATTTTGAAAACCTGAAATATATGTGTCATTTTTGTCGGAAACAAGTGTCTGTTTTGTCGGAAACAAGTGTATATTTTTTGTAATGCCATACAATCCCAAATTTCTAATAATTACAATAAAATGTGAAAATTGTAAATAAATATTTGTGTAAATTACTTAAAAACATAATACACAATATATTATTTATATTTATATATATTATCAGTTTTAATGAAAAAATTAGGTATACATAAATTTTTATTAGATTAGATTAAAGGTTTTCATGTGTTTACAAAACTGAATTTTGTTTTATATAAAACATTCAAACCAAATAGTAGGTAATTAATCAATACAAAATAAAATGAAAAATAAATTTTTTATAGATAAGATTTCAATAAAATCGAATTACATTTTTTATTAAATAAAAAATTATTATTTATTACAAAAAATGCAAATAAATTTTTACATATTTTTTAATTATCATTTTTTTTTTAATTTTAATCACAATCATAACGAACTCCAATTTGTTTTCTAATATCATCTTTAATTTGTGCTATTAATAGCATTTCATTTGTCGGTATAATTGATGATGATAATCTGCCAAGTCGTAAACATCTTTGAACTTCATCCGCTTCATAACGTAATCCTAAGCTATTTGTAAAATTCATTGATGTTATCGGTTTTGGTAATGGCCATTCATATATTTTTCCATCTGATGTAACTAATGTTGTTGGACACCAATACTTTGGTAGCTATATATTATATGCAAACAGATTTAATAATAACACTTTATTGAAAATGTTTCACTAAATAATTTTGAATATAATAAATGTACTTACACAAATAGGTCCATTTTTTGATATAACCGTAGCTTGATTTTCATATTCTTCTAAACCAGAACAAATAATATTTGCAATACGATTACCCGAAAATATTAATTGTGCTTCAAAATGCATATCAACACCATTTTGATTTATTTTACCACTAGCTTTTATTGATTTTGGTTCTTCACAACCATAAACAAATAATATAAATTGTATTGCATATACACCAATATCCATTAATATACCACCACCATAATTTTTATTTATTATACGTTCTGTATTATTACCACGAAAACCATGTTTAATATAAATTTCTTGTATTTGATGTTTACCAAAATGATCACCAATTGTTATTAATTCTTTTAATTGTTTATAGGCTGGAAAAAAACGTGACCATAATCCTTCCATTATAAATAAATTTTTATTTTTTGCTAAATTTAATAATTGTTTTGTTTGCCAAAAATTCATACACATTGGTTTCTCACATAATATATGTTTACCATGATTTAATAACATTATACAAATATCATAATGTAAATTATTTAAATTACCAATATATACAATTTCAATTTTATCATCTTTAGCTAATTCCTCATAGCTACCATAAATATTTTTTATTTTATGTGTTTTAGCAAATTCTTGACTACGTTTTAAATCACGACTAGCTATTGCAATAATACAATGTTGTCCTTCAGTAAATATTGTATTTAATGCAATATAAAAATCATGAGAAATTTTACCAACACCAATAATACCCCAACAAAGTGCCATTATTGAAATTTTTTTTTTCGATATTAAACTTTACAACACTTAAAAATTGTAATGTTTAGGCATTGACTAAACTTAATAAACTGATAAAAGAAATATTATGATTGTAAAAATTTCTATAAATTGCAATTTATATTATCGAAATATTTATTACTGATAATAAAAATTAACTTTTTTTAAATTTACAGAGTTGGAGATAGATTTGAAAAGTGTCCGAAGTGTTAGTTTCAATTCAATTAAATAATGTGATCCGCATTTTGGTTTTGTAATAGGAGATTAAATAATGTCTATTATCATGTTGCTTATTTCAAACATTTACGAACTAAAAATATAGTAAATAAAGACATAAATTATTCAAATTTAAAAAAAATCTAGAAAACATACGTATGTTTCCCCCCTTATGGTACCATCGCCTATGAGCAATTTAACAAACACTTCTTCTGATTTTTATATTTTAGTTTGGATATAGTTTTGTTATAATTAAGATTTCGCGTCGACAGATACCAAATTTGTCAATATTGGAGAATTTCGATTTTTTCCATCCAGGACAAAAATTCAAAGGGCCCTTGCCATTTTTTTGGCGTAAAACATCGGACATTCTCCAATATAGGTAAATTTTTAGTGTCTATGGACGGGGAATTTACATTATAATAAAACTATCCAAACCAATTCCAAATATCTTATAATTTGCCCAAGTTATAGCAAAAAAAACTAGAATAAATTTTCTTTTTATTTTCACAAGGACTCTTTTTTCTGGATGGTTTAAAAATATAGAAATCTTCGTCTGATATTTATGTTCTATATACGAAATTAAAGAATGGAATCTCTATTTTCAGAATCTGTATGGTGTATTTATTGTATCTTAAAAATTTAATACATTTAGAGCATCGGTAAGTTGGGTTCCTATTTGCACACTTTTTTTTTCAAATTTCTTCAATTTTTTAAATTTTTATCTAATCTTTATTTTGAATTACATATTTGAATTTAATTAAATTTGAAAATTTTATATCATAAAAGAGAAAATTTTTAAATTGTATAATTAAATATATTAATTTTCCTACAATATTTTTGATATGAATATTAAAGTGATACAAAAAAAAATGTTGACAGTTGGCATTCAATAATGGCACTTTGTGTCTTGGATTAATTGTCTTCGATAATGTTTAATTAAGTTGATAGATGGCATAATAATTGAAAAATCATTTTTCACCAATAAAAGAATAATATTAATTTAATAGAAATAATTTAATAATTTCAGTATAATCAGTATAGCTTTACTGAACTCATACTTACTTTTATCATTAATAGAAAAACACTTACTTTTATCATTAATAGTTAAAATGTTAATATATGACAGAGTATGCGGTGGGTAGAAGCCAGTGGGTATGGACTACGAGTGTCGCATAGACATGTATACTGGCTTGAATTAAAGGTAATGAAAATACCTACGGTATAGTATACGAATAGATTGTAAAAAGCATTGCCATACTCAACGCATACTTACTTTTATCATTGTGTACCATTTCACAACCATATTATCCTTTTCAAAGCCAAACTTTCAGTCTGAGTTACAAAAAAACTAGGCTTTCTTTCCCTAGTTTATATTTATATAATTCGTACAATCCATATACCCATTTAAATTTAAGCTAAGAACTCCGATTAGCTTATAATTTATTTAACTCCAAAATCGAAAGAATTAATTACAAATCAAGAAAAAAAATATATTGAAGTTCCTTTTAGAAAACAAAAAGTAATTTTTTATTCTGAGGCCAGAGAAATATTATTATTTTTTTTTAAATACATATTTAACGTTTTACTTAAATATGATTTATTTTTTATTTATCAAATAATCAAAAAAAAAAATTTAAATCACAATTTAAATTAAAAAAAATAAATTTCTAAAAAATATTTTTTAAAGACTTTTTTAATTTTTTTTTATTCTGTTTTAATTAGTTTTATGAATTTTATTTTTATTTCAATTTTCTTTGTTAATTAATTTTTTGTTTTTTGATTAATCTAAAAAATTAATTTTAAATTTATATTTAAATTTATTTTTATAATAATTTTAAAAGTATAATTTCGTCGATATTTTGTATTATATTTTTACTGTAGTGCCTCGCGCTTGCAAATTACATAAAACCTAACATAGAATATATATATGTGTGTGTGTGTGTGTGTAAATATCATAACACAAAATGAAAATATTTTTAATTTTTTATTTTTTATTTTATATTTTTTTTTTTTTGATATTTTCAGCACAATTTTTTGTTATATAATACGATCAGCATTTTTTATAGTGTTGCCATTATTAGTTATTATTTTGTTAATGGTAAAACTTTCTAATTAATTATTTTATTTATTTTATTAACTATTATTTTTTTATTAATTTTTAATTTTTCTGTATTTATTTTTTAATTTCTATATTTATATTATAAATGTAATAATCCTTTTTGGTTTTTTTTCTTTAATTTTCATCAGAATAACAAAATTTTCTGTTTTTTAATTTTTTTTAATATTTTATTTTAATAATTTTTTTTTTTTTGGTATTTTTATAATTATTTTATTGAAATGAAAATTATATTTATTTGTTTGTTTGTGTTTTAGCAATTAATGGAAATTAATTATTTAATTTTATTTAATTATTTTTTTTTTTTTATTTATATTTATTATTAATTTTTTATTTGGATAATAATGAAATTTAAAAATTTTACTCTGGCATTACTAATTTTATTTATTTATTTATTTTTGTTTACATTTAAAACTGATTTTTTTTTTGTTTATTTTTAATATTTTATTTGAATTTTTTTTTTTACCTAAAAACTACATTTAAATAAAAATTAAATATATATATATATATTGTATATATATATATATATATATATGTATTTATATATTTATTATACATATAATTAATAATAAAAACAATTTTAATTAAATTTTTTTCCTTTTTATAATTTTATATAAATATTTTTTAAAATATATAAATATAATAATTTAAATGGCAGCAAATATTTGAAATGATATTTATAAAATTTTGATCCTAGATTTAGGATTTGAATTTTATTTGGTGTAAAGAAAAATAGTAGATAATTAATTAATACCAAATTTATGTAGGAGTTACTATGTGAAATGAAATTTTCTTTGGATCTTTTATATCGTTGAAAGTATCCCATGTATTTATTGTAATTAATATTTTCCCATAATGAAATTGTATAATTTTATACCAAAAATAATATTTTAGTACATTTAATTTAATATCCTTCGTCGAATTGCGAACAAAGGACATTCGGAAATTCAGTTTAAATATGAAAATTTGTTTGTTTGTTTTCTAACAGAAAATCTTGTCAAGATATTTTGACAAAAAAAATTAAAAAATTTGTTTGGCTGAATTTCCTAATCTAAAATTTCTTAAAATTTTTAATCTGAAATTCTTGTACTAAAATGAAATGGAATTTCTCACAATTTGTGTCCATTTTTTTTTTTTTTTTTGGATTAATATTTTTAAATTTCAAATTGTAATTAATTACTATAATTTAATTTGGAATGTAAATTATTTTATAGGAGTAATTTATTATATTTTCTTTATGAAAATTTGTTTACTTGTTAAAATAATCAAAATTTTTAAAAAAGTTTGTTTCTTTTTTGTTGTGAGATTTTATTTACGAATTTTCAAAATTATTTGTTTTAAAATTTATTTATATTTTAAACATTTTTACAAATTTTTTCAATGTATTATATTAAAATATAATTTTATTTAATAAATATTAATAAAATTATTAATTAAATTTAAATATATACTAACATTAATTAATAATACTAATAAAAAATTTTAAAAGCTTTAAGTAATGGATCCTCTTATAAATTATATATTTTTGTTTAAAATAATAATAATAATATCAAATTAATGTTATAAATTTTCTTAATTATTTTAAATTTTAAAGCGATATTTTTTTTTTTATGATTTTCGCTTAGAAATTTTACTTGTGACATATAAATAAAATAATTAATTTTTTACTGTGTTTCAAAATGAAATTATGTTTTACTGGTAATAATAATTTTAATAATTAATTAAATATTTATAATATAGTTTCGAAGTAAAATTTGTTAATTCTAAATATTTTTTGTTTTTTGTAATAATATTTTTCTTAATTTTTAATATATTTTCTTTAATTTTTTAGTATTTTTTTACTATTTTATTGTTTATATTTATTTTTTTTTGATTTGATTAAAATTAACAACTAATAAAATATTATGTTTATTATTATTATATTTTTTTTTTTGGTTTTAGATAAAAACTAGGCGAGAATTTTTTTATATTTATAATATTTATATGAAAATTATGTGATAAAATTGTATTTTTTTGCATTTTATATACTATTTTATATTTTTTTTTGGTATAATAGAGTTTTGCCTTATGGTTTGGTATATATATTGCCCTCAAAATTCTTTGGTATATATTAATATAAATTATAAATAATATATTAAACAAAAATTCATTATTATTTATTATTATTTTTTTGGTTGAAATAAAAATATTTTTAAATTAAATTATTAATTATTTTTTTTTAATAATTATTATGATTCTTTTTTTTTTTTTTTTTTTAATGTTCTTGTAATGCGGTATAATAAATATTTTTTTAGATTTTTAAATATTTTAATTTTGTTTTTAATCGACCATTAACTCAAAATGAACGGATCCTTTTCTTTCTGATCGATCATGATGAATGTTACGTGCCCAAGCTTTACATTCAATATTAATGAGAACACCAGCTATAAAATTGTATAGAGAGAGAGAGATTTTAATTTATTAATAATAATAATTATATAAGATTTAAAATTTTCTTTATGTTCAAATTTAAAAATATTAGTCTTTTTCCCAAAATATGTAAATGAAATTTTTGAAAAAGGACTAAATTGATTTGTTTGAAGTTTATTTAAATATTTTGTAAAAAAATTTTTTAAAAGAACTCACTTTCAACAGTAAATTGTACGGCAACCAATGGTGGTATATAACCTTCAATATTTTTAAATGGAAAATAAAATGATGGAAAACCCATTCGTGGATAAAAATCTCTTGATCTAATATTTTCTTGATCAGCTGGATTTTCACCTTCACAAGATACCCAAACCATATTCATCTATATTATTTAATATTAAATTTTATTTTAAATATTTATTAAATTAAATTAATTATATTTTTAACCTCTTTTGGTCTTGATGTATGTTCTTCAGTAATATGTTTTCTAAGATCTTCTGGCATATTTCGTGGAAGATTAGTAGAATCGTTATAAATATCAGGCACCCAATTATAAATCTATATATGTATAATAAATTTGGAAATATTAATTTCAAATTGTAAAACAATTTTAAGATTTATTTTTTACCTTATTTAATTTTAAAAATATACATGGTCTAGCTTGATTATAACCAAATTTATTTTCAGCTGTACAACTTTTAAATGAATCCATTTCAACATTACAAATTTTACCTTCTGGTGGTGGATGATCAAATGTACAATTAACACGATTTTGTTTTGGTAGATCAGCATATGCTACATATTATATTTAAAATTTTTGTTGGTAAATTAATAGAAATTTTCGTATATATTTTAATTTAATTTATATATATGTATTTAATTTATTTACATTTTAAAAATCGATCATTTTCTTCAACCCAATAACGATAATTATCTTCACGTGATGCAACATACCAAATTAAGGTACTTTCAACATTTGCCTCTGGTGGCATTGGTCTAAAACCAAGTCCTATACAGAAAATATCATATAAATATAGAAATTTTTTTTAGATAGTATTTAAATTATTGGAAAAAAGTAACTAGCTTATGAGCTTATAACGGTTTTGTTATAACAAAAAATTATTTTTTAATTGAAAAAAAAAAATACACTGAAATTTATCTATTCTTATATAATACCTGGATTTGCTCCAATTAAACCATTATCAAGTTGCCATTTTGGTTTATCATTTTCCAATGTTTGATAAAATACAGCTAACATAGCTGCAAAAAATCCAGCTAACACAGCATAGAAAATAATGTAGAAGAAAATGATTTTAGCTGATGGAAAGGAGAAAAATTAAAAAATTAAATTAATTATTAAATAGTATAAAATGACAATTTTATTTGAATTTATATTTAAAATTTAAAAGAAGTTCATCAAAAACTATCAAAATTAAATTTCCTACACAATTCCTATATATTAAAATTGGTCATACCATCACCATTAAGCTTAATACCATCCAAATTTAATCTAAGTTTACGAGAAATTTTAAATTTACTTTAACTACATGATGAGATGATTATTTACTAATTACTATTATATTACTTATATAGTAATATCTGAAGCACCATGTTCTATTTCACACATATTACGTTAGATAGAAAAAAATATATATATACATACTATCATATGCATATTAATTAAAATGTTACTTTTAGATATATGCTCAAAACTATCTATAGACAATACTATTTGATAACAATTTGATTTAAAATCATATATTGCCTTTTCTTTTATATATATATAATTAAACTGTGAAATAAACAAAACTAATGTATAGATGCTAAAAAATATTATTATATGTATACATATTTCAAATTGGAGCATTAATTATTGTTTCATTGAAATCAATTATAGTATATTTACTTATTTTGTTATGTTTATGATGATGACGTTCGAAAATTTATAAATATATAATAAATTGATATAGATTTATGATGAAATAAAAACATGATATAGTTAAGTTGTGTTGTACATGTTATATGTGATAATGATAAATAAAACAAAAATCTTTTAATTGTATGTAATTATAATGTTTTGATGATTTGGTAATTTCAGAATTATAAATATGCAAACAAAAAAAATTATATAATATAAATGTTATAACTTTTATCATCATTTTCAAATAATTTTTCATATAAAATTATAATTTCAAATTAAGTATTTAATCTGTAAAATGACTGTGACTCTGTGTAGTAATTTAATATTATTTACATATGAAAAATATTAACAAAAATTTTTATCTCCAAATAAATTTTTATGGAAAAATTTAATTCTTTCAATATTTTTTATTTACCAAAAAAAATTATATGAAAGTGATTAAAAAAAAGTTTTAACCCAAATGTATATAGGGTCAAAACTATATTTTAGATTTCGCACATAAAAAATTATATTTCAAAAATATCAAATTTTAAACGTGTAAACACAAATCATAAAAAATTTTATATATATAATTTTAAAATAATGACAATTTTGATTTGATTAATTTAATTTTGATTAAAAATTATATTATATTTTTGATAATTTTAATAATTATATTAAACTAATCTTTTTTTTTATATATCGTAATATAAATAAATTTTAAAATATATTAAATTTTGATTTTGATTTTAATCTATTGGATGATTAGTAAATTGGTGCCAATTTATATTATTTTGATTGCTAATAATTATTAGATTTATTTGAATTTTATTAATAATAATAATAAAACAAACAAGATTATATATAAAATTTTGTTATAACACCAATTATTGATCATCATTTTTTGATTGTTATGTTTATTTAAAGCAAATTTTTAAAGATTTTCCTTTAGTTTTTTTATTAATTAACAATTTACTGAGGAAAAAAATTATTGAATGAAAATTGGTATATTTTGAAAGCAATTAATTAGAAGGAAATCATTTTTTATTGATGATAAATTTTTGGTAGATAATTTTTGTACAATTAAAATATAGAATTAAATATAATTTTTTTGGTAGTACATATTATTATACACTTGAAAAATTATCAAAAAATATAATTTAATTTAATTAATTTAAATGATTTTATGAAATTTTATTTTTGGTTAATTTTCTTTTCTGTTTCAAAAGAAAATTAACCAAAAAAAAAAATTTATCGTAAATTATGATATTTTATTTTTATGTAACAACAACCGTGAAAAATATTATATGTACATTATGATAGAAAAATGTATGACACATGGAAAAAGGAAGTTAAAATCCTCAAATCACCATCGCATGACAAACTATTTATAACGATTTGGGGAAAGGCAAATATTCATGTTTAATCTATATATGGAATGGGAAGACCGTATATTTTAGTTAATATTTACGGTCTAACAAATCTTATAACGGGTAGTTTATATAATGGACAATTTACGAATATCGATAAAATTATAACTATAATAAAAATTATATATATACATATTATAAAAATTAGTGAAAATCAATAAACCTAATAATAGAATGACAAAATGTACATTGAAACGTTTTTTTTTTTAGATTTTCTTTTTTAGATAATTTTACTAGAATATACAAATATTTATTGAAATACTTACCCCAACTAGATCCAGTTCGTCCAAGACATTGGCTAGTTTCACTATTCCATAAGAATAATTTAAAACCCTCCCATCTTCCTAATTTTGGTGGTGGTGCATAATATTGTTCGGCTACTTTTTTATCAGCCATAATTTCCTTTTTAATTTATATACTTTTTCCTTTTTGCTATAATAAATTATAGTTTTTTAAAAACATATAATTATGGTTAAATATATTTACTATAAAATTTTTTTACTATAAATATTTATATATAAGAATTTATAATTAAATTGTTTATCTGTTCTTTTACATTTTTATCGATTTATTTTTTCTCTTTTTTATATATATATATAGAAAATTATGTAATATAATCGTAAATAATATATATATATATATATATATATATGTTATATAGATATATATATTTATATTATGTATATTATATCTATATAAAATAATTTTTTGAAGAAATTTTTAATTCAAAATGTTAAAAATGAAATTTTTTTGATATTTTTATGATTAAATTTATAATTTTAAACTTTGTTAAACTTTAAAAATTATGTAAAAAAATATACATAATATAAATTTTTAACATTTTTTCCAACCTTTATGTGAAAAGCTAAAAAATTTTTGTAAAAGAAAAACTTTTGCGTTATGTAACTTTTATATAACTGCAATACAAAGGAAAGAGGGTAAACTCTGGCTTTTAATTAACTTTTATATCATTTTATATTTTCATATTATATGAAAAAACGCTTTTCTTCTTTTAAGTTTTTTTGTTTTTTTTTAATAAAATTTTGATGAAAAGCTTCCGAAAATTTATGAAAAAAATAAAAACAACAACAATAATTGGTAGGAAAAATAAAAGAGGAGAATTGGTAGATACACAATTTTTTGAAGAAAAAATATAAACCACAAGGAAATTTTTTTTTTGTTTTTTTTTGTAACATAATTTACTTTTTTTCAAGGATTTATTGGATTTTTTTTCTGGTAATTTTTTTTTCTTTTATGGTCACAAAAATTTTCTTTCATATAGATTTTTCTTTTTGCATCAGGTAAATAATATATATTTGTAATATTTAATTATATAATTAATAAAATTATTTATTAATTATATGATTTTTTCAATTATCTAATCGAAATGGACTCATACTAATTAATTATTCAATAATTTTAATTCCATTTTCAAAATGATATTTCCATTTAATTTACACTTATAAAGAATTTTATCAATTTTTTTAAATTATAATTTTTTTTTACCTTAAACTTTTTTCTGAACTTATATAATTTTAAAATTCAAATTTTATTTTTAATTTTTTTAAAATACTTTTTTAAAAAAAAAAAATATATTAATATTTTTCCACAATTACACTTTCACAGTTAAAGTGCAAATGAAGAGATACTACTAATAAAATTACTCCTCCAAAATAAAATAAATGAAAAATGATTTCCTTGGGAGTAAAAAAAAAAAATAAAGCTTTCAATGATTATTTATAGAAATTTCATTCCAGAAATCGTAGAGTAGATATACATACAATCATCATCATGCCACATAAGCTTTTATGTTTAAATCATTTTTGATACTATATAGTTATAGAATAGATAGTTTAAGGGAGTAAAAAAGTATTTGGTATACTCTAAAAAAAAACAAAATTCCAGAGCATGCGTTGTACTATTTTTTGTTAACAAAAATTGTTTTTTATGTGATAACATAAAATTAAAAAAAAATTATTATCAAAAAATGATTACATAAAAAAAAATAAAATTGTTATTCATATAAATTTTTTTTTTAGTATAAATTGAAATTGTAAGAAATCCAAACTAAAAAAGAAATTTATAGACATTGAGAATTTTTATTTAACATATGCAAAAATTTCAACATAAAAATTTATGTAAATTGAAAATTAATTTAGAAAAATTTACAAAAAGGAAGTTGTTTTTTTTTTTATTGATTTCTTTTATTTCGATAAATTGGTAATAACTATATATTTTTTTTTGTTTTGAATTTGTATTAGTGTAATGTTTTTTTCTTGAAGTAAGTACGCAGGATTCTCTCTCATATACAATGACATCGATTTAAACCGATTTAAACCATAAAATGTTCTCAAACAATTTTTTTTTTTTTGTATATCTAGGACAAAAATTACCCTAAACAGCATAATTTATTATACAATTTATAAACGTACGATAAAACAAATTAATTAATAAAATTTTTAAAAAATATTTACGATAATAAGAAAAAGAATTTACGATAATATATAGAATATACTTGAGTAAATTTTTGAAATTTTGTAAGAATGGATAAGGATATGTGTGAATATAGTACAAGTTATCAACTATATTTTTTATGCTGACAAATTTTCAGCAAATAATATTTGATAAAATTTTAAAAATAAATGATAAAATTTTAAAAATAAATAAAATGATTAATTTTATTTTACTTGAAATTGGCTATGATTAAAAAGTTTAAAAAATAAACAAAATATAAAATAAAACTATGCCAAATAAATCAAACTTGTTGTTTTTTTTTTAAATTTTTATTTTATTTAAATAAATTTTCAATATTATTTATACTACATTTGGGTTACTTTAACATTGTCAGTTGACACAATATTAAATGGTAGTGTCAAAAATAAGGATGGTCTTCAAATAAAGATTTCTTTTGGTTCACTGAGTTCTTAAATAAATTCCATTGACTCATTTTAGTGATAGTATATCATAGACGTACGACGAGTAATATTATTTCCAAGTTGTTAAAATGATAAATAAAATATATTATTAGTTTTCTGTTGGTAAATGTTGAACATAATCGTTAGGTCATTGCCAAAACTGTGATAGTGCAAAATTACAATTATACGAAAAATTATTAGATGAATTCTTACAAATGTAATTCGAATTTTTTACAGAGACCCAATGAAAACGTAAACAATTTACTTATATACTATTTAGGGATGATGTAATCATATGTACTATAATATAATATAGAAATATTATTTACGCTTTACGGCCGTGCTACAAAGGTATACTATTTAAATTTAAAGGACAATTCATATTTTCCAATTCCAAATGGTAATATCAAATATTTATATAATGTAATTTAACTAATAAATGTACTATCACGTTTATTTAATTCATTCCAATAAATTGTTTGTGATTGTCGATCTAATCTTCTCATAATTGTTTTTCTATGAATTTCTTTAATATGTTCAGTTGCCCAATAACGCCATGTACAAAAAAATTTCCCAGTACCAAAATAAAATATTTCTATAATTGCAATTAGACAAAAACCAAACATCATACTGCAAATTCCTCCAAAATTATCTAAAAAATTATTAAATTAAAATTAAATCATTTACCAATTTAAATAATAATTATTTTACTTAGCATGACAAGTCTATTTACGTTAACACTCTGTAAACTTTGTAGAACTTCAGCTGAATGAAAATAAATATTAACAGAAGCTTTATGAATTTGATTTGTAATATTTTTCCTATAAAAAATATTAATTAATTATTCGAATTTATTTAAATTCTTTAACAAAAAAAATAATTATAATATAATTAACGCCTAAAAGTATGCAATACTTACTCATTTATTATTTTTTCAACTAATAGAGTAGATTGCATTACATCATATTTAATAAAACTACATTTTGAATAACAATGTTCACATGGATTTTTTGTTGGTATATAAATAATATTATTATTTAATTCTATAAAATAATCAGATGAAAACCATTGTTCCTTCCAATGTGCTAAACATTGTAAATTTATTATTGAACAATATGTTTCATTTCTTATATTCGGTAATAATGGTGGGGTACAACCACAATTACGAATAATATCATTTATACGACAATTTATTAAGCATTGACTTTGTGAATATGATCTACAAAAAAAAAAAATGAAATTTATTACTAAGATTTATAATTTTGAGTAATATAAATTTAAAATATTTATACTTTTTTGGAAATGTTGATGCTTCATCACTAAATAAACAATTTCTTTTCTCTGGCTCAAGATATTCCATATTTTCTGATCCTTCTATAACATGTGGCTCAATAATAATATTATTTATAGTATTATAATTTAATATTAGTTCATTTACTGAACCACTTAAAACATCTGGATAAACGTCAGTGGACAAAATCATTACCTGATTTTAATATGAAATATAAAATTACTGGTATACCAAGGAGTTTACTATAGGTATAGCGTATAGGTATTTAATTTTACTTAATCATTAGATGAATATATGATTATTAATATCAAATTTTATCTAAAATTTAATGATTCACATAATTAATTCTATAATAAATATAATTACCCGAAATCCATGATCAAAAGGTAAAATTTTATATGAATAATCAGTTAAATTTTCATTTAATATAAATGAAATCGCATTATATGGTCCTCCAAATTCTTTTAATAAATAATTCTTCTTTTCATTATTTTCAATAATTTTCCTAATTTTCTTTTTTGCCTTTTTTGCTTGTTTTCGAACTTTTTTATATTTAAATTTTTTTAGTTTTGGTTTTGGTTTTGCTGGTATTTCAGTATTATTAGTTTTCCTGAATTTATATATGATAAATATTATTTAAAAATAATTATAAAATTAAATATTCCAATTAACTTATACACTAATTCTGCTAAAATTTCCATTTTTATATTAAATGAACAACATTTTCCAATATAAGTTTGTTGATTTATAAATACTTCAGTACAATTTTTCATTTTCCCAAATACAATACATTCGTCAAATAAATTTTGACATGATGGTGTTAATTCATTTATTATATCATAAGTTGAATATGAACCATTATACAAATTTATTAAATCATTATGAAAATTTTCAATATTATCATTTTTATCAAATTCAAAATTATAAAATCGACTAAATATTAATAAATTATTAATAATTTGTTCAATTGTTGTACTATTTGTAATTGGTGAATAATTATTTTCAATTTGTGATCTCAAACTATAAATAATTAAAGAAAATAAAATAATGATTTAAATTAATTAATAAAAGTTTAATCTTAAAGTAATTAAATTTCACTAGAGATTTTAGTCGTTCTACGAGTATATATAATCATTAAAAAATCGAATAATTTAATCTAAATTTATTTGGAAAAATTGTGAGATTATATATACGAAAACACTTTCACTTGTGATATTTTTTGGATATAGATAATAGATATGCACTTTAATTTAAAAAGTTTTTTAGGTATGTACTTATTTTTAAAAATATTAAAAAAGCTCAAATTCATTTAAAATATTTCAACTCAAATTCGTAATTTCTATTCTAAAGCAAAGTATCCACTTAGTATCCACTTCGACTGGTAAAAATGATAGTAAAATAACGGATAAAATTTAAATTAAGTTTGAGCTGTAGATGGCGGTGATTTGAAAATCAGCTAATTGCCAAAATTGAACGTAAATATATTAAATAATTTTTTGAAATAATTTTAAATCGCTGTGTGAATACTTAAGTGTCGAATATCCAAAAGTATTAAATGTGAGAAAAATGCATTTTAAGTTTCAATTGTTAATTTAATCATGTATAGATGCGGACTTAGACAGGATTTGAGAGTTTATTTGATTTCTCCACTTAGTAGGTAAAACTTCGGGTGGAAGTTTTTTTCACGTTTTTTTTTTGAAGTGGATACTTGCCTTTAATATAGAAAATATCAAATTTCAAGTTATTTTGTAATTAAAATTTTATATTTTCAAAATGATAAAGTGTACATTATCTGTGAGTAATATCTAGTTTAATAAACTACTATGACAAATATTATGTAGTAAACATCTGTACTTCAATTGAGTAATTCTAATATAGATATCTAACTATAGAAATTATTATTTGAATTGATTATTTATTTACTTAATCGAAATAACAGTTCTATGTACTATTTTAGTAAATTATATCAGTCATCAGTCATTAGGTAAATAATTCAAACCATTGAACTAGATTATATAGAAATGAAACCATATTATTATCATTATTAGATCATTTAAACTTCAGAAATTAAAAATATAATAAAATAAAACTTTTGTATAAAATAAATTTATTATAAATAAAAATTTCCTATTTCATTTTACTATCATTTGAAAAGTAAAACGAGTATAAAAAATATATTAATTATACAATTATTATTTTTTTAAATTCAAATACCAATTTATTGCTTTAAAAATATTTCAATTTTTTAGCTTCAGTCAATAAAGCAATAACAGAATCTAATGTTTCTTCACCAGTTGGAATAATTTCTTTTTCTGGTAAAACAAATCCATTCCAACCACCACCAGATGGACGTAATTCATAACAATATGTTAATGGTACACCAATTGTACCATATGCCCAATCAACACTAGCACCAGATGCTGGATAAATAGCTTCATAAATATTACCAACTTTATATGAAGTACCATAACGTTTAGCTAATGCTTTAACTGTAACATCACCAATTTGTTGTAAATCATCATGATTTTTACAATGTTCTTTTGTATGTCCATATGGGAATAGAAGTAATTGTGAAAATGCATGGAATGAAATATATGTTTGAATTTTTCCCTTTAATGATTCAATATATTCCGATAATGTTTTTGTTTCAATTTCTGAAAATGCTGCTTTACCAGCATATGTATCTGAGCATGGTAAATTACTTGAACCAATTTCATTCCAATGGAAACCCCAATTTCTGTTTGGATCAGCACCATAACATAAACCATTTACTGAACGTGTTTTACGCCATAAACGATTTGTTTTATGTGTAAATACATAACCATCTGGATTAGCATGTGGAAAGAAATACCAATCAAAATTATTAGCTAAATTTTGTACTTCAGTATTATTGCTAGTTAATAATTGATTTAATATATATGTTGCTGTAGCTGGTGCAATCCATTCACGTGCATGTATACCACCTTCAATAAATACACCTTTATTACCTTCTTGTTTTGATAATTTAACACCTAATATTTCACGACCTTCATATGTTTTACCACCAACAATAACTTCAATAAAATCTGGATATTGTTTAGCCAATGATCGTAACCAATCATATGTTTCTTCTAATGTATGATATACTTTCCAACTATATGAATTACGTAGACGTGGTTGTATTGTTATTTCACTATCCAATTTACTTTGAGCATTCTCTTCAATTAATAAATGTTCAATAGTATTTTGTTGTAATGATTGTACAAAATCTGGTACTTTATGTGGTGCAACAACAACATCAACATCTTTACCAACAAAATTAATACCATCCAAAAATATTAAACTATCAGTTGATGCTTCTAAATCACTTAAAAGTTTTACTTGTTCTTTAGTTGATGGTGTTACTTTATAGACACGATAATTATCATATCTAACTCTTTCAGCACTAGCAAATGCTAGACAAACAGCTAAAGTCACAATAATGATTCGATACATTTTCACTAATAATTTAAATTTAAAAAATTTATTCGCTTTATATACTAAAATGTGTAGAGATATCTGCAGATAGTATTTATTAGTTATAATTGAAAATTTTTGTTATTAAAAGCTTATAATAAGCTAAATAAAATATCTAGTACAAAATAAAAGATTAAGGGGGGTATTAATTTTAATTTAAAAAAAAAAGTAAAATTGATAACATTTAGATGTACGGGTTATTATCTAATTTTTCAAGTATAAATTAAATACTATAATTTATTTATTAAAAAATCTATTTCGATTTATTTAAAGAATCATTTTTTTATTTCATGTTTATAAATTTGACTATGATATAGTACATTGATAGTAAAAATTAAAAAATATATTGGTAATCCAATGTTTAAATATGAATTTAAGTTTTTAAATAAACTAAATTCACTAAGCTTTTCAGCTTATACTACATTAAAGTTTTAAATTATTTAGATATTGACAAAATCACAATTTTTTTTCTCTACATTTTAACTATCACCTGGAATTTATGGTATTATTATTAATTACTGAAAAATTTTGTATTTACCAATTTTTATGTAATTACCATCTTAATTATTAATTATATTGGAATGACCCATCATAAAAAATGCAATATATATTTGATTTATCAATAAAAAACTATATATATTTTATATTTAAAATTTTAGTTAATAAATTATTGAAGGACTTGAAAAAGTATACTCTTATATATATATATGTAATTAGATTACTTAAAGTGGACGGAATTGCATTATCTAAATTTTATTTAAAAAAAAAAAGATAAAGAAAAATCAAATCTATTTTGAATTTTTTTGGATTTGGAAATTCTGAAGCATTATGAATTTATCTATATCTTATTACCTACGTCAATAATGATTATAAATTTTGGTAATTTATTGATAGTTAACAACAACAAAATATGTAATTTTATTGTAATGCTGGTATAAACTGGTATAATTTAATTAAATATATAGCAATTTTTAAAATGTTGTTAATTTTAAATGCTAATTAATAACAATAATATTAATATCTGTATCTACAATTAATATTTTTGTAATATTTTGTATAATTAAAAGAAAATGTAATTAAGTTAAAGTTATTCTCTTATACCGTAGTCCTGTAATTTTCTTACAGACCTTTAAATTTTCCTTAAAGACCTGTAATTTTCTTACAGTGCTGTTATTCTCTTATAGTCCTGCAATTTGCTTATAGCATATCCATACAGGTTAAATATAATTTAATATAATACAGATACAGATAATAATTAATTAAATTTTATAAAAAAGATAATGAATTTAATTTCTTAGAATTTATTATTATCTGAAGTGTAAATGAGAAATTCATAGCAGAAAATAAAGTACATATGACTTATAATACTAAAGTCCTACCATATATTATCTTCTGTTTTCTATTTTCGTATTTTACCATTATAAATGGAAATTCAATAACAAAAGATAATACCTATATATTAATTGTTTTTAACGAACTTCACCTTGAACAAAATTTTAAAATAGCAAAAAAATATAAAAATTATCTGAATTTTTTTGTCGATATTGATTCATCCTTATTTATTATTTTTAACACGTATAAACTATTAAATAGTATATTCGTACACATAAATTTATTTAATCTAAAATATACTTTAACTTACATATTTGTTGCCAAATTCTTAATTGAATTTCGACTAATACGATTTTCACTACAAACAATAATTGCTGGAAATGGTATTTTATTTAAATGTGCATTATCTGGTAACCAGCTTGTAGATATTGGTGCTTTTGATAATACCACAAATAATTTAATTAAAGAATTACATGTTATAATTAATATTGTTAATAATACAATTATCCATAATAATCTATTTAAAAAAAAAAATAATAAATTTAAATATAAAATTGTATTTAAGATTTCAAAATATTTTACTTTCCAATTTTATTTTTAGCTGTTAGTATATTATTATATCCATGAATTCCAGTATTATTAAGATAATTGTGAAAATTCTTTTTCAATTGATACCAAAAACTTAAAGATTTTGTATTATCTTTTTCTAATTTTGTATTTAAATTTGGTGTAGTATTAATCCACATTATTTACTTTACATATGCTATTATTTCAAAATCAGATTAAATTCTAACAGAAACTTTGGAAAGTTTTGGGGTAAATATAATAGAATTTGTTTTTATAAATATATTTAAGGTCAATTTAAATTTAATTATATGTTATTAACTATCAGTTCTTTGTTGATCACTACTAAAGCTATCATTATATTAAGAAAAATAATAATTTATCATAGATCCAAATTAAAATTTGTAATATACTAATACAGTTTATATTGATTTGTAGCAATTGATAGGACATAAATATAATTTAGTGGTATATAATTTAATTCAAATACGAAACAATTTCTTACCTATAATTATTTTATTAAATTTTATATATTTGATTACATTTATATATTTTAACTTATAAATTATTTCTAAATAAAACTTATTTGATTACTTTATAAATGAAATTCTTCTATTGATGTAATAGTAGTTTGCACCAATAAATTAAAATCAAGTTCATTTAGACTAGCCTTAGCGGTTAATAAATCTAAAAATGTATCTAATGGTGAAAGTTTATCTGCACATGGAAATGCAGCCAAACCTGTTACACAAAAAAAAAAAAAGAATATTATTTTTTTTTACAAATTTCAAAATTATAATAATTATTTTCATACCACTTGCTTCAGCTGCAGATTTATTACGAATATTCAATGAACCACCTCTTGGTTGTACTGGATTACCAGATAAAATATTTGCAGCATGATCACGACCACGAATCATTAAACTAACTGGATGATTCCAATTTTTTAAAAGTCTTTGCGCTCGTGATTTTGGTAGTGCTGATAAAATTGCTAATTTTCTTTGGACACCTTCTTTTGAATCATCAAGATCTGTATGAAAATCAAAAATAATATATTTAAAAATATCAAAATTAAATTATAAATTTTTATTACCATTTATAATGACTTTCATCACGTCGACTTGTAATTCAAAAACATGATTAGAAACATATTGAATAAACATATCAAAGGAAAGTGCACGATAACCAAGATATGTAAAAAATGATGAAAATCCTTGTGGTAGAGGAAATGCTATTGATTCAACTGCTAAACAATATCGTTCCAATATCAAAAATAATGAATGTCTTTGATTGCTGCTGATTTGATCACTTAAAAATAATGAAAATTATTATGATTGCAATTAGAAAATTTATATATTTATAAAAAATACATTAATTGAAATCCACGATTTGTTTCAGTTCGTGCATCTACACCAGCAGCTCTACAAACCAGAACACACAAAGCTCTTGATAATTCTAATTGGCCAGATGCGTATTGAGATGCAACAGAATGAACGTGACTTGGTGGTTGGGATTTATCAAAAAATGCTTCTTTTAACCAACGAAATCCTGTATTCTGTTTAGCGGAATGTTTCACTAAATGAACACTTAATTCTCTCAGATTCTGTTCATTTAAATAAAATTTAAAATAAGAAAAATGTTCAAACTTTTCAATAACAATATATAAAAAACTACTACTTACTACTGATAGTACATGTTCCTGTTTGGTAGCAGTACATGATTCAAATTCTATAAACGGTAATATATCATTTTGATTACGTCGTGAATGTACTAAGAAATCACCAAATGTTGGACCAAAAGATGGTCCCGGAGATAATGGTGTAGTACATCTGGATAAAGCTTCTGGCTGATAACAAACTAAAGAAAACATTAATTTTTCAGCTACTTGTTGTGTTGTAAAACGTTTATATTCTTTATTGTTTTCATTTAATTTCTCCCATAATTTAGTCCATTGATCGGCACGAAATTGTGATAGTCTTTGTTGGGGTGATAATATCATCATTGTAGTGTTCCATAAATTTTCATGAGACAAACCAACCGTTAAATTAGCAACTTTAGCATGAATTGGTTTGTGTACATTTGATGTGGTCAACGGAAGCAACCTTGACGGATATAATTTGTAATTTTTTTTAAATTAATGCAATTTTCAAAAATGTTTACCTAGTCAATAACATAGCTTCGGCTGGTAATCCTTTTTTAGAAAATGCATAACTACCAGCTACAAGTGCTTCCTTAATTAATGGTACTGTATTTAAACTAAGTGGTCTTTCCATTATAATACTTAATAATTCAGCTAAAACATCCATATCATTTGAATGTACAAGAAAATAATGTATAATACTTAAACGATTATCAATTGAATTATCATTACGAAATGCTTCAATTAAATGTGATTTTGGTATATTTAATGATATTAAATCTAATGTAGCTGAATCAAATGCTAATGGACCCCATTTTTTACATGGTACTAAATGTGTTAAATGTTGTTTATTAAATGCTGGACATACAATATGACAGCATGGTTCATGTGTATGACCAACATCTAATAAATGTACAAATAAATCTGGTTGAAAAACTAACATATGATGATCACCATGTAATGTAAATGTTGGTTTCATTAATTTTGCTTTTTCCCATGGTATATTTGGCATTACACAATGTATAACACAACCATGATGTAATAATGTAACTGAATATGCAAAATGTACTGTATTATTATTATCAAGTTCTTCAAGTGGTGGTTTCATTGGCTGATATAAATAATAATGACATACAAAAAGCATACCAGCTTCATCAGAAATTATAATTAAATTTAATGATGAATCATGAATTCTTAATGGTACTGTATCATCTTCATAAATATTTATATTATTAACAGTTTGTGGTATTTTTGGTAAATTTAATGGAATGTTAAGCTAAAAATGAAATAAATTTTAAATCAAAGTAAAATAGTATTTATAACATCATTAAAAATTACCACAGTTTCTCTTGGTAAATTATCATTAAATTGGAATGCTGAAAGTGTTGGACTCAAACCACCTTCATTATCATCTTTTTCCATAAGACTTAAACTTCTTGTTGTTGGTTTCAAATGTATATAATATAATGATTGATTTTCACAATCCCATTGTGCCCATGTAAAATTTTGTACTAATGTTTCTGCTACTAATATATTAGAGTCCATATCCCAATCATCTTCTTTTGAAAAATTTATTTCCTCTTCATTATTCAGAAAATTTATTGTGACAGTAAAGACAAGAATACCTGTGAAAAATATATATTCACATTAGAAATTATGTATGTAAAAAAAGATGTTAGTAATGAAAACTTATTAAACTTACATTCTTCATGAATCAATAATATAAATTTATCTTGATGAATTTTTTCATTTTTTGGTTTTATCCATAAAAATTGACTGAAAATTTGATTTTTTTTTGTCTTTTCAGAAATTTGTATTGGATCATTGTTGGTTTTACTTTTAATTTCAACAATATATGGAATGTATGTATATGTCTTTTGATCATCATTATCAATTTTCTCTAATTTTGTGACAAATAATAGTAATGTTTGTGTTCTGTTTATGGATGCTTGAATAACATTTTCACATTTTGTAAATTTATATAAAATTTTAAAAAATTTTTCAATTGGATTGTAAGCACCAATACATGAAAATTGATGATTATTTTCTTTGGTTGTAAATATGCATGATGTTAATAGTATACCACCTTTTTCTTGACCAAGAATACGCCATTCATTTGCAACTTCTGATATATAATTTTCTAATTAGTTATTTATAGTTCAATTATAGTTCATCTTGTGTGAAGTGAAATATTGTAGGTGCCAAGAGATAAATTCATTTTATCATTTAGTATAAATACAATTTGTAATGAAAAGACTTTGAATTGTCTACCTTAACCTTTCTAATTGGTACATTCATATATCACCACCTACAATATTTGTCTCCCGACACACATTGTAATATTTTTCTTTTACCTTTATAACCTTGACTAGCCAATAAACCACAGAAATTAGCAGCTAAATTTTCTTGTTTTAACATTTTTATTCAAAATTTTAATTTAATTTTCACTTAATTAAAAAATAATACTTAATAATAATAATAAAACTAATAAAGAACCATAATAAGTAGTATGTACTAGTAAAAATAATAATCAATAAACAAAAATTGCAAAATTTCACTTGACTTGACAGTTTATATATCAGCTGTTTCGTTCACACACTGATACACAAATTAAGTGAATCCCAAAAGAAATTTTCTATGAAAAATATTTGTGTGATATATTGACAGTGCGCGTATAAATTTTAATGTTATTTGCGCGTTTTATTCATCGCGAGTGTTATTCTATTTAGAGTAAAATAGAAATTTAATTTAATTAATTATATAAATTGAAAATTATTTCGATATATTATTTAAAAGTGAAAAGTGAAAGTGTTGTTTAATGCAATTGCTGTAAATATAATATTAAATTTAACATGGGATTTTGATTTTTTCACGAGAACGACGCATGGAAAACGTAAAGTGAACGGATGATGTTTAATGCAGAATAACAGTTAAGTACTTCTATCCAATTTTTTGAAATAAAAATATATAATTACAATTTTTTACTTAATAATGAAGAAATTCGAGCATTTATTTTTCAATCAAATATAACCATAATAATTATAATTTATAATTTGTCAAATGATGACTATTTCCATGATTTCAATTTCTGTATATATTTTTCTACCAATTTAATTTAATTATTTTAAATCTGCTTCATAATTAACACCAATTTTTTTTCTAATTTGATCTTCAGTTCTTGCAAGTAATAAAGATTCATTATGATTCATAAAATCACTTTGAATTTTACCATTCAATATACAATTACGTACTTCATCAGCTTCATAACGTAAACCAACAGAATTTATAAAATTTGTTTTAATATTTGTCTCTGGTAATAACCATGTTTTTTCCTTTCCATCTATATCTAATATACTTGTAGGACACCAAAATTGATTTATCTAAATAAAAATAATAAATAATTATTATCTAATATATATTCCAAATATTATATTATACGATATACCTTTATATGTGCTTTAGTCCCTGTAATTGTTGCTGCATTTTCCAATGTAGTTATTGAACTTGTTTTAAAATTAGTTACACCACCACCAGAATACGATAATTTACAATTAACACCAATATCAACTAATTCATCATTTAAAATCGCTTCAGTTGTTATATCCAAAGGTGGTTCATTAAATATCCATTGACTTAATTGAATACAATAAATACCCAAATCTAAAATTGTACCACCACCCAATTCACGTTTACTAGAATGTAAATAATTTCAATAAATACCTATTTGTTTTTTTACAAAAAAAAATTCTAATTATGAATTATTTACTTTACTCTATCGATGTTTTGTAAATCAAATCCTAAACTAACATCGATTTGTTTAATTGTACCAAGTACATCAGTTGATATTTGTTTTTTAACATAATTATAAACAGGAAAAAATCTCGTCCAAATGCCTTCCATTAGAAATAATTTTTTACGTTCAGCATACATTATTAATTTTTTACATTGTCGTTCATTCATACAAAGTGGTTTTTCACATAATATATGTTTATTATTTTCTAACATTAACATTGCAACATTATAATGTTCGGGATGAATAGTACCAATATAAACTATATCTAAAATAAAAAGTAAACATTAATAAAATGAAGAAAAATTTAAATTATTTATTTAAACAATTTTTATTACCTACATCGGTATCTTCTGCTAACTCTTCATATGAACCATAACTTTTTGATATACCAAATTTACCTGCAAATTGTTCAGCTCGTATGACATCTTTTGATGCTACAGCAATAACTTTATGTTCATCTTCAGATAGTGAACTCAATGCAATAACAAAATCATGACTTATTTTACTGCAAATATTAATTAATTATAATAATTAAAATGAAATCAAAGATGAAAATATCATTATACCCAGCGGACAAAATTCCCCAATTTAATGCCTTAACCATTTTCACTTTATTATATACTTTGTTACTTATAAATAAATAGAAATGTAATTATTTCAAAGATAAAATATATTTTTTACCAACAAATTATTAGAAATTTAATCCAAGTAAATAGTTAATACGTCAATGTAAATAATATAAATAAGACTATTCTAGTAAGAAGAACTGGAATCATCTGTTGTCTGCAAAGAGAAACAATTTTTAATAAATCATAACAAAAAAATCTGTCGTCCGTCCTAAGACATAATACACAATACTTCTGAAATGATCCGTGTAAAAATTGTGAAATATTATTTGAATAGATTATTAATTGCATATATTTAGGTACTTTTTTGTAACTTAAATATTGAACAGAAAACTTATTATTTCATTTATGGCTTTCCAAAATAACGTTTAAATATGACGTGAATGGATTATATTCCTCGTCTAAAATATCACTCTCCGTTTAAAATAGGTCATAAATCTATTAGAAAAGAATGATCAATGATGGAAATATTATATATACATAAAATAGAGAATTCAGTAAGTGCCTAACGATATGCAATCTATAATATCGTATTATATTTTTTTTATTAATAAAACTATTTCTATGATGTATATTTGACTTTTTATTAAAATACAAAATATGCTCTATAATAATTTGTTGGTAAAAGATTTGAATACAATAATATTATTTTAATAATTTAATTATTTATATGATTCCATAAAAAAAAAACAACGATGATATATAATTTAAAAACATGTAACTGCATTAAAATAGCAACGCCAATAAATTCGGCCAATTTGACTGCCAAAACTTTCTTCTTCATGTGCTCTTCTTTGAAAATTTTTTTCAATTAACTGAAAAACAAAAATCAAAATATTTATTATTATAATTTATTATTAATAATATCTTATAAATTTTAGAAAAGTAAAAAATTACATCAATATCAAAATTATCTGGTTTAATATTTTGAAGATTTTTATAATTTTGATTTGCGGGCGCATAATCATATTGTCCTGTAATTAAAAAAAACTCTTCTTTACTATAGTAAAATAACTAGAAAATTATTATAATATAATTTATTATTTGAATTAATAACAGATTTTTCTGTAGTATTTTATGCATTTGCTAATTTTTTTTATTTTTATTTATTCAACCATATTATTTAACCATTCCACACTATGACTTAAAAGATTTACTTTATCTATCCTCTCTCTCCTTGTCAATTTTTAGTTGACTTTTATAATTAATATAAAAATTATATTCAAAAAACCAATTATATTATTATATATAATATAATATATATTTAATTTAGATTTGTAAATACCATTTTCAATGCCAATGTTAATGGGTAGATCTTTGAAAAATAATCTTGGACGAATATGAAATGTTTTTTGTCTATGCGGAGGACGAGGACCATACAAATTATTTCCATTACCATAGTATCCATTAAGTGTTCTCACTTGATTTTTATCATCATTATTATCATCATCCAATACATGTTGAAGAGCTACCATAAGTCTGTCTAAAAGTAGTGCAGCTCTTTTTGGTACAACCAACTATAATAATAATTATTTTTGGTAATTAGTAATTGTATACGGTAGTAATTAATTATAAATAAACATTACATTTAAATTTATTAATTTTAAATATTAAATTTTTATAATTATCAACTAATTAGTTTTTAGTTTTATATATTGAAAATAAATGTTGTAAATGCACATTCATTAAAATATATGTAAACGAAAAGGGAAATTAAGAAAATATTAATTCAATATTTTTAAGATTTCGTGTTGTAGCCTGAATTGATCATAAATTAAATCTTTAAAAGTAAATTTAATAAATAAATTGATCGTATTTAACTATAATTTCATAATAAACTTAACTAAAATAATGATGTGAATTTAAGTGAAATAATATGAAAAACTACATACTAAACAGTGCACAGCTTGTGCACTGAAATATTAAACAGAAACAGAATCTTTTTATCACCAATTCATTTGTGGCCACTACTTTGTACCTTACAAAAATTAAATATTTCTATGTATACAAATGGTTGCATATTGTGAACACAACAATTCGAAAACATCACTTAAATGCTTAAATATTTATTATACTCAAAAAATATTTAAATTTCATTGCAATTTAAATATTTATTAATTTAATTTTACAAATTTAAAATTATTCATTTAATAAATAATCACTAAAAATTTTACCGGGTACTCATCATAATTTCTTTTAACATCTTTATTTCTCAATATATTTTTTTCATTATTATTTTCTAGATTTAAATTTTCTTTATTGAAATCAATTGCATTTGTATTGCCAAAATTTTCAAAAAATATTATAATTAAAACCAATATTAAATTGGGTAAAATTTTTATCCAATAATTCATATTCTTTTTTTTGCAATAATTCAAAAAAAAAATTAAAATTTTAACACTTTTATATAAATTTTCTGGCTGAAATATTATTGAAGTTTTTTTTAGTATTGTAAGCGGTATTAATATTAAGTGACTAAATTTTTTACATTTGTTACTTATCCTTTTATACACTAAAGACAAAAGGATTTTTTTTTTCTGTAACGCAGAAAATATAAATTCATATAAAAGTGGCACAAAATATGGAACTTGTTGCTAATTGCTTAACAATTTCATCAAAATTTAACAAAGATTAACAGTGATATATATATGGTAAAACAATAGTTGGGAAAAATGATCAACTGGTTCATAACAATAATAGAGGACTTTATTTTAAAAATTCATTAGTTTATGTATAAATTTAGAATTATATCTCTTTAGTGCGGTGAAGAGATAATTATGATACTGGACTAAATGGTTAATAACTAATTCTATCTAGACTATTACAATTTTTATATAAAATAAAGTTAACTGAATCAAAAATCATGTGATTTCAAGTTAAGGACATAAATTCTAGTTAACAATAGTAGGCATGCTGTGATCAATCATATATATATAATATAGAAATGATGATTATTACTACATAACTCCCTGTATCATACCATATTTTAGAGGTAACTTTACTATAATGAAATTAAAGAATATTATAACATTAAAAAATAAACCCTTCCGTAAATGCAATATAGAAACAATAATATTTTCATTAAATTAAAGAGAGAATCGAATATGGTTAATATTTGTAGTTATATATCATTTTTTTATACATATACAAATATGTATACATTTTTGGTACATTTTTGATATATAAATATTTAATACATTTTATATAAATTTATTTTTGAGTGGGACTTTATGATTTTCCTTTTTATGAAATTAATGTTTATCATATTTTAATTTTTGAATAAATCTTATGATTGTTCATATCTCAAGAAGGATCATTACAAGGATCTCAAAAAGACAGAAAATGAAAGATTTAAGTGTGTTAGATCGAATTATTTATCTGAAATTATATTAATGTGGTTTAGTAATATAATGTTTCAGATGTTACAGATCAAAAATGATACAATATAGTGTGTAAAATATGGTATAGTCAATAGCCAAACTCGATTATAAAATAAATTTATTCAATGAATATATCATACATAAGTATATAAAATTTTGTATTCTAAATTAATATACCTACTTAAAATTTATTTCGAAAATTTGATCATAAGAACAGATATTTTGTAAATATTGGTCCGGAATCTGTGTATAATCATCCAAAATGTTCGAATTATGAGTGATTGTCCGAAATTTCGACAACCTATAACGTAGTCATTTTTTCTTTCGAGTAAAATTACTAAGTAATTCTGAGTTTATGACGAGTATCCGAAATTCCTATACTACACAAAATTAACATTTTGTCGAAATTTCGGACATTCACTCGTAATTCGAATATTTCGGATGTTAGAGAATCCGGATGAATATTTCATAATCAAATAATATACTTTCTTGATACCAATTCGAACCTAACAAGATACATTATATTTTATATTAAATTTATATTTTTAATAAGATGAATTAAACATCATTTTTTATATAGTCTATTTGGATTGGGAATGAATCTTATCAGAAATTCGTTCATAATGAGCCATGACTAAACAAATGTAACGACATTTCCAAAAAATTGTAAAAAAAAACAAGCGAATATAATTCAAATTAGAAACCCTGCGGCTAATTTGTACCGTCATAACAAAAAGCAACATTATATTGTGTTTGAAGCTTAATATAATATATTTTCGCTTGGTGTTTTGTTTCTAGTTTTTTCAACTGTAATTTCTGTCATTTAAAAAATTAAAGGCTTCACTTTGGTGCATTCAAAAAAAACGAAATGGTTTATATTTTTTTTGTGAGTGAATATAAAAGTGAAGTAAATTAATATTAAAAATATTTATTCAGAAGTTCAATTTATTTATAAAATAAAATATAAGTTCAAGTTAATTATTTTTTTCAAAACATAACCTGTAATTATTATATTGTGTGAACAAGAACATAATAATAAATAATAAATGGCAAATATTAAACGAACTGATTCCAAACAAACAACAAAAGGAAATAATAATAATTTAAAAAATCCAGAACAAGAAAATAATGAATTGAATGTATTAGAAGATGGTTGTATATCGGATGAAGAAGGTGGTACACGTATTGGTGATATATATATACCACCACCAGTTAAACCATATTGTTCAGTAGAAAGTAAAGGTCCACGATTAATAATTTCAAAAATTGTAAATGAAAATTTTAAAAGTTATGCTGGTAAAGTTATCCTTGGTCCATTTCATCATTGTTTTACAGCTATTATTGGACCAAATGGTAGTGGTAAAAGTAATGTTATTGATTCAATGTTATTTGTATTTGGTTATAGAGCACAAAAAATACGATGTAAAAAATTATCAGTACTTTTACATAATTCAGCAAAATATCCAAATATACAAATGTGTTCAGTTGCTGTACATTTTAAATTAATTGTTGATAAAGATCATGAACAATGTGAAGATATTGAAAATTCTGAAATTATTATAGCACGTACAGCATTTAAAGATAATTCATCATATTATACAATTAATGATAAACGTGTACAATTTAAAGAAGTTTCAAAATTATTAAAATATCATAATGTTGATTTAGATCATAATCGATTTCTTATTCTTCAGGTAAAAATAAAATTTTATATAAAAATTTTTGTAATGAACTAAAAAACATTTTTCTAAAATTTTAATTTTTTTTTAGGGTGAAGTAGAATCAATTGCAATGATGAAAGCTAAAGGTCAAACAGAAAATGATTGTGGAATGTTAGAGTATTTAGAAGATATTGTTGGAACTACACGATATAAAGTAATTTTGTAAATTTGTTGTGTGCATTGATTTATTTTGATTTTTCCCCGCTCTAGGAACCACTTATAAAAATAAATTCTCGAGTTGAAACATTAACTGAAGAACGTACAGAAAAACATAATAGATGTAAATTAGCTGAACGTGAAATGAAAGATTTAGAACAACCATATAATGAAGCTATACAATATTTAAAATTAGAAAATACATTAACACGTACAAAAAATTTACAAATCCAAAAATATATAAATGAACAAAATGTTCAACTAAAAGAAATTTCAACTGAACGTGAAGGATTTCAAACAAATTTAGAAGAACATGATAAACAATATGAAAGTATGATAAATGAACGTATTAAAATGGAAACATTATTTAAAGATGAAGTTTCGTATGTATTTTTTAAATTATATAAAAAATTTCTTATATTTCGTAATTGAATTTTGGAAATTTTTTTTTTTTAGGAAATTTGATGAAATGTGTAAAAGTAAAGATAATATGGAACAAAATTTAAAAACAGCATTAAATAATTTCACTGAAACTCAAACCAATATGGCATTAACAAATAAACGTAGAAAACAAAATAAATTACAATTAGAAAAAAATGAAGAAAAATTAATTGAATTAAAAAATATGCCAGCTAAAAATGAACTAGAAATAAATGATTGTGAAAAAAAAATAACAAGATTAACTGAACAAAAAACAAATTTTGAAAATGAATTACAAAAAAATTATACAATATTGGAGGAACAAACAAAACCATTAATTGAAAAACGTGAAAAAATTGAAACTGCATTAATTGATTTGAAAAAAGTTGAAGATGATACAAAAGGTGAATTAACATTAACTGAACAAGAATTACGGATTTTAAAACAAGGTGAAACATCAGAGATACGTAAATATGAATGTTTAAAATCATCATTTGAAGAATCTAAAAATAATTTAGAAGAAAAACAATTAAAAATAAATCAAATGGAATCTGAAATACCGGAATTTAAAAAAGAACTTCATATTAGAACACAAAAAATACAACAAAACAAAATTGAAGAAGAAACATTACGAAGTCAATTAATCAATTTAAAAGCTGATGTAAATTAATTAATTAAAATATTATATTATTTTTTTCCAATAATTTAATACTATTTTCGTTTTTTTTTGTAGATATCTGAAAAAACTAGTAGCATACAATTAGCACGATCAAATAATAAAGTTTTAGATTCCTTAATGCGACAAAAAATTGAAGGAAGAATTCCAGGAATATTAGGGCGATTGGTAAAAGAATACAAAAATGTTTTTAATAAGTTTTCATATATTTGTTTAATTTTACAGGGCGATTTAGGTGGAATAGATTCAAAATATGATATTGCAATATCAACAGCATGCGGTAGATTAGATAATATAATAGTAGATACTGTAAATACAGCACAAGCTTGTATTGAACATTTAAAAAAACATGATGTTGGTCGGGCATCATTTATTGCATTAGAGAAAGTTGATCATTTACAAAGATATTGTACATCTGGATTTAATGCGTAAATAAATCATTTATAATATTTCTATAATTTTAAAAGAACGAATATAATTTTAAACATATATTTATTTTAGGCCAGAAAATGTACCAAGATTATTTGATTTAGTTCGTGTTGAAGATGAATCTATATTACCAGCATTTTATTTTGCATTGCGAAATACATTAGTTGCAAATGATTTAGATCAGGGTACACGTATTGCATATGGTGCAACTAGATATCGTGTTGTAACATTACAAGGTGATGTAATTGAAACATCTGGTACAATGTCAGGTGGTGGTAGAACACAAATAAAAGGTCGAATGGGACAAAATGTTAAAACTAAAACAAATACGAAAAATTTAAATACAACAGCAACAAATATTTCACATGATAATTTAACAAAATTACAAGAACAAGCTGAAAATATGCAATCACAAATAAATTATTTACAACAGGAACAAGGACAATGTGAAAAAGAAATTAAACAGATACAATTTAATTTACAATCAAAAGAAGCTGAATTAAAAAAATTAATAATAACAACATCTAGTTTATCGGAACAATTGCCACGAATTGAAAAACAATTAAATTATCAACATGATCGTGTTAAAAAAACAACAACAGATCCAGTTAAAGTAAAAAATTTAGAAGACCAAATTTTAATTAAGAAAGATGAATATGAAAAAGCAACACAAGCTGCTAATAAATTAACAACAAAAATTACAGATATAAATAATAAAATTGCAGATATACATGGTGATAAAATTAAATCAGTTCAAACAAAAATTAAAAATTTATCTAAACAAATAAATGCATTAAATGCAAATATATCAAAATTAAAAGTTGAAATATCAACATCAGAACGTACACATGATAAAATTTCACAACAAATTGAAGATTTAAAAGTTGAAATTAAAACATCAGAAGATTTAATTAGAGAATTAAATGATAAACGTAAAGAATATGATGATGAAGGTGTTGAATGGACAAAAAAAATTGAATCTATAAAAATTGATATTGAAAATGCTACAAAAACATCATCTGATATACAAAAAGAAATTTTAGAAATACAAAAAAAAGAAAATGAAGGAAATTTAAAACGTGTTGAAATTGAACAAAAAATTCAAGTATTAGATAAAAAGATAACAGATGTTAAAAATGATTTACCACATTGGAAGAATAAATTAAAACCATTAACATTACATGAAATACCTGGTGATATTGAACAATTAGAACCACTTAAAACATATACAGATGATGAATTAAATACATATAAATTACAAGATTTACAATATCAATATACTGTACAACAAGAAAAATTAAAAGCTAAAAAACCAAACTTAATGGTTATACAAGAATTTACAAATAAACGTGGTGTATATTTAGAACGTGTACAAATATTAGAAGATATAACTGGTAAAAGAAATGAAATGAGACAATTATATGATGATGTTAGAAAAAAACGATATACCGAATTTATGAAAGGTTTTCATATAATAACTAGAAAATTAAAAGAAATGTATCAAATGATAACACAAGGTGGTGATGCTGAACTTGAATTAGTTGATTCAATGGATCCATTTACAGAAGGTGTAACATTTAGTGTCCGGCCACCAAAAAAAACATGGAAAAATATATCAAATTTATCGGGTGGTGAAAAGACATTATCGTCATTAGCATTAGTATTTGCATTACATTATTATAAACCATCACCATTATATTTTATGGATGAAATTGATGCAGCATTAGATTTTAAAAATATATCAATTGTTGCACATTATATTAAGGTAAATTAATATAATAACAAAATAAATTTTTGATTAATTTTAATTTATAATTATTTTTAGGAACGTACCAAAAATGCTCAATTCATTATTATATCTTTACGATCTAATATGTTTGAATTGTCTGATTATATTGTTGGCATATATAAAGTAACCGATTGTACAAATACATTAACATTACGAAATTACCCACCAGTATTTTTAAATAATATTAATACTGAAGATGATGCATCACAACAGAATACAGATTTTGATAATTTGTTAGCTGCCACAAATGATGAACCGATTAACGATGACGAAGCTATAATCAATGAAGCTATTAATGATTTACAACCAATTAATGACTCACTGCCAACTGAATCACTTACAGCTGTCGCTATTCAAGAGTAAAATTTTCATAATTTTTTTGGAGATTTTTTAAAATATTTTTGAATTATTGTAACTATTTTTGTTGAATAAATCGTGTTTTACCATTGAAATCTTCACAATGTTGTGGTGAATGAGAATATTTATTTTTATTGTGACAATTCTTTTTTGCATATTTTTAATTGTTTTTTAGTTTGTGCAATGGTTCGGTTATTGTAATTTGAAATTTGAGTAAATAAAGTAAATACTAAGTAAATATTACTACCATTTTATTTTCAGTTAATATTCAGTCCTTTTTATTACATATTTATTATATGTTACACCCATATTGCAAACAATGCAACGATCTTTCTACAGCCAATAACTCCTTCAGTCTATATCAGAAACAATAATAGTCAATTCCACCAGTCTATATCAGCACCAGTTCCACAATTCTGTATCAGAACCGATTCCAACAGTCTGTATCAGAACCACTCAATCAATTACATTATTTAATACATCAACCTTTTATTTTTAGCCAATAATTTATTTTCCCTATAGTCAAGACAAGATTGCAATAACATTTCTTGTAGTAGTCAATACTTATTATATTTGTATTTTGTTTCAGTAAATTGTCGATAGATGTCACCAAATGAAATCGTTATTTTGAAATTCATGAAGTTAAAAAAATTGTGAAATTTTTTAATGGTCATAAATTTCTTCAAAGTTTCATTCATTTATGTTTAAACAGCAATGAATTTATTAAGAAAATTTCGAATTGCAAATTATAATATTTAAATTTTTGTTATGTCGTTTCAACCCTTTTGTAACGGACAATAATTTATTTTTAACTTGGTAACTGCTTTTTCTTTTAGTTGATTTCCCTAATTCAAGAATGAATAAAAAAATAAATTAAATTAATCGAAGCGTAGTAAATAAGCACGAATAAATAAATTTCATTTTTGCTTTTATTTCTTTCAACAATTTGACTTAATAAACATTAACTTGGATTTTTAAGAAGGAAATAATTAAATATTTTTTTATTTATTATCTTGTAATCTTGTAATTCCTTTAGTACAAGATTTAAATGATATTTAAAAATGCAGAATAAAATATGCTAAATAATATTTGAATATAGGGGAAAAATATTTATAAAATAAATACGAAATTTTTAAAGTAAAAAATGTGACTGTCAAGACGCAAGTCAACAAAATGAAAATTAAATATTCTTTAATAAGAAAAGTGTTACACACCACACCTGAACATTACTTGGTCAATATGGGTATCCCTTTGTTATTAAACGAAATATCAGTTTCCTGACATTCCTAAAAACAACAATTAAATTTCCAAATACTTTACCTTTATTTAACTTCAAGTGTCCTGGTCTTTTTTTGAAATATTGTCCATACTGAAAGGTCCAACCTTGCGTTTCATATATTTGACAAAAATTCCTGACTTAGGCCTATAATAACTATAGACTATCCTCTCCGAATATGATGTAAAATATTGTAACCAATATGACAATATTGCGAATTAGTAGAAATGTCACAAATTGTTAACTCAGGAATTTTGACTTCACTTAAGTAAAACTCTCTATATATGAACAAATTCAATTTCTTAGTCTTTAAATGGAATCATGGAAGCGTGATAAATATGTAAATAAAAATATAACAAAAATTGAATATTTAATTTATGAAATAAAATTTTGAATCTTTAACCAACATTATTTCTTTTCTGCCATTTTGGTAATCTAACAATATAATAATATACCTTTTTCATTATTACTATTATTACATTATAGATGGTATTTTGTGATGCACATGTCAATTATTGACATGAAAAACCTGACATAATTGTTCATGGTTAAAATAACAAAAACATTTTTCAGTTAAACCGCAAAAATTTTTTGTTGTAATTATTACAAAACAAAATTTGAAATTTTTATTTGTTGTTCGTGTTTAATGATTTCTGTATATGAAAATATTTTTATACAAAATTTTTCATTAAAAGAACAACGACATAATTATTAACAGAAGTTCGTATCGTTTTGAGGATATTACTGCATTACATATACATAATATACTTTAAATTATTTCTCACTATATAAAAAATAATATACATATATAAATTGTATACCATTAAAAGATTTATTTCAAGTTCACGATTTTTAAGTTTGTCACGATATACAAAAAAATAAAAATAAAACTTTAATATTCATAAGAAGGTTTATTACTTTTAAATATTTTGAATTTAGAACATTTTAACAGTATGTATACCAATGATTAATCATAAAATTGATTCGATAAAAAATATTGGAAATTGATTTTAAATTATTAAAAAATTTATTAAAATAATTGATAATATTTTCGAGAAATCTCAAATTTTACAATTAATATTATACTTATAACAAATGATATTCTGGATTTCTTCAATCCTTTTGGAATCCTTCATCAATATATAAAACTAAATTTTTATAGTCCTTTAAAATCTATAAATTGTAATTTAAACTTTCATTTAAAATCCATTTATCACGTGAATTTAATGTCAAATCAATCAAAAGCTTAATTATCTATTTTACTGTGCTAATCCTTAATGGTTTAATAATATGTCACAATTTCATTTAGCAACCAAACATTTCATTTGGAAAATAGTAATTAATAGTTTTTTCTATAAAAAATAATAATCAATTATTAATACTATAAAAATAAATATACTTTTTCCCTGAAAGTTAATTTTGTGTTGGTAGTGAAATTATTTTAGTAAAAGTCTAGAGTACCACACAAAAATATATATTAGATATATTATAAAGCTATTTATAGATTACTTAAAGATTACAATAACTGCTAAATCTTGTATGAGACTTCTATTTTAATTTTCACTAAGAAATCTTTATATATATTAAAATTGAAATCCTGTTTCTAAAAGTGAAGGAAATTTTATTTTAAAGATCAAGTAAATATAAATACATATAAAATATTAAACCAATATTACAACAAATTAAATATAGAAGTTTGTTGAAATATAAAGAATTCATAAATTGATCAATTTGAAATTTGTCACAGAAGCTTCTGAGGTGGACAGTGGACTGATCTGTGTGGTTGTGGTATATATATTTTCTATATTTGATTTCTGATTGTAAACACGTATTGCAATAGTGCACATTTCATCTCAGAATAATTTTATAACATCATTTTATGCCCTAGATTGAATTGGTGCAATAGTCCTTTTGATTTTTTTATTATCCATCAAATTAAATTTATTACTTTTACTCTGCATTTCTCTCACAATAATTCACAATGGACAATTGCTTCCTTTCCATGTCTCATAATTAAGTTATTTAAATTAATTTCTACGATTTGCCAAACCAACTGACAAATTCAATTTAATTAAAACAAAATTATGCATAACTTATATAAAATTGATAGAATCTTTGCAAAATGTTAGTTTTTATTATTATTAGTTTCTCTAAAGTTTGCAACTATTTTGCATAGATACAAATCCATTTTTGAAGCAGCTATAAGCATATAAAATTACATATATATTGTAAATAGTAAAATGATTTTCATGTATATACAACATTGGAAATCAAGGTAAATAAAACACAGAATTTTATTTAAATAATTTTTTTTTTTACTTTTTGCATTTAACGAAAGTTTTTGAATTAACTAAACAAAAAAAAAATAATGGCAAAAGTGTAATGATCGCTTCGTTTATGTTTATGAGAACGAGACTTGTTAAACCTGATAGAAAAATAATATATAGTATAGTATAAGTATTCTTACAAGATTTCAGCTATGGAGCTAAAATTATTGATATTATTTTTGTAGGATTTTGTTTTGTTTTATAGTAGATAATAAAAGCCTTCAAGGCAAAAGAAACTAATAGAGCAAATAGTATTTATATTATATTTAATGTTCGTTCCAATGTTGCAAGCAACATAAAATAAATATTGCACTGTGATGGTATACTTTATTACTTATTTTTTTGAAAAAGTAAAACGATATTTTCTTGTTGAAAATTCTGGTTTTTTTTTTATGAAAATTAGATTTGTTTTATAGGAGAGGAGGATACAGGACAGATTAAAAATTTTTTTCGTTGTATGTTGTTTTCGTGGGGGTCCCGGTTTTACTGGCCGGCATAATGTAAAAGTGAAATATTAATCAAATTTTGAAAATGAAATCTTTTTGACCTTATTCTTCTTCCAGAGTAAAAAGTGCTTTCTATTTTCTTTTAAAGTATTTAATTAATTTTTGTGTTATTTGTTTTTTTTTTTTTTTGTATTTATTGAAAAAACATTAAAAAATGAATGAATTGGCAAAAAAATAATAAAATAATAATAAATTCTTCAATTAATTTGGTACCAGCGTAATTTAAAATTTTTTAAAAGTTTTACTTTTTATTCGGAATTCTTTTTTTGTTTTTTTAATATTAATTTTTTGTTTGTAGGTCAAACATTTTAAAAAAAATTAGATAAAAATAAAATGTTGCAAACATTTTTAGAAATTTTACGAAATTAATTTTAGAATTTGATATATGAGATTTTCAAAAAAAAATTTATGTTTAAAATTTTTTCGAAATTTATATATAAGTTATTTATGTGATTTGTTATTTGGATCAAAAATTATATTAGCTAGTATTTTGTCCAAGGAGGTATATGTGATGTATAGGTCAATACTAAATTCATTTCATTGTAAAATTCTCAATTTATCATTATAATTGTAGCTTGGCAATGGTTTTATTATAGGAAAGCATCATCAGCCATTATATTCAATCGATAATTCTCTGTATTAATCCTTCTAAATTCGTTATGAAAAAGGATAATTATCCTAGAAACGTATATATAATTGATTAAGGGAGATACTCCTATGCTATAATAATAAAAACTAATCATCTTTAGTAGTAAATTAAAAATTACTCTCTTTCCTGGTGCTGTTAAATTAGCTTGATCCATTTTCAATTTTTATATCATCAAATATATATTTAATAGTTACAAAATATATGATAACAAACTCATTATCATCATTATTTATTAAAATCCTCACTGATATATTTATGGTTTACTGACATAATTATTGGTATAATAATAACCTCAATTTTTGTTTGTCTACTACATTTTCATTTCTTCAGTATACCATAGATTAATATAAATTAATCACAGCTGGGTAATTTTAAAAAATTATCTAAAATAATAAATTAATTATAAACAGATATAATATAATAAATTTTCATAATCATTACAAATGATTACATTCATCATTGTATATTAGATCCTATATACGTATATAACTAACATTCTGTCTGCATAATATCATAACTTAACCCATGAGAAACAAACAAATTGACTTTAAAATTTTCCCAACTGACCGGCATCATAATAATATTTAATTTAACTTAGTACACTTTTTTTTCTTTGGAAGCATATTTTTCTATATGCGCTACAAAAATAATTGTCTGTGAAAATTGATTTAGTCATCATATTGTGTTGGTATGGTCTGTTGAAATTTTTTTGGATAGTCAAACACCCAGGGAACAAAATAAAAAGCTTTTTGCAAATTCAATAAAAAAGTATTCCAAAAATTGTTAAGTTATTATGAAATAATACAAAATTCTACAAAATTGGGGGCATGTAACTTATTCCAAAAAAAATTATTTAGTAACAAAATTTGATAAGCAATAAAAAAATTGGATAATTTTATGTAATATTTTCTACATTAAGGCCCGAATTTATAAACGAAACTTAAACTTAAGACGGTCATTAGTGTAGATTTCTAATTAGAAATTGGGGCCTATAAATTCGGGCCTATAAATTGAAACGATTCAGTCGCAATTAAAAGAAATTTCTTTCTAAAAATAACCTTAAACATTTTAACAAACTTTTTCAAAACCAAATCTGCTAATTCATATAATTTTTTCACAATCAACCAAAATATTCCACCCGGAGCTTCAATAATATGTGCGAGTGTTTGAAAAATCAATTTAAATTCTTAAAATCATTAACAATTTTTCTAGTCACACTACAGCATAGAAGAGTTTAGTAAATTTTTTTTTTTCTATAAATTTCCAGAGCAAAGCTAAACATTGTTGCAGATATAATAAAAGAAAGATACATATCTATCTAATGGGAAGATACAAGAAGAAAAAAAAATATGTTGGAGTGTATCTATCTATCTAATCATACAAGATAATATAAAAAAAATTTGTGCGACTAACATTGACCTAGATATTATTTTTTTTAATATTATTATTATTATAGGTCGAGAGACTAAACAACATTTTTACTATATACACAATGTTTTATGTTGTGTTGTGTTGTTTATGATGATGATTTTGACTTTTGGCGGCTTTTCTTCATATAAACTTCATGTTTTTTCTTCATATACAACTTGAATGAAATTTCAGAAAAACTTTTATTTTTTTTTTTGTTTAAATGTGGATGGTAAATTTTAATAATTCAAATTATTTACTACTTTTTTTTTTATTATGGGAAATTATTTAAATATTTTTTTATTAAATTTAATTACAAAAAGATTTTTACTTTCATTGGTGTATAAATACTAAATAATATACGCGTATACATTAATATTATTTTGGAAAATTCAAATGATCATTTGGAAAGATATTTAAATATATAAATGTAAGTAAAATGGAAATTAAATTAGAAAGTATATATAAATAATGAATTAAATGTTTATAAAGAGAGTGAATATTTTTTGTATAGTAGATTGGTAATTTGATTAAAAAATAAAAATTGTTTATTACTTTTACCATAATTTCTTGGACAGAGACAGGATATTGGTGTCAATTATATGTATACATATATTTTTTTATTTTGTTAAATATTTTCAACTCTTTGTAATCTATGATCGGTAAAAAAATATATAGTTCACTTTTAAATCTTAAACAATAGTTTTAAGATTGTGTTATGGATAATGAAAATCATTTTGAGATTGTTGTTAGACCCTTGAAATATGATGTTAAAAAATGGACAAGGAAAATTTTTGATGTTTAATCTTGAAATTTTGAAATTTTTCGAATTGTATTTAATTACTATTTAATGTACACTTAATTTTTTTCGAATTGTACTTATTATAATTAAATTGTACTTAATAAGAAGAATTAAATAAATCATATATGAAATTTACTTGGGGAAATATGATTAAATTAAATGATTCTTATCCTTTTTTGTGTGATTATTTTCGCACGAAATATTTTATTTTATTAGATTATATATTTGAAATTTATATATAAATATAGACGCAACATAAATCACAGATAGTCTATAATTCTTATACAATCAATAAAATCCATATATACCAAAAATTATTCATTAAAACAAATGATTTTCAAAATTAATCAACTGGGGAGCTGAAGATCCTGCAAAATATGTATGTATAAAACATTAATCAGACCAGTACTAATTTACGGTGCTGAAACCTGGCCAATGTCCGCAACATATGAAAATAATCTAAAAAATTTTGAAAGGAAAATAATAAGAAAAATTGATGGTCCAATGCAAAATCAAGATGTACATATATTGCATACATAGAATTAATCTAGAACTGTTAGAGGTCATAGGTGGTGAAGAGGGCAGGGCACGTTCCTAGAATGGATATAAATCGTCAACCAAAAGACATATATCACTAGCACCACCAGGTGTCAGAACAAGAGACAGACGTCGATTTTGATGGCTAAATTGTGTTGAAAATGACCTAAGTAAAATTGGAGTGAGAAATTGGAAGTCAACAGCTCAAGATCGAAGACAATGGAGACGGATAGTAAACCAGGAAAAACCTCACCCCGAGCTGTAATGCCATCTGATGATGATGATGATGAATCAACTGGCGAGTTGCAAAGCAATATGAATGCAACCTTCCTTTCAGTTAAATTAATGCTCCAGTTTTAAATAAACCTCTTAATATTATTTCATTTCAAATTTTGGCAGATGATTAACAAATTAACCGGAAGTTACAAATCCCTATAATGACAGAAATCATTTATGACAAGTATAATTATTTGCTATATATAATATTACTTAATTTTTTCTTAGTTGGACCATTTTATAACATTTATTAGTTAATAGTTTTTAATTTTGCAACAAGTTATACCAATAATTAACAACAAAATTGACTATATTTTATTTTTATTTTTTAGATTAAAACTTTTTTGATTGCACATATAACAAAAAAAAATAACAATGCGCTTTAATGATTCGCTCATTTACGATTTCATATTTTCGTTTACAAAAATTTACACACATATAATTTTTATAATATTTCTATTAGTTTTTTTTTTCTTCTGTCTAATTTGTAAGCAAAAATAATTAATTAAAAGTTTGAATTTTGTTTTGTTTGAAGAGCTTATGAAATTTTAATATTAATAAACGCAACACTGCGCATAATATTTTTTATTTGTAACTCTCAACATGAATTTTCATTTATTATATATAGTTTTTTTTTGTTAGTTATTTGTTCATATCGTTTATTAGATCATTGATCTGATTATTAGCTTTTTTTTCATTATTTATTATTTTTATACATGAAATTTTTGTTAAAAGCAAAAAAAGTTATTCAATTAGATAGCTAAGCTATATATAGTTTTATTTTTGTGCAATATAATAAATGATTTATAATATTTTGATAATAAAATTTATTCAATTTAGCTGATAAGTTTACTTATATACAAAAATTTCCAATAAAAACTAGAAAAAATAAAGTTCAGAAAATATTGTATATAGAAAATTTCAAATTTCTGGGCTAAAATTTGATGTGAATCAAAATCAAGTCGATTAAAATGTGTAATTTTAATTTAATTTTAATGAAGTCGATTAAAATTTAAAGATTTTTGAAGTTTTTAGATAGTAGTTTCTATATACAAAGATAGTAAGTAGTCTTCTCCACATTGGCAAGCTAAGAGGTGTTTTGTGCAACCTTATCAATGTGCTATGGAAAAACCTTTAGCTTTCTGTATAAGTTCAGGAATTGTCTAACATAATTATGTTCATAAACGCAGTATGATCGCAGTACTGCAATTTTTTTATTCGTTTTTATGGTAGTTCAACGAGACAGCAACCAGTCGACAGAAGGAATATTGGTTAAACTAAATTTGTCGACTTTTCACTGTCTTGATAGTCAAAATACCAGTAAAAAGAATTAATACATTGCAGTACTGCGATCATACTGCGTTTACAATTGCGAACCCCACTTTGGTTCTTGTCTTTGCTTATTTAATTATTTAATAAACTTCTTCTCCTATCAAAATCTTATGGGAAATTGTTCTAGTTAGTATATTGCTACATTCTATTAAACCCATTAATTTCAAATTCAATTCAATTTTTTATTGCGGAAAATATATTTTAATATTTTCAATAATTTATTTATTTTATTTATTAATTGAAAATTTATTCATTTTTTGCTGCTTTAATAAACTTTTTGTTTATTAGAGTATGAGAAACTTTTGCAAAAAAATAAAACCAATTTTAAATTAATATAAATTTTTTTATTATTTATAAAATTATTCATAAAATTATAAATAATTCATTTTTTTTCCCTTCATAAAAATATTATTAGGTAGAAATATTATTTTGTGCAATATGCGTGCGTTAATTATTTATGTTTTTAAACAATTGCAGCATAAAATAATATATGTTTTCACAACTCAACAAAAGAAGGAAAAATGTATTTAATATGTGAATAAATTCTGTATGTATTTCATATATGCCTTGACTTTGGACTATTATTCATAATTTTAATTAGTTATAAAATTAATTTTATAATATCTACAAAAAAAAATTCATTTAATAAGCAAAATGAATTATAAATGAAAATTAATATTATTTTTTTTCGCTTGGCTCATGCAAACAGTGCTGTGTTCAAGTATATAGCGCCATATGGCAAGAAATACCAGAGAAAATAGATAGAAAGATATAAAAAAATAAAAAGGACAATTTTTATTACCCTCTCTACTCGTGTATAAACTCGACATGAGTCAAAGAATTTTATAATCCTGAGTCCTTGTAAAACTATATTGACAGTAAATAATAATAAAAAATTTAGAAATTATTTTGAAAAATCATTAAAAAAAATTATTTCTTTTGAAATCTCAACAAGTTCGACACGGATTTCTCAAAAATAACAAATAAATTATAGAATCTTTCAACGTTTTGTGATACTGGTACAGTATATGTATTAAAATTTCCCAGCGCCACTTTGTTTTTCCACCACAAATACAAGAAATTTTTCAATTTTTATTATTATACATAAGTGACTATAAATTTTATTAGTTAGTTTTATTATGCTTCCTTATTGTATTTATACATAAACTCTCTAAGAAATGTGAACTGGTGTTTTTCTTGAGGTTATGTAGAAAAAATTTACTATAAAGATAATGTATCTGATCTCGAGTTAAAAAGTTTCTCAGTTTTTATTCGCTTGTTTGGATTTATACTTAAAAGCAAATAAAAATTTATTATAAAATATAAATTTGTGTTAATTTTCTCCTCTCTCAAATTTTAAGCTAGACTTTTGTATGCTCCCAAGTCTCATGTTTATTGCTATGGTATCTACAACAAAATATACAACCAAATACCAAACATATCTTTGAATAAAATTACTATAAAATAATCACTATTATTTTTGTAGTTGTGTGTTGTGTAGGTGGGTTGCATAGCATCATAGATGCTAGAGAGTATCTGTGATTTGTGATATAGCAGCATTTTAGTGCAGAATTTTTCTTTGTCTTATAATAATACATATCTAAGTAGTGAACTAGGAATTAAATTTGTATCTAAATAGAAAGAAGTATGTCAGGTCAGACTCTTTTTTTTTTCCAAATAATCTCAATAATTTTCTATAGTTCTAAAAAAGGTAATTTTCATTTTCATCAGTTTTTGCTTGTATTTTTTTAACAAAATAAATCTGCATTTTTCTGACATTAGTGTATAAATATAGGAATAGGAAATAATACTGCTAAGCCTATTTAAGGAATTCTGAAGGAGGAATTATAGTAGAAAATCTCTAAAATGACTGTCGAAATGAAAGCCAAAAAAAATACCGATGACTCTCCTTTTTTTTTAACTATAAATACAATTTTTAATGAGAAACAAAAAGGATTAAATTTTAATTTTTACTTGATTTTTACTTCATAATTTGACTTTCTCTCTAATTCTGCTTAAAAAAAATTACAAAATATCACGTTCTTTAATTAATGATTCTAATTCATTACAATTACTATTTTAAACCATATTTCTCTTATACTTTACCCATTCACCTTATTAAAAATTAAAACAGTTGGGAAAAAGAATGATGGAAAAAAAATATATATTTCAATTAAATTACAAACAAATTTTACCTTGACGATAAACAACAAAATAAAACTGTTTCTTTTTTTTATATTAGTATAATAAATTTTTGGGGTCATAAATATTTTTGTTTTTAATATTATAGATAAAATTATTATATTATAGAATTTTAATTTATGAATAATTTATATATATACAAATTTTCATCATTATTAATTCTACTTTTCTATTCAATATTATACCAAAGTTCATAATTTCGTTAAAGGTTTTTTCTTTGCCAAAAACTTATTCATTTATTTCGATATCTTTAAGATTATTGTATATATAAAGTACACAGAGTATCATTTTTATTATTTTTGTTTCTGTTAAGTAGATTATAAAAAATGTAAATATAGTAAAATTGTTGAAGTATATTGGTTTATGTAAAAATATAATAGAATTATAGAGAAGAAAAGTACAAACCGTCTTTTCAATATTTATAAATTAAATGTTACAAAAAGGTATCGAAATGAAAATCAATTTTGTTTGACCTGGTGTTTTTTGACCAAAGATCATTTATATATCAAAGATATTTGATTTTAAATATTTTAAATATGCGGTTTTCAATTATTAAGTTTATTTGGAGAATAATTTTTATTTTTAAATGAATTTTAATTATGAATTTTGATTTTTTTTTTACATTTTTCTTTAACTACAGAAATTTTGTCACTTTTTCAAAATTTAAATACTCAAGTAAAAAGTAGATTTTGCAACAAGTGAGAATTAATAAAATTAATTTGTTTACACTGTCAAACCATAAATTTTAGTTATTAATACTAATTTTTATATATAAATTTTTGGACATTTCAAATTACTGTCAATGTGACTATTAAATTTATGTTAAATAACTAATTAATTAAATAACTAATTAAAGTAATTTTGCACATTTATTACCATTAAATTTTATATTTTTATGACAACTTAATTGAAAATTTGAACTCAAACCATTTATAATATTTATTACTAAAATATATTTAACATATAAAATTTATAATTTTTAATAAATTCCCTTCTGTGTCCAAAAAACTCCCCTTCTTCCCTAATCTGCATACAAACTCAAACCATTTATAACTACACAAATTATCAATAATACACTTAAACTCAAACGTTATTATATACCTTTTACCCCTGGTGTGTTTAAATGTATTCCAAAAACGTTTGCACAATTATAATATTGAAAGCCTTTACTTATACACAACAAAGTAAGATAATCGTGAGTAGAAGTTTTAGTATCATTTCTGTTACTTTTCCATGTTTTTATATCGATTTTTGTATTATTTCTTTTACCTTTTTATACTCACTATTACACCTGGCACAAATATTATTATTATTTTTGAGTATATTGAGCATTTGTATGATGACGACTCTGACTTAACTCTAAAAAATATTATGTTTTTTTTTTTTTTTAACCATTTTTTCTTTATATTATTTCATTTGAATTTCTTACTTTAGTCCGGTCAGTTCAAACGATAAAACCAGAAGTGTAAAACGGCGGCGTATACCATAAAATAATTTCATTCAATTTCCTTGTTCTTATAATATTAAAAAAAAAAAAAATTAAATTTTTTATAAAGAAAAATAAATATTTTAAGTGCAATTTAACATAAAAAATATCTTAGAAATATAATTTTTTATTATACTTACTAGTGAAATTTTAATTTTATAAGGTAATTTTAGTAATTTTTTTGATATTTCGTTAAATTTTTTCTCTCTAAATCAATTTTCTTAAAGCAGAAATATAATAAAATATTAAATATAATTCGGTTAAATAAAATTTTAATAAAATTAATTTGGAAAATCATATATAAAAACTGAAATTAATTTATCTAATAAGTTTCTGAATTATAATTAAAATGAAATCTTAACAATTTTGTGTATATAATTTCAACAATTTTTTGTGCAATTTTTTGTGTGAAAAAAAAAAAAATAAAACATAATAAAAATTTTTATTAAAAAAAATGTGCTTAAAATTTTGAAATAATTGTAAATTTTTATTTTCAAAGTGTGGAAAATCTATAATATTATTTACCTTTCAAAGTGCATAAAACTTACACAAAAATTTACCTCTTTAATTCATAAATTATTTTAATTTGGTCATCGTGAAAATATTGTGAAATTACAAAAAAAAAAATCATACATATGTTTATTATGTTTTTTTATGTGATGGAAAAGTTAATGAACTATAAAAATTTAATTGACAATAATTTTTTTTAAAGGACATTAAATTTCATAAAAAAAGATCATTTCCAGTTTTAAAATTTGACAACATCTCTACAACAGGTCTATATAAATATTAATACAGAAAAAATGAAGATATTCTTATTCCACACTCTACTATACGCTCATCTGTCTGGTTTGTTGTAAATACTATTATAGAGCATAAAAATATCGCAAAAATACTGGTTTATGTTATAAAAATAACTTTTCTGGTTACCAGAAAAAGGTATATATACATAAAAACTCATGGTAACTAAACCAGAGTAAAATATACCATTTTTTTTTTTGCAAGCCATTTTTTTTCTTCTTCTTAAAACTCCAAAGAAGGCATAGAAGGATATTCGCATTATTATTTTGGTTTTGATGTATTTAAAAAATGATTTTGTATATTTGACATTGGGTGAAAAAAATATAAAAGAATTGAGGAAGTTTTTGCTTCTTATTTTTTATTAGGTGAAAGATGATAAATTTTCCTGTTTATTTATTTTATGTTGGTGGCTTTAAGAAATCATGTGAAAGTGACATACATTTTTTTTCTTCAATGTTGTATATTTCTTTATAGATAATTTAGTTCATAATTAAATTTAATGATTTTTTTTTTTTTTTGTTAATTTTCTTTTTTTTGGGGGAATAGTGGCGCGATAGGACAAGAAAGGTTTTTCTTCTTTTGATCTTTTCTGGTTTTTTTATATAGGTTTGAGTTTAAGAAGAAGAGAAATTTTTTTTGTTGTTGGACATTGGGTATATAAGTACTAATTATTTATGTTAATTTGGGTACTTTTGTAAATCAATTATTATATTTGTAAAAGCATTTTGTGAATTTCTAATAATATCTTTCAGAAAATAAAAAATATTTGAAAGTCCAAAATATGAAAAATGTATAATTAATTTATTATAGTATCTTATAAGGAAATTTAGTTACTGTTCCATTTTTGTTTTTTTTTGGTAATTTTAAAAATAATATATTTGGTTAAAAATTTTGTAGTAAATTTATTTATGAATATAATAAAATTTATAAATAAAAATTTGTATTTTGATCAAAAATTCTAAAAAAGGACATATTAGCTACGTTCCTTTTGGCTGCCAGGAGTAGAAAAGAGTAGGTAGGAGTAGGTAGGGTAGGAGTAGGTAGGAGGAGTAGTTACTCCTACTCCTCGCTATATAAAGGAGTAGTTCCCAGGCGTAGTTGGGAATTATTACGCACAATTTTTCCTATAGAGTTATTTTAGTTCCACAAAATCTGAAAGATGTCTTAAAGGATTTTAAGGTTATGAAATTTGGATTTGTATACAAAATTTCTGACAGTTAAATTATTTTATTTTTTTATAATATTTTTTTTTCTAGGCATACTAATTTTATATAATGTTCTATCATATGTTGCTGTGTTATATGATACAAAATTTGCGTTCCATTCAAAAACTACTCTTATCTACTACTACATACTCTTTTCTATTCCTGGTAGCCAAAAGGAACGTATAGCTAGGATTGTCAAAAATTAGAGTTGCCAATAAACTAAAATTCTTTAATTACTACTAAAAAAATTCCTTGATTTTTAATTGTATTTTTCTCAAAAATTATCAGAAATCTAAAAAAATAAAAAATTATTAAAAGTTCGTTGATTTATAATTATTTATCGCTGAAGGGCTAAAAAAATTTATATAATCAATTATAAAAATAATTATCAATATTTAAATATTAATTAATAAATTATCATTAGTCAAATATTAATTAATTAATTAATTAATTAAAAAAAATTGTGCAAACACCTTTTTTTTTTTTGAATAAAAAAAAATGTTAATAAAAATAATAATAATTTTTAGGACTGATTTATTTTACGAAATATAATTATTAACCATAAAATTTATTATTTACAAATAACTAGAGGACATTTTTTTTTATTAATTAATAATCAAAAAAATAAAATTTCAAACAGCAAAAATAAACCAAAAAAAAAAAAATATATTGCAAATTTTATATTTTTGCTATAATTTTTTTTTATGTCCAATATTTTTATATTTAAATTTTTTTAAATTACCAGAGGCTAATTAAAAAAAACACACACACACAAAATTTTATAAGAAAATTAAAATTTATGAAAAAAAATATTTTATGGAAATTTATTGTAAATTATTTACGTCATAAAAATTGACCGAATTTCCATAAAATAAAAATTTTCTTTTACAATTTTTGCTTAGAAATTTGTTAAATTTTATAAGAAAGTTTGACTAAGAAAAATTCATAAATTTATATGAAAATTACAAATTTTATGAAAATTATAATGATAATTTTTATATAAATATCTTTTTATATTATATTTACTGTGCCATAGTCCATAATTTCAAAATTAATTCAATATATACTTAAATATTTTATTTGATTAATTTTTCATTATTGAATTTTACACTTTTTGATAATAAAAGTACAATTAAATTTCTGATTCAATATTGAATCATATATATAACATTAAATTAATTAATTTAATACTTTTATAATTTTAATGACTCTTATGTTAAATATTATCCAGAACACATGCTTGTCAATTTACATAAAATAAAAAGGTGCCTTTGGAAAAGCTTACAAAAGAAAATCAAAAATTATATATACGTACATTTTTTTTGTCTCTCCATATACCAATAATAATTAATCCAATATTCAATTTTAATCCAATTATAGGTATATAAAATTTAAAAATAAATAAAATTCATTTAACATTATAACCAAAAATATTTCAAATACTTTTAATCAATATTTTTTGTATGACTTGTGTAATAAAATTAAAATCAATAAGATTTTACCAACATAAAAAATTCTCGATAAAATGTTTTCCCTTTATGTTCTTTTAGTTATACAGAAAAATTATTCAGACCCGAGGCATAAGAGAAAATATCCTGATTCGAAATTTTCTTGTTGCTATCAGAATTAATTATATTTATTAACAAATTGAATTCAGATCAAATTTGTTACCTTATTAACATCCTGTTTATTAAAGAACATTTGAAGGAAGGAATTTTACTTAAATATTTTATTTCCTCCTATGAATTTACTAAATTTTTATGGAAATTCTTGCTTTTGGGCAAATTCAATTTAAAAAAAAAATGAATTTTGTGGCAATTCAATATGAAAATTTTCTTAATTATATTCAAAAATATTAAAATTGTAAAATAAATGACAATATTTCATTCTCTACAAATAAATTTCTTAAATTTCATTTTAAAATAAGGCGAAAATGTCAATTAAATTTTCAGAAAGTATACCATAAAAGTTGAAAACCTAATAATAAAAAGTGTTTGGTGACACCTCTCTGACTCTGACTTCATTAGCATTTATTTCATTTATAACCTTTGCCATAATATAACTAATAAAAAAGGGTAATAAAATTATAATTTAAATTTATTTAAATTTTAAATTAATAAAAAAATGATTCATAAAATTTAATAACAAATAATAATTTAATTTAATTTTTAATGAAAAAAAAACTAATCAAATTTCAATTTTTTTACTATTTTTTACTATAACCTTTTTGACATTTTGCTGAACTTTTTTGACAAAAATAATATAAAAATATGACTAATAGATATAAAAATTTAATTTTGTCATTAAATTATCGATTTTTCTTTACTAAATTTAAAATGACAATAATTCTTATACATTTTGTGGCTTTGTTCAAATGATTTTTCCTTTTATCCAATTCGTTATTTTACCAATTTTAAAATTAATTATAGAATTATTATTATTACAGTTTGACAAAACCATATAAAAAAAAATCATAAATTTCTGATCAATTAAATTGGGTCAGTTTTGTTGTGGTTTTTATGAGACATAAAAAAAAATAATCTTGTCTTGATTTAAATTTAACTATTAAAAAAAAATTTATTGATATTTGATTACGAATATTATTTTTCGTTGATTAAATTAAAATATAAACAAATTTATTAAACATGAAACGAACAGCTGGATTATTATTTTATGTTGTTGAATTTCAGTTTTTTTTTAAAAGTTTTATTAATATAAACAAATCATGTAAAAACTTTCTCTTTTTTTTTTTTGTTATTTGGTTTAAAGATTAATGTAATGAAAATTTAAATTTTGATTATTTTTCGATTATAAAATCTTAGTAAATTTATATTTCTTATGTTAAAATTATGTTTTAAGTATAAAATTTTTTAACATGTTTTGGGAAAATAAATTGTCATAAACTATTAGATACTTTTTGTGACTAATTTGTGTCAAACAATTATTCAAATTTTCATTATTTTTCACATATGCTCTAATTGTGCTTTAGCTTTTAATTGCTAATTTTTTGTCATTTCTCTTTTCAATTTTCCTTAAATTGTTATAAATCGACTTTGAATTTAAATGAATTTTTGATTACCAAATGGGCAAATTTTTCTTGGCAGTTTTTTAAGGAAAAGTAATTTCATCTATAAATAATTACATAAAATTAACTCTAAAAAATTGAGCTCTTGTTTCATCTACTCAAATTTAGTAGCCATTTAACAATTATTATTAACAGAGAACATATATTTTCATTTAATGTAATGATCGCAGTAATTCATCATTTTAATAATTATCCAAAAGTTAAATCATCCAAAAATTTAATCACGACCCCAAAAAAATTTGTTTTTAAAAAATAATTTCGGATGCAAAAAATAATAAATGAAAAAAAGGGTCAAAGATTCCAAACCTAAATTGGTTGATTTTCATTATCTGGATTAAAAAATTAATTTCAAAAATGTCTAAAATTAAAATTACTATCAATTTTTTTTTTCTTATTAAATTAAAATACTTTCACGGGTCAATCAAGCGAATAACTTTTCGTAGTTGGTTATCCAATTAAAATTTATCAAATATTTTTTTTTTATATAAATTAAAAGAAATTTGACATTATAATAAAATTACATTATAAAAATGAATTTCCCTTTTTTTGGGTTATTAAATAATCCAGTAAATTTTTTTATAAAATATTTTCATATATTTCTTTTTAGTATACCATAATGAAATTTTTGATTTAATTTTGACCAAATTTGTATTATAATCATTTTTAATTACAATTTTTTAAATAATCCGAAATATGTTTTTTCTCATGACAACATCAAACATCAGAAAAAATTATAATAGATTGATAATCATAAATTTAGTAAAATTATATTTAAATTATATTTTTAATGTAAATGATTATGCATACATTTTATATATAAACAAAATCTATTTTCATATAATTTTTAGCACACAGAAATGTCAAATTTAGTGTTTGACTTAATTTGAATATTTTTTCCTGAATGGTTTTTCGTTTTGATGTCAAAATACCAATTAAAATTACTATTAAAGTTTGAATAGAAGAAATTAACAATTAGAATTTTACTAAATTGTTGACTTTATTTTGTCAAATAGTATTATAAATATTATTTAGAAATTTTAGAGGGAAATTTCTAAGAAAATACAGAACAAATTTGTTGAATATTTTTTTAATTAAATTTTTTAACAATTATCATCTTTTAATAATTTTATTATTTACAGTCTAATTGGGCTTAAAATTATAGAAAATATTTTACAGTATTTAACTTTTAATTATATATAAATTTATTAATCATATTTTATTATAAATTTTGATACCAAAATTCTATAATCCTAAAAATAATATTATTTATAATCACTGACACATTTAACACCAATAATTCTTTCAAATTTTTAATGGTAACATAATAAATATTATATTTAAATTTTCATTTTAAATATAATTTTACAAATTAACCATATTTGAAAAACAAAAAAAATTTACATTAAATTTATTATAAATTGTTTAAATAAAAATTTTGCTTTTAGCAATTTTCGTATTTATGTTATTTACATATATATGTTTTTATTTAATATTTTATGAGACAGTTCCAATATCAAATAATTATATTTATTATATATTTTACATAACATAAATTTTAGAACTTTTTCTGTCACAAAATAATATTAAATTTTATTTAAAAGTTTATTTTTGTTACAATGCCAATTGGGGTACGTAAACTAAAATTATATTTTTATGTTATAATTTGAAAAAAATATAATAATGTAATTCCATTCACTAAGATAAAATTATGGTTTGCATGATCATGACTCAGTAGTTTAGAATTTATTTTTTTTAGTTATTATTATTATTATTATTTTAGTTAAATTTTTATGGCCTCGAAGGCATAAGTTTTTCAGTTTTCATATAAATAATTACAATCAAATATTAATTATAAACAAAAATCCATATAGCTAAGTCTTAAATTTGGCATTGGAAATATTGTTTATAAAATCAAAGAGTTTATTTTGTAATAATAATAATTGAAAAATAATATTAGTCTATAATATATTTTCTAATTAAATTTAAATTAAGTTAATTGTTACTCCTATAATAAATATTATAGATAGATAATAAAATAATTAAATTTTAAGATTTATAGACAAAGATAGAATTTGTGGATATTAAATTATTATGTAAAATTGATTAGAACATGAAAATCCTTTGGTTATATTTTTAACCTAAAAAAGTGTGAAAATTGTGATAATATTATTTTTTGAATAGTAATTTTAGTGTAACAGAAAAATATTGTATTTTTTCTAATAGTTTGTTATAGTTTCTAATACTTTCTGTAATTTACTGTCCATTTGAAAATGTTCTCACAATCTTGAAAATATTCTCACAATCTTATTTAGTCCAAGTTGAAAGTTCATATAAAGTTTATGTTTATGAAACAATTTTTAAACTAAATTTCCAACTAAACATAAATGTATGTGGAAGTCATTCAAAATTTTATTAAATCATGAAATTTAATTTAGTTTTTTTAGGCTTACAAATGGGATTTTTAGCTTTTAAATAGTTTTCTTTGGTAGGTAAAATCCAATGACCTTTTTTTGGTTATTATATGTTTTTACATAAACAGTTTTTTTTTTACATTTCATAAAAATTAAATGAAATTAAATTTCAGCAGGTTTTTTAATATTTAAACAATAATTAAATTTTTTTTAATTCCTAAAATTTCTTTTTTTTTTGGCTATTGTATCTCTCAGTTATTTTGAATGTAGCTACCAAAAAACGTTTAGTAGACTTAAGCAATTTAGCTTACACAAAGTAGTACACAATACACGATTTTTCTATAAAATAATTTTAACCAAATCAAATTTACAATATTTTTTTTGATTCAAATTAAATAATATATTTTTCTATATATAAAAAAAAACGAATTAGTTATAAACTTTCAAAAGTCTAGGAGTTTTACCATTAAAATTAAATTCGATTTGCTAGAATATTTTTGTACTTTTTTTTTTGTAACCATTCCAGGGTTAAAATCGAAAATTTATTAATGTTCTCATTTTATAGGAGCATAAATTTCGTATAAATTGTAAATTATATTTTTGAGTTATAAATTAATTACTAGAGTAAAATAGCGAACAGACAGACACACCCGATTTTTTATATTAGTGTTAAGTAAAAACCAAAAAAAAAAATTCAATTTAATTAGTTTTTTGTTGTATTATATTTCCGCGATATTTACAAGATTAAATCAATTTATACTAAAAATTATTATATTTTTAATAGTATTTAATTTAATTTGTATTTTATAAGTTTAATTAAATACTTCCGTCTAAAATATGGTTAATTTTTCACATTTATCTACATACAATACCATTAGATGGTTACAAAAAAAAAGCGCGGGTATAGGAAATGATAAATTCTTTTCTGTGTAAACTAAAAAAAAATCATTTATCAAAAAGTATAAAAGAATTAAAATTAATTTTTAATTATTATTTAATAAATTAAAAAAAAATTAAATTAATCACTTCACACCATCTATATTATTATTTTTGTCAGAATAGTTTGGTGTCAATTTTTGATTGAAATTGGTTAAATAATTTTATGATTAATCTATCACTGTTAATGAAACCACAATTAGCTCATTGTTCTAGGGATATATACATTCTAAAAATGATTGTGTATAGTTACACTACAGAATGATTGGCAAGGCAATATAATTTACCATTTTAAAAGAACTAATCATTTTGGGTGGATTTGGGAGAATAAATTTTTAGTATTAAGTCAAAATCGGTGCCTACAATTCAAATTAGTCTTTCTACTATACAAAATTGGTATTTTCCTAATTAAAATTTTGTCCTTTTCCATATCAAAATCATCGTTTTCCAATATTTCGTCTTCGTTTTAGAAATAGATCAATTTTGATTAAGTAAAACGATAAATTTTATTTCTAAAATGATTATTATTAATATATTTCAATTTCAATGATGCATTTATAACAAATTTCAGTTCATTCATGAAATGGACATAATTCGGTGTAATAATTACTGGTAAATTGTCAGTATACCAAGGAATTTAAATTGGATGTGTACCCAACAAATATTTGTAATGATGCATAAAATAAATAAAAATGCTTCTAGATAAATAATACAATTACGAAAATTAAATTGTACCCACATAATTTATTTACTTTTAAATATAAATCACCTTTAAAATAAATAAATATTTAAATTTTATATGAGGGCTTTTAAGTTTTTATCCAATTTTAAACTTTTATCTGCGTAGTTTAATATTAGAATTATTTTATTTTTCTCAATTATAAAGACGAACACACGAAAAATTGAAAAAAAAAAAAACAGGTGATACAAAAATAATGATGATTAACAAAAAATAATATAAAAAGTTATTTAAACTAATTTTTTTTTTCATTGTTTAATTAAAATTTGTAAGGAAATTTTAAAAGAAAAAATATGTTTTTTTTTATTTCTTTCAAAAAAATATGTTTCAAAAATTTATCTGTAGAATAACACAACAAGTGGTGTTTTTGCCCCAGGAAGTCAGAAACACTTATTATGGTAGTATACATAGAATAGAACATATTTTTTTTTGTTTCGTGGCTGTTGCTAATTTACTTAAATATAATTAGAAAAATTTAGAACAGAAAATAAATTTAATATTAAGTTTTATACAAAATTTGTCGTACTCAAATTAAATTTTCTGTCAATTAATGAATAAATCAAATTTTATATCAAATTTTTATATCAAATAGGTCTATCAAATTTTTATTGATTTTGATTTTATAAATCAAATTAATCTTTGTTTACCATTTAAATTTATCTTTTCTCAAATCTAATTTTGCGTTTTCGAAATAACATTCGCCCTTTTCCAATGTTTCACTTTTATTTGTGAAAATTATCAATTTCATTTGTGTAAAAGGACGAATTTGACTTGAAAATTCTAAATTATTTGACATTTATTTGTTCCTCTCTTGTTTTTTTGGCATTTATGACTTTGAAAACTAGAAGTAAAATGCTTTTACATTATTTCAAATTTTATATTTCAATTAGAAAAAACTTTCTCCATTTCAAATTTCTGCAAAAATTAAAAAAAATTAAAAATGATTTTACAAAAATTTTAAACTATAAAATTTAAATAATGCCATTTTTTAGGACTCTCCAAAAATTTTAAGATATTTTTTTAAAATATCATTAAGCCAGACCATAATTTCCATTACCAAAAAAAAAATTTAATGAAATCGTTTTTTTTTTGTGTTTTCTTAAAATATTCAAAATGTCAATAACAAAAGTTAAAAAAAAAAAAAAAAATCAAAAGTCAAACTTTTAATTTCAATTGAAAACATATTTTCAACATAAACAACATTAAATTATAATCATATTTCTAATCCCTAAATAATTACTCATTTCAACAACAACAAAAAAAATAATTATTATTATAAATTCCGATCTCCATTTTGGACAATAATAATATTCAATTGTAAAGAAAAACTTAAAAGTCACTTTTGTTTTTCAAAAATTATGATAAAGTCATTTTATGCTGGTACATAAAAGAGTCTTGATAGAGTACCAAAAAGTACCATTAACAAAAATATATATAGTATATTTTTCTGAGTGGGTATTTTTCACATATAATTAAATTGGAATTATAGTTAAACAAAAAACAAAAATTTATATATTTAATTATTTAATAATAATAATTGCATCCATTTTTGGCATAAAAATAATAATTTTCAACTTGTTGCTAAATCGAAAAGTAATTTTTTTATTTCATATTTTCATATTTTTGGATTTATAGATAATTACAAATTCGAGTTAGAAGAAATATTTTTTAAAAATTTGAAATTTTTGTGGTTAAATTTTAAAGACCTTAAGGTTAATTTAACCTTGTATGAATTTTTTTTTATACATACATACTTACGTATCTTTAGTAAATTTTATAATGTTGAAAATTTCAGTTTAAATGAAATATTAAATGTATAATTGCGAAATTCAACAACAAAAAATTATCAGGTTAAAGAACTGATGTTAGATTGGGGTTAATGAAATAATAATAATGAGGTGATTATTACAAATTTTTGTGGTTATTATTGATATTACTGATGTTATGTTTTTTTTTTTGGAAATGAACTTGGGGAAAATTTTATGAATTAAAATTCGAATTATTTTCCTCTAACTTCTAGTAGCTCACCACTAACAGAATAGTATGAACAAAAATCTACTCTGTTAAACAGTCTGATTTGTTGGTGGTATTATTATCGTTACTACATTCTTTCGAGTCCATCACAAATTTACTATATTTTTTTTTCAAACAGAATTGATTGAAGAATCTAATAACAATTATTCCTTTTTTCCAAACAGAATTGATTGAAAAATCTAACAATTATTCCTTATATCTAAATTATTTTCCATACACCTACAAAATTTACTCGTATAATTCTTTACCCATATATCAATTTAAATAAAATAAAATATTTAAATAAAAGTTTCCCATCAGGGAATTATTAAGCCAAAATTTATATTTATTTTTCAATTTGTCAAAGTTCAAAAATTCAGAAAAAAATATATGTATAAGAAAAATGATAATGAAAAAAGTTTGAATTTGAATATTATTTTCATTTATAGAAAACTCCTTTGGAAACAAACATTATTAAACTCCTAACTACAAACAATCATTAATCATGAAGAAATGTAGGTTAAATGGCAGGATCATTATGTAACGAGCGCGTACAGTTGTATAAAGGAGTTATTTTTCCCATTCCAAATTTTGTATAAAAAGAGAACACCCTCGAAGTATGAACATTAAAAAAAAATATTAATATTAATGATGATACAAATTCACATTCAATAATTAATGTTTTGGCTATGTAGCTGTCATTTTTACTCTTTATTTTTGTTAATTTTTTATTTCAAATCTGAAAAATTTGTCAAATAATTCATTGGTGGTAAATATAATGTCTGTAATAATTAAATGATTATTTATTACAAAATTAATAAATCAATTAACTATTTATTATATAATTATTTTTATGATTGATTTAAATACAAGAAATGAATTAAGTCACTTACCTGAATTTGTACTCCTATTAGAAGAATGTTTATCAATAAAATTAAAGTAAAATGGGACACTTTTAAGAAAAATAGGTTCAATTTCTAATAAAATGTGACATTTACCAGTAAAATGGAGAATTTCCAACTAAAATGTAACATTTTCTTGTGATTGCGAACAAGTGATCCCTGCAAGATTCTAGTTATTACTTAATTAGAACACCTCATCAGGAATCAAACCAATCTATTTTATATACTTCAAATTAAATTTGATCAGATGCAACCAAAAATCAAAGTACTGCAACATATATATAATTCTATTTCTTTATGTAATGTCACTTTTTACATAACCGGCATTCAAAATTGTCATTAAGATTATTTATTTCTGTTTTGTTTGATTTAAAAATGCTTACAAATAATAATAATATCCATTAATTTGCATATTTTTCTTTTAAAAAGCATATTTAAAAATTTAATCAAAAAACTTTCTTTTTTTTTTCTACATAAATCTTTTATATTCATAAAATTTATGTGAAACAAATAAACCATTCAATATGACATACAAAAATAATATATATAAATTGTTTATTTGCCATGTCCACCAACAAGCAACACTCTTTTTATAAATATTGTTGATTACTTCTTGTCAGCTTTTTAGGTAAAAAAAAAAAAGATTTATTTTTCTGTTATACAATCTGAAAAATTTAATTTTATATTTTTTTCTTTTATCTTATAAAAAAAATAATAATAATGTGGGTCGTTTTTTGCATTCCATATTATATGTATATTAACCATAGCCAACGCGTTTGTTATTGTCGTGTGCTCAAAACCACAATAAATCATCATGCATATTAAAAAAAAAAAGAGAAATAGAAAATTTTTCAATTTTAATGGAAATTTTTTTGAAAATTTATTATTGGATTATGATGCAAAATTGTTATATGGTTTTAGAAAATGCATAATATGTTTTGTAGTAGTAATTAATATGTCAGTTGTGTTCGACGTTGGACAATATTTTTTTTTCTATGTTCAATGAGATCTTCCTTTTTGGTTTATTCGTTCTTGTAACAGAGACAAAAAAAAATTGAGTTTCTTCCTTAATTGAATTTTTATCAGCAAAAAAGGATATCCTGACTACTGGCAAAAAGTGAATATGAAAAACAAAATTTTCAGTTCAACATGAAATGGATAAATATAGCATAAAATTCATTCATTTTCCATATTTAAAAACTTGAAACCCATATTTATGTAATTTAAATTTAATTTACCATTAAATTTGTCTAAAATGTCTACAAACTAGTAGTCAACTTTCAACTGTCAACAATACTGTCCTATCAAACTTTCCATTAATTGAAAATGAATTTAGAATTATTTAAAATACTTAAATTCACCTATTAGTGACCCAAAGATTGTAAATTTTCTTGCTAAATTTATCTTTTCACAATGCAAATTGTTTTATTTTTTCAAATTAAATTCGTCCTTTTCACAAAATGTTAGTCGTTATTTTAAAAAAAGTCCGATTTCGCTTCAAAAGCAAACGAATTTGACTAGAAAATTTCATGTTTAAGAACTTATGTACACTAAGAAAAATGAAAATGCATATTACAGCTGTTTTTATTTACAAACAAATCTAACAAAAATTTGACTAGAAAATTTTCTTTTTGACTAGATTTGACTAGAAATGCTTTCATCTTTATTATCAATTTTTTCTAAGTTTATAAACAAAAATAAAATTCAATGAAAATTATTCAAAAAAATTTTGAAATTTTTATTTCATTTCACTTAGTTTAGTATTTTAATAACTTTTCGTAAACTTTTAGTATAAAATTTTTTAGTATTTAATAACTTAAATATTATTTATTATTTTAAATAAAATGTCAATAAAAAATATTAATAATTGTATCTGTATTATAAATTTTCAATGAACTTTAAAAAAAAAGCTTAAAAAAACATAGTAAAAAATTTTTTTTTTGTTATTTACTAAAACAAAAAACCGCTTACAACTCTTTTTAAATACATGACAGTGAAAAAAAAAATATGCTTGGAATTTTTATGTCTGACATAACACATGGAATGACTTGGACAAAAATTATAATAATATTTCAATAACTATATTTTAAATATTATACATGAAAAATTATTAATACACATATTTAAAAATTTCACAGATGACAAGCTACAAAAAAAAAGTGATTTTTTTTATGAATATTTTTTACATATTTAAAATTTACAAGTGTTTTTTAAAGCTTTCACGTTTGATATTTGAAAATTTTGTCTATAAAATGACAGCAAAAAAAAAAAAAATATTTTAAAAATTTTGCCATTACTTTTAAAATATTTAAATTTATTTGAAAATATGTTTTTTTTTGTTTTTTAGTTTTTTTGTCGAATGTTAAAAGGTGTGGATTAAAATTTTACCTATGATCAAATTATTTTTTTTTTATGGCATTTATTTATAATAAATATTTTTCAAATCTGGGTGGTCGATCGGCGATGCGGCAACATAAACAAATTAAATATATATAATAAAAATAACCTGCAACATTTGTGGCAAAACATGAATCTTATAACATTAAGTAATAAAAATAAACCTAAAAACAAATTGATAATATTTTTCTTTCTTTCGTTTAGATAATATTAAGAAATTTATTTTTCAAAAATAAAAAAATGCATTTCGTTTTTTTTTAGGTAACATTTTGAGTGCATTATGGTATAATAAGATAAATTGATGAATCATTTATCAAAAATTTCGTAAAAAATAAAAAAATATAAATGCATTTCGATAAAATGTATTCATTTTTTGTTTTGTTTATTGAAATTACCCAGAATTTCACATAAAAATTGAAAATGTCTTTTTCTTGTGGAAAAGATGAAGAAAGAATTTTATACAAAAAATTCTTTTATCTATTTATATAATTTAAATTAAATTTTTTTATAGTATTTTTAAATTAAAAATTCAAATATGTCATTTTTTTTTTTGGTTAATCTTAAGAGTTTCTTTCATCTTTAGGCGACAATGCAATTTTTTTTTTTTTTGATATTTCTTCTTTCTTATCTTTATTTAATATCTTTCTACCTTCGAAAAAAAAAACGAACACCAAAAAATTCTATATTCACATAATTATAGAGCTATTTTGTGTGCTTCTATACCAGACTGAAGATATCGCATATATTTTTTTCTTAAGACTCTTGTCGTACCACTTGTCCACAGCAAAAACACAAAAAAAAATGTAAAAATGAATGGCTTTAAAATTGAAGGGTTTGTGTAAAGTTTGGTAAATTTCTTCATAAAAAATTAAAATGGTTAAGAATATTTTTAAGATAATGTTGGACAAGACACAAAACTAAAAAGATTTGGTATATAAATGCTATTTGAATATCTTGAAAATGTGTTATAAACAAATATTAGTTGTATGGTTATCTCACTTATTCCTAAAATTTAGATCAATATATTACCAAAATTTATTTACGAAAAATTCTATCAGGCAATAAAAACGTTTTTGGTGTCGGGACCTGGAACTTTGGGTCAAAGAATGTTTAAATGGAAATATATTTGATTTCAAAATTTATCGTAACCTTGTTGTGTGGCAAAAGAAATAAAAATATCAATTTTCTTACCTGGGGGAAAGTTTCACACGACCATAAAATTTGTTATTGCTAAAATTTAAAATCTGGTTCTTTGCTGTTAAAGTGATTCTATTTGTGGTAATAATTTTACAAATTATTATTTAACATATGGAATTGTAATTAATAAAATTTTTTTGTACTTTATTAGGTAGAATTAGGATTCAGAGGGATGACAATTTTTTTGTTTAAATCAATCGAGTAAATTCTAAAATATATCTAGAAAATGCTAAAAAATATTTTAATGGAAATTTTAAGATTAGATTCAGCAATATGCCCTAATATATGTATTTCAAAAATATTTAATATATTAGCAACACAGATGTTGACAGTACAATATAATCCATTTGCATAACAAATTCTGATATTTTAACATGCCAATTTTCTAATAATAACAAAATTTTTAGCAGAAACTTTTTATGGTATACTTCCAGGACTAAAACCTTTAATTCATCTTCTCTCTCCTTTAAATCATTAATTTCACCTATATAAATTACCTCTGCAACTTCTTCACGTACATTAATTTCAGCAATATTCCACAATTCTATAGCAATATTCCAAAATTAAATATCCAACTTTATTCTGCAATTTAATTTTTGAATTGAATTTGAAAATTTTATCGACATTTTTTTTATTATATCCAAATCATTTTTAAATATCTACAGCGATAGTCGTTAGATTAATATGTAGACTGTAGACTAAAAACAAAAAAAAATAAATTTGAAGATTATGGTAAATTATTTATGTCTTCCACTCTGGGCTCATTTTGTTTTTTTTTTACATTTTTGGAAGGACCAGTTTTTTTTTTCTTCTTTTCTTAATCAACAAACAATTTTTTTTTTCTTGGTTAAATTTCTTGTTTAAGAGCATAAGAAGAAGATTTTGTTTTATACGAGGATAAAATGTTATTAACCCAAAACGGTATACAGTAACTTTACTACTATATTAAGTATATGCTTTCCTCTATATTATTAAATATTTAATTTCACAAGCGATTTTAAAAAAAATTTAATTCATAAAAACATCTGATTTAGTGATTCACCCCAAAAACAGGTAAAAAATAAAAAAAGTATAATTTATAGTAGAGAATGAATAAAGAAATATGTGAATGAAAGAAAAGAGGATGAATTTTATAATGGAGAGGATATAATGAAGTTAGTAATTTGATAGCCATCAATTAGGAGATTCTTATTTTTTTTCAGGTTTTAAACTGATTACTGATATTATAGTAGGGTTATAATTTTTTAGTTGAATGATTTTAAAGATTTTAAATTTAAGAAAATAATATGACCAAAGTTAATGCTTTTGATATTGATTGTATACTAAAAATTACTTAATAAATTTTTGTAAATAATTTATATATTGATTATGCCAACGAAAAATATTCCCGGTAGAGGCGTAAAGTGTAGTTATAGGATAGAATCACGTTTAAATGGAATTTATACCGCAGTTTCAACTAATATTATTATTATTGGAAAAAAAATAGATGAAAATAATATTAATATAGGTAGTATTACCAATATTATTTTTGAAATTGCAATAATAAGATTTCAATAATAAGATTTGCAATAATAAATTAATGAAAAAAGGTTGATTAATTTTCTTTTTAAATATGTAAACATAATTGTGTAAATGTAAATGTAAATGTAAACATAAAATAATTGGTAATTTTTAGACTTAATATACATCGAAAAACTCATTTGTTATCCTATAACTGCTTAATGCGACATCTGGAGGAAAAAAAACTTTGCATGATCTATTAAATAATCTTTTAAATTTTCCAAAATTATGACATAAATTTTATCTACAAAAATATATATAATTATTTATATACATTGTATAATATTGCGGATGGAATTATATATTTACTATATTTTTCATTTCCTTTAAAATATATTTTGAATTTTTTTTCCCAATTTCAAAATGTCTTAAATCTAATTATAATAGTTTATTTGGAAATTTTTGTTGGAATTTCATAAATTTTTCTCAGACATTTTGAATTTTTCGTTTTTTTGGTAATATACAATACTTCTCACAGCAGGAAATTTAACCTAAAATAATTTTTTTTTGTTTTAAAATACTGTAAAAATAATCACAAATGTTTACAAATCAATTAACATTTTTTTTTTCTTCTCTATCTTTAAAAACCACAAAATTTTCAATGACTGTGGAAACACCTACAGGCTATATTACTTATATAAAATAATATTTTAATAATAATATTTTTAAATAATATTTTCTATATAACAGAAAAAAAAAAATTAACATTTTTAATTAACCACAAAGTTTTTTCAAAAAAATAAAATTTTAAACAAAAAAAGAATAAAGTGAAAAAAAAATATAGAAGTTAAATCTTTTTTTTAAAGTAAATAGTGTCATATATTCTCTTGGGTATTTACACTTCTTATTCACCAGACATAATGGGTTTCGGAATGTATATTATTAACCCATTAATGTTTCTAGATATAAGAACATGACATAAATTATTTTTTTTTTTGAAAAAAAAAGTAGACCATCATAGATGGAGTAGAACTTCCGGTCTAATTTTTATTCAAAAATTAATTACAAAAATATTTTACCTTTAATTTTGGTTGGTTTGAATTTATATTCAAAGCTTATTTAAATGTCAAAATTTAGTGATGCCAAATTAATGATAGATTGTTTACAAGTAGAATTTCCATATTGTTATAAACTTTCTAGGTAAAATTACCTTCTAAAGCAAGAAGGTCATCAGCATCTCTAAATGATGTTACCCATATTTTTGATATTTAAATTATTTATTTCAAAAATTTAAAATTTAAATTTTTCAATAATGAAAACCTTACATAATTTTATTATTATATTAAGATAATTCCCGAAAAATGTGACATTTTTTTCAGTTTATTAAAAAAAAATGTAAGCAATGTGATATTTTTAAATGGTTTTATTTCATTATTATGCAAATATTTGCCACACTTTTTTTTTTTTACATATTTTTTTTGTATAACTTTTTTTTAAAGTTTATTTATTTATTATTTATGCGATCAGAGTTTAGTTATATAAATATATTTTATTTTACTCTACATTACTTATAATGACATCATTTTAACCGTTTTTTTTGCATAAAATTAAAATATAAAAAAAGATTTACAAAATCAAAAATTCAAAATACAAAAAAAAAAAACATATTTAAATTCAACCCACGTTGAAAATAAATTGCATTTTGTTGGTTTTACAAAGTAAAATTAAAAATTTTTTATTTGGTATAAAGACAACATTTTTTGTGGATCATCTTTTAATTTTTTTTTGCACTGCAGCATTTGGAGTGGTAATCACAGTAATACTTCGTTAAATTTCCCTTGTTAACCATAAATTATTTTGATTGCATAACTTAATCAGTGAAAAAGGACGATTGTTGTTGAAATTTTTAGTATATATACCAAATTTTTTGAATATATTTGTAATTAATTTATAAATTATTTGTGGAAAAATTTCTTTAACAAAAATGTTACTATAATTTTTTATGGTAACATGAATAGAATTTATTTTACTTTTTAGAATGTGGGTGTGACAGTCTCGCACGCATCAGGTACAAATTCTTGGGCCGAGACACTCTACAATCTAGATAGTTTATCGACCCTTTCAACCATACCTCTATGGAGAACAGTTCTCTTCATAAAGTTAATCAGAAACATAGTTTTGGACCACGCGAGGGGACCACAATGGATCCACCGAGATCTCTCGTGACTTGTGTTGACCAAACACCCCTTCAACCTAACCTAATCTTATAATTCTAAACAAAAATGAGGGTAGAAAAGCGTAATTGGCCTTCAAAACTATACGAACACACGTCATCTTCTTTAACATTTCTGTATTTCTCATAAAAACAATGCCATTATTTGATACTTAAATTTTCCCCAAACTGTTGTTATTTCTTTTGTTGAAGCTTTTTTTTTTAATAATTAAAATATTTTGAATATTTCGTCATATTAAGAATTTATTTCACAATCATTATTATTTTTTTATTTAACTAAAAAATTTTTACAAAATTTATTTAATGGCATCATCAACAAAATTGAAAACATTAATGACCTTTAAGTAAAAATATATACATAAATATTTGTATACAATCTGAAAGGTAATAAACAAGAAATATTCTCATTGTATAATGAAATTCAATAGTAGAAAATTTATATCTACTTAGTAGATTGAAGTATGTAATTATATTTTGTTCCAAAAGCAGCACAAAAATTACTCGTATACTTAAATCTAAAGCTTGTTTGCTTACTCTAAAATTTAATAATATAATAATAAAATTAATTTAGATAAAGTTTATTGTTTGTTGGTAGATTTCTTTATTAATATATTCTTCTAGATTGTCAGTTCTGCTATTCGGTGTATCTTGGGTGCCAAAAATGATATTGCATGAAATTTCTTAATAAATTTGTAATCTTACAGTCTCAGATGCCAAATAACGCCACATAATTAAATAATATAATGTATATAGATAAATTTGAAATATTTGACCCAGGCTTTTCTGACAGCCTTTCACAAACCCAGAACAATTTTACATTGCATTGTAATCGCAATCTGAAACAAAAATTATAAATCTTTAGGTAAGCAAAAAAAAAGAAAATTAAATCTTCAACAAAAAAAATCTTTATACATTTATATTGTTTCGATAATAAAGTATACATTGAAGATTATGACAAATGACAAGCTCATTATCACATGATTTGTTTATAAAAAAGTTGTTCTTTTTTTAATTTACATAATAATAATTATGACTACACAAAACTTCATATATGAATCTTGTAATTAAATATATTTATATTTAATAAGAATATGATTTCTAGTTATAAATAATGAATGAATGAATAATATGAGGTCGAAAATCATTTGATAAGGTTTTTATTTTAGTATTCGTATATTGTTTTTTTTCGCAAAAGTAATATGAGAAATATGACAAAGGTTGGAAAATTTGAGTTATGATGTAATTCGAAGTCATTTGAATTGAAAGAATTTTGCAAATAAATTGACTTTGATAATTTGCTTAAGATTCTTAAGAAAGGACATAACATTTTAGCTTATCACTGTTCTTTGAGCCAACAATCTTTCATTTTTGTGAACAAAAAATAAATATTGAACTAATTTTAATTCATTTTTTGTCGCAATACCAGATATAATAGTCATCCCTTGAGTCTTGATATCTTGAGTCCTTTAACTGTTTGCAACAGTGTTAAGCAGTGTTAAAAATTCAGAATTTAATAAATGACGAACTAAATTATAGTACACCAAATTTATATAGAAATTCTGCAAAAATAAATTGTGCCAAAAAAAAATTTTTTACATAGAAATTCTACAAATTCTGCAAAAAAATGTTTTAATAACTTTTAATGTGTTTCTCTAATTTCAAAGTATCATTACTAAAAAATAATTTTAATGACTTAATTCTTATCTTTTAAATTAAATAAATTTTGATAAAACAAATATATTTTAAATGTTATCTAAAGTAGAAATTAAAGTAAAAGTTTGTTTTTTTAAATTTTATGTAATCAAGATCAATAAAATTGAAAAAGTTTAATATTTATATACTATTTAAAATATAAAAATGTAACTATACTAAATGAATTTCACACACATTTAAAACAATTAAGTATATAAAAAATTTATAAAATATTTATCAGAAATTTTATGACATAACTTTTTAAAAAAAGTTTTTAATTAAATATTCACTTTTTTTTTTGTATTGAATATTTTAGAAAATGAAAACTTTGTGCTGTGATTGGTATAAGGTGTAGTTTTTTTTTTGTTATTCAAGGAAAAGAAAATCAATTAATTTAAATAAATTCAAAATACAGATTTTCAGATTTTCTTGAAAAGTATATAAGTATAGAATTTTTACTTTTTAATGATAAAAGTTCTTGGTATATATAATAAATTTTTCAATATAAAATGAAATTTATATTAAATTTAATCAAGAATTTTTTACTTTTCTAAAATTCTTAAGTTTCTAATTTTTTTATTATTTTTCATTTCAAATCGATTTTTATGATAAAATCAATATTTCTAACGAACAGAAATTAATCTTCAAGACAATAATATTTCTAACGAACAGAAATTAACGAACTATAATTTTGGAAAAGTGCAAATTTTAATCTACTTATATATAAAAATTCAACTATTCAAGAATGATGATTACGAAAAAAAATGAAAATTACAATTGGTACCTCCTTGTTACACCTTTTCTATAATAAACTCTTGTAGATTTCTCAATTTAAATCGTATAGAAAATTGTAAAAAAAAATGTTAAATTAAAATTTTTACAAAAAGACACATAGAACCAGCCCTCTTGAAAATTTAGGTTAGTATAAATTCAATGTCATAGTCACATATTGTTTCAAAAAAAAAAATGTGAAAAATAATTAACTTTAATACAAGATATTAAAATGATGTTGAAAAGCACATAAAAAAATGAAAATTCACTATTTTTTTTATTATTATTATTATTTCTTTGGGTTTCAAATTTAAATTAATTTAAGTATTAAAGAAGGATTTAATTTTTATTACCATAAATAAATTAAATTAATTTCCAAAAAAAAATTCATAAATTCTGATTAAATTATGAATGAATTGCTGCTTTTAACTGTTTTTTTTTCTGGTATTATGATTTTGGAAAGGTATAATAACATAAATTAATGATGCAAAATGAACATAAAGAATTTTTTTTTTTCAAAAAAATTTCGGTGAACTTTAAAAGTGTTTTAAATTATTGTAGGTATATTTTTTTATTTTTTGGGGTAAATATATAAAAAAAATTAAAATTTCTTTTGTCGACAATAATTAGACCTTGAAATTCTTTAATTTCATTTTATAAATAAACAACACACCGAGACTTAAAATTGGGTTTAAACTAATAAAAATTGCACAAATAATAAATATTTTTTTCTTGAAATTTAAATTTTTGAATTCAATTTTTTTTTTCTCAAGAAAATTTTTTTAAAACTTTTAATGGTTTATTTTTTTTATGCCCCAATCAAAATATAATATTGAAAAACCCCAAAATGAACTTGAATTTTTTTTTTCAAATTATTTTCAAGTATCTCTTCAATTGTGTAAATAATTGGAAAAAAATATATACATATTTATTTATGCTTTCATATATATATTATGTTAATAAATATTAGTGATAAATTTTTAAGATCAAATATACAAAAATTATATATAAATTCAATGCAAATGATTGTATACTACTATTTGGTATATAAATTTTGTTTTTTTTTTAGATTATTTTACTTCCAATATAATAAAATTAATTGATATTTTCTGGATAGACGTATATAAAAATTATATATAGACAAATTAAAAGGTTTTATTTGGATATAAATCGAAAATTGAAATGATTTTAAGTTAAAAGTTTTTATGTGTAGATATGATTTATATATATATTTTTTTTTGGTTTAATGGTAAATTTGATTCAATGACATCCGAATATAATTTAATTAATTTTGGTTATTTATGTAGCTATATATAAAAATTAAAATTAAATTACTACAAGGTTTTTTGGAACTAATAATAATAATAATAATATTTTTTTTTGTGAACTAATTTAATTATTTTAGTATCTGAAAAACTGAAGGATATGATAATTAAAGAATGGTGATCAGATTCATCAATCATATTAAATAAATTTAAATCATGAGTATAATTATTTGTTTTTTTTTTGACATTTTATAAGAAAATATAGAAATATCTACACTAATTTTGATGGATTATTATATGCTTAATTTAAATATGGAAGCGTAGAGAAATGTTCATTATTCTATGGTATAAATATTTCAGTCCAAATAAATATTCATTCATGTTTTACTAGATTAGTAAAATATAATATAATAGATTCAAAATTTTCATACTCTTGTTACCAATTACTTTAATAATGTACACTTTGTATTTCGGGCGCACTCAATTATATATATGGCAATGAGGAATTTTGACTGGACGATGAACACTTATTAATTTCTGAAAATAGATTTAGGTCGATTAGTTAGTCTAAATTTCATTTTTACTTACTATATTAACTTTCAATTATTGAACATTTGACGGAGAAGGATTTTTTGAATCAATATAAAATAATTTCATTCTTTATATTACAAATTATCATCAATTTATTTTTAAGTTTTGAAAATGAAAATTATATTTTTTTTTTTTTGTAAATATTTGTGTTAAAAATTATATTTTACTAATGACAAAATTAGTTAAATATAAAGAAATTAACTTAAAATTTCTTATTTTTAATATACAAAATTATTGAAATATTTCCAAGGTTAATTTTTTTTTATAAAAAAAAGTGTGTTTAAAAACATTGTTTTTTTACATATGTTAAACCACATGTGTTCAATTATAAATTATATAAAATTTAATTGATTTTTGTGTTTCAATAATTGTTTTCAATATTTTACTTAAAAGAATTTTAATTATTTTATTTTTAAAATTATTTTTATTTTTCTTATCTATGATTTATATACATACAAGTTATTTGACTTGGAAAACATAATTTAATTAATAGGAGGAAATATGAAATGTGTTTTTGAATCAGAGTGGAAAATAAAAATGTGTTCAAAATAATGGAAATATTTAGTTTTTTAATGGAAAATAACAAGAAGGACGTAACAAGGTGTCAATCTAATTAGAACTATACAAGGAAATATTAATTATTTAGAATTTAGACTATCATAATTGTTTACACTATCAAATTTACGAAATTTTTAACTATTTCAATTAATTTTACAAGTTTTCAATCATTAAAACTACATAAGTATACATAAATTTTGACCAACATAATCACGAATATGTTGGAAAAACCTCTCAGTGGTATAGGCGTAGGGTAGGCCATATCGGGCTGTTGAGACAGAAGAAGGAGAATAAGATTGCGAAATATAGAAGATTGCGAAATATAATTGTCAAAATATTTTTGTAAACTATATATATTAAAATTTTGCTTACAAAAATATTCTCATAATTATGTTTTGCTTATGATATCAATTCACCATCAAAAACGACCTCTAAGAGGTAGGCGGTAGGCCACGCCTGGTTTTTAAACCAAAAGAATAAGAGAAGATTGCGAAATATAATTGTGAACATATTTTTGCAGGCTAATATTAATATTTAGCTTACAAAAATATACTCATAACTATGTTTTGCTTATGATATCTATTGACAATCAAAAAGGAGACGTTACGTAGAAATTATGTTTATCATAAACTCGCAAATTGTTCCTGATTTTATAATTTGCCATTAATTGAAAGTTGAAATAATTATTATATTGCAAGAAATACAAGAAAACTTAAGTAAATGTTCAAAAATAAAATGTTTAACTATATATAATTTTACATAAATGAAACACAAAATATTAATTATAATTTATGACATTTTATTGATTGATATTTAAATAAAAGTTTAAAACAATATTTCCAACTCATAAATTACATAAAAATTTCATAATTTAAATTTTTTTGTCTTTTAAATATATAGTAATTAATTACATATTGTCTATAATAATAGTATTCAATTAAAATTTCAATATATGTAATAATAAAATACATAATTTATCTCAATTTATTTCTAGGAAATAAAATATTCATAAATAAATAATTACAACATTAATAATTATAATAATTAATATTCGAAAATGTGATTTATTTATTTAAAAAATTTTCACAATTTAATACATCTTTTGGAAATTTGATTTTAATCGATCATATTAATTAATTATACAATTAAATGTTTAAATGGCCCAACAAGTCATGTTAATATTTGATTAACAAAATGGTGGAAAAAAATTTGTAAATAATAAATTATTGTGTAAATAATAATTTAATTATACATAATAATTAAATAAATTATTAAAATTATATATAATTGTGTAAAGGACATTTCGAAATAAAATGATTTATTTTATTATAATTCTATATTTGGATGGCTCAGAGCTGAACCGAACCAAGTCAGAAAAACTTAATTTTGTAATAATAACACATTACTTCTGTTACTGAATCTAAATTAATTCCTGGAATATTTTTGTTGCTTTTATTTCTACAATAATTGCATTACTAATTATAATGCAATAAAATTAATAATAAATAAAATTACTAATTAATGCAATTATTGTAGAAATAAAAGCAAAAAAAAATATATTCGAGGAATTAATTAAATTTGATATAAGTAGTTAAGCCCTTAAAATTTTTCTGACTTGGTTCGGTTTAGCTCTGAGGCATCCATTTATGGTTAAGCATCCATTAATGGTTAACAAAATATAATTTACAAAAAGCAAATATAGATATCATAACTTAAATTTTGTCGTTTTAGATTATTTTTTTATGTATATATACCATCGATAATTTAAATTTGATATGGTAAAAAATTGTTGGTATAATAAAATTTGAAAAATTATATAATCAGATTGTAAAAAATTTCAATCCTCTTCTTGGTTCGATAAATTAAAATTTGGATACAATATTTTCTCCTTAATTTTCTTCCACGAAATTCAAACTTTTTCATGTCACACAGAGATTCAGTAACCAAACTAAAATCTATAAAAGAAAGATAATCAATTACATAACGCATTATTAAGTATTATTATACTCTAAATTCAATTATAAAATTAACTTTAAATAAAAACATAAAGCTCTTTTTAAATCACTTTTTTTTTTTGTAAATTTTGTAAATTTTTTTTATATAATCAAAGAAAAAAAAATTTCTTAAAAAAATAAATAAAATTATTTAATGATTAATTCACAATTCTTTATATGGTTTCGTTATTTTCCCTTTTTTTTTATGTATAATTTATTTTATAACAAGAAAAAAAAGACTATATAGCAAAACTTTATGATTCCCAAATCATAAATCTAATAAATGCTCGCTAAAAGTTATGTTTTTTACTTTTTATATTATTTATGAATATTTTTTCTATTGTAGTAATAAACATAAAAAAAAATCAGATTATAATAAACAACAAAACAAACAAAACATAAAACCAAAAAATGCATTTTTTTTTTGTGTATGAACGCGAAATTCGCAATAATAAAAATGACAATAGGCTAATGGTCTCATGTTTCAAAGAAAGCATATATGTATACATAATAATAAAAATCATAATATAATCAAGACCGTGTAGGCAACATAATATATAAAGCATTAAAATTTATTATTGAAGGAAATAAACATATAATCAGTTTTGTTTTTTTTGTGTAGATATTTTTGCGTAATAATGGATTTTTCATTGTTACTTTTTGTTTAGGAATGTTTTATGTTGTCAAAGACAAAATAAATTTATGAAAAAAATCATTGTGACATTTTATACAAGATGTCTAAATTTTTTTAAAAAAAGTATAAGGCTTCAAAATTAGACTAAAAAAATCATAAATTGTAGACCAAAAGATTATAATTTTTGGTATAATTTTAAAGCTTTCCTTTATCATTTCTAGTTTTTGTGACTTTAAATTTAGACTTTTGCTCCGTTTTCTCTAGGATGGATACTATACTTATTGAGGCAAGGTCTCCTATGTATATAGTCTTTTTCCAAACACTGCTATGAATTGTAAGTAGGATATCATTGTACACTGATTGTTAATTTGCGGCAATATATTTACTGTAGTATCGTATTTCCCAATAGTAGCCTCCAAAATCTAATCTCAAATACTAACCAATAGTAATTTCTATAAAAACTGAAACTTCTCTGATTAATTTGACATGAATTTTTAAAAGTAAGTGTGATTGTACCATAAAATCCACTCAATATACTACGAATATTAAAAGTACGAAAAAATGTAAATGAAAATAGAAGTAATGAAAATTTTCAAATTTTACATATTTGACAGCTAAAATGATTTCCTCATATTCTGATATTCCAGACCAGAAATCAATAAATTCTTTTAAATTTATTGCTTTTTAGACACACTCTGTCAAAATTGATTTGGAATTTATATTTATGTTTTAGACACACACACTCTATGGTTCATATGAGACAAAATATATCTACATAAGAAATACATAAATTATTAAATAACTATTTAACATTTAACTAATATATAAATTTGACTGATTCAATTTAAATTTTACGGGTAAATTTTTGTTATTATTATTATTATTATTACATTTTTCTTATTTCCCTAAAACGATAATATTTCGTGCAATTGGTTATACATTTTGTGCGATACTTCAGTATATGCATAAATTTAGTTTTTTGCAAAAAATTTTTGTTATTGAAGATATTTTTATTTAAAACTTCCGCATTTTAAGTGGAAATTCAAGTGAACCATAGAGACCAATAAATATACTAAATATCGTAAATTTTTCATTATATTGTGTAGGAAATTTTCAACAAAAAAAACGAAATTGAAAATTAAAACATAAGTGTAACAAAATCTTTTCCGATATCATTTTGTAAATTTATGCAAAATAATATGTAAATTTAAAATTAAATTTATGTATGATTTTTTTATACTAAATTTTGATTTAAACATTTTAATATATTTTACACTTTAAATGTTTAAAAAAAATTCTGAAAAACTTTTAATATAATTAATTGAAAAATTTTCTAAAAAAAAACACATTTTCACTTAAAATTACTTAAGTGCGTTATTAATAATAATATTTATGAATTTTCAAATTTTTTGTAAATTAGTTTTAGACCTACGTAAAAGACCAATTAACTAAAATAATAATATTCGTTTATGCGTTTATCAGAATCTGTAAACATTTTTTTGATTGTTCTTTCTATATGCTAGAAAACATTTATAAAAATTAACACATTAATGTTAATTTGATTTTATATAAAAAAAACATTATGTTTCATAATTTTTTAAGTTCTATCAATTTTTGTATAATAATTTAAATTAGTATTTTTTTGTTCATAAAAAAAAAATGATTATTTTGTGATAAATTACTTTTAATTTATCAACAAATCTTCTATGATTTAAATCTTCTGAGACTAATGAGAAGAATTTTCATATATTATGATTTATAATCGTTTTTTTTTGGTTAACTTGGTGATGAAATAAATCGAAAATCAAATCATTTTAACTGTACTATGTAAATTTTACACAATTAGCAGGAGTAAAAAAAAAAACTATAATAACTCAAAAATGAAAAAAAAAAATTTAACAAAAAATTCAAAATATTTAAATGAGATTCTATATAATAATATATAAAAAGTTTTAAATAAAAGTTTAATGAACTTTATTTTATGTAGAAGAATAAAATATAAATCTAAAAAATTTAAGAATTTTCATTGTGTTTTTTATCTTCATTACATCAAATCACACCCCCCACTGACATTAATCAGAATTAGAAATAGAAATTAAATGAATTTGAATATTCATTTGTTTTTTACGTATGAAAGTTTTATACTTTTCCATTTTGTTATAGAAATTGGATGGAATACATTAATTTGATTTTAGCTGTTTTCTTAATGGTGTAAAACTAGAACAATAAATTATATTATACACTCAAAAATTTCAAAATTAATTCTAATTGGCATTTCAAATTTTCAAATTTCTATATAAATGCTGTAACATATTGTTTAAAAAAAATAATTGCATATAAAATCTATTGAATTTCTATAATGTAAATATTTATTAAAATTTCCAGAAATTTAAATATTTATTCAAATTTTTTATATATATTTTATTTACTTAACTAGATCATTTATATAAACTACCTATATACATACATAAATTTAATTGAATTTGATGTAACACTTTATTTATTGTATAATTTTTCATAAAAGCAAAAAAGCAATAATTTCAAAGTCAGTTATGTACATGTACCGCAATAAAAGTAAAGCTAATTTTTTTTTCAACATTATGAGAAAATATAATTTAATTCATTTTTATTTGTATAAAATATTTTGATTAGTTTCATTAAATCGGTAATAAATCTGGAATAAACTTGTTAATTACACTTCTACATATAACTTTGGTATATAATGTAGTTTTGATGGCGCTACATAAGAAAAATCAAATAATTATAGTACATATTGTATAGTTAAATTATTATGCATACAGTCCTTTTGTTATATACCATTCAAAAACTTATTTATATAAACTTAATAAAAATGTAAAATATATTAAATAAAATCGCCATTATAACTCGGGAAAAATATGAAATTTCAATTTATATTATGTTCCCATGAATGGAATTTTATTTTTATAACTAAATATAGAAAAATTTACTCGTGGCTAAAATACCAGTAACTAATATACAAAAATTTATTTATTATATGGAGAATATTATTAATTTTATAATAATATAAAATAGGAATTAATTATTAGATCATATAATCAAATAAGTAATTCCACTTAATTATCGCCTTTTAGAAAACTTTATTAATGCAGTTTTGTTTTTTTTAACTATTTTATATTTAATTAAAATTTATTTTTATTAGTAGATTTGTGGGAATTTTTCTGTAGGGTGTGAATACATTGTAAAAAATAAATATATTGCCTATAAAATTTGTCATTTTATATAATAAAAAAAAGGTTTGTAAATTTAAATATAAATTTTATGATCATTTTTTAAAATTTCCAAGACAATTTTTGTTAAATTTTCAATATTTGACAATGAATTTTCATTAAAGTCTTAAATTTTAACGCAGCATTAAAAAGAGACTAATTTCTAATTATACTTAAAATGTAATTTCATTTATGTAATTTTGATCATTTGGGACTCTAAAATCTTGACATTTCTATATTTACTTGAAATGGTGAACATTAAAAGTGATTCTATAATTTAAATATTTAAAAAGATCTTTAAAATTTATTTTAAATATGATTATAAAATTTCTAATTTAACTTCAATTATGAAAAAATTTGATTAAAAATCTTATTAATTTGACAATTTTTTCTAAGTAAATTTTTCCTATTAAATCTAAATTGTTACAAAAAAAAAAACTTTGTTAATCTTTAATTTTTAAAAACAAATTATATTGTCATAATTTCTCCTATTTATGCTTATATAAAATTTCACTAACAAAATTTAACAATTCTTATTTACGCCAATACGCGCAGGTAATTATTACGCTAGGGAACCGTACAAAATTAATTTTTACGTAAAATTTAAAATTTTTTTATTAAGATAAAAGTAACTTTTAACATTTTTATGAAAATAAAAAAAATTATTATCTTGTAATTTCTTTTTGAACGCGTTTTTATTAAAGGAAAAACAAATAAAAAAAAATTTTTTTATAATAAAACATATTTTTTTTGTAGGTCATTAGTAAAGAAAAAATATATAATTATAATATAAATATTAACGTAGTCATCCTCGTAAATTATAATTTAAGTAAAAAAACGAAAAAATTTCTTTAGCTTTTTTACCGGAAGGAAATGGTAGACTTTCTTTTAAAAGTCCAAATAATTTAATAAAAGTTTTAGAAAAAGAAGAAGTAAAAACAAAAATGAACTTTTAATATTTCAAATCACGCATATTTATCACAGTTGGGAAGATTTTCTTATGTTTATTATTTAGTATTTTTTTTTTTAAATTATAAATTCATGAACAAAAAAAAAATGTTAAAAGAAAATGATGTTTCATGTTTTTTTGTGCAAATTTTCATGGTGTTAACTTTTCAACCGAGACGTTTGCGTTTTTTTTTAGTAAATTCATTAAGTTGGCTTGTAGAGTGTATCCGGTCAATTAGAAGATTTTGTTAATTGATAATGTGTGATTTCCGTTTTACTTATAATGTAAATTTTTCTATATTTTTCATGTTTCTTTGAGATTAAAATAAAAAACATTTCAAAAAAATTTATGAGAAAATACTTCAATATTTACGGTAATCATATAGAAATTTGTTTCAATTAATTTTCGTGATTTAGTAATTAATTTAAAGCGAATGCTTGGAGAATTGAAATTTTCTTTGCAAAATTGATAATACATATTTAAATTCCAACAATTATTAAAAAAAAACTATAAATTTCTTAATCATAAATTAGTTATGCAATAAACCATAATTAATAATTTTCATTATATGTAATATTTGTATAATTAAATTAAAAATTTCTGTATTATACCTAAATAAATAAATATATTTTCAATATTTTCCATCAATTAAGTTTTAGGTTTAAAATTTATAATTTAATGTAATATATCTTTGATCCTATCAATAATTTCTGATTGAAATTTCTTATAACAATATTTTAAAGTTGAAGAATTTCTATACCCCAAAAAAAATTTCTCTAAAACCAGAAAATTCTGCAAATCATTTTCCATTTAACCATAAAAATTAATTAAATTATATTATTGTCGGTTCCATAATATACAATTTACATTTAAAAATAAATAAACAAACAATTATTTTCACTTTCATTTTCATTTATGTATCTTAGGTCAGATATAATATATTTCACCTATATTTATTTATTTATATATATAAAAAGTCATCGAGTATTATCTATGGTGTGGCGAATAAATGGTGTCAACAAATCTCTGCATTTTCAAAATATAATTATAAATGATTTTATATATTTCTTTGGATTTTATTTTTCAATGTTTTTCAGGTCTAAATTCACATATACAAAACATAAATATAACATAAAAACATTAAAAATTTCTTCATAAATAAGAAAAATATATATAAAAAAAAATTAAATTAACTTTTGAATTAATAAAACATAATATTAAATACTCAAAAGATACCGGATTTTATATTATAATAAATTACTTTTAAGGCGCCCCCATAAGTAACGCAAATAAAGTGTTATACATTTTTTTACCACCCCATTTACAACAACAACAACAAAAATGGCAAGGTGTTTTTTTATTTTTAATGAAATTCCTTTTGTGTATAAGACCCAGACACACCTCGCGTTACACTTAATAAATATAATCATAATAATAAAGAAATAAAATATAAAATTTATAATTTAATAAAAAAAAAAAAAGTGTTCGCAAAAAATTAATATTTTTTTTTATTTCTGCATATAATTTTTTTTGTTATTGAAAAAAATGTTACAACAAATTTAAGAGCCCGAACAGCGAGAATTGTGTAATTGTCGTTTTGTAAATCCGGGAAATTTATATAAATGAAAATAAATTCTTCTGTTCGAACTTTTATTTTTTTGGAAATTTTACTTTTTTTTAAATTAAATCATTTATTCAATTATCATTTTTCTTTTTTCTTTACAGATTGCAAAATGTCTACAGTACCAACATAAAAAATTGTATCAATTTCTCTGATTCTTACCACGAAAAATAAATATATAAATTAAAGATATTCCTTCAACAACAACAACATCAACAACAAAATTCATAAATCATGAAAAATGAATTTGTTATGATTTCAACGAAAAACGATCAACTGAACTGCGAACCTTTTTAACCAACCAAAAACAAAAAAAAATAAAATAAAATATTTAAAAACGAGATTTATGAAAAAAATAAATAATTTAAAATACGAAAAAAAAAACGAAAGTCTCTAACAAAATTTTTCTGAGAAAATATATTAAAAAAATTCCATATATGATTATTGTTGCCTACCCAGAAGAATAAGAAAATTGTACAAATTAAAAAAACCGTGGAAAAATTATATTCCCCGGATTTAAAAAAAAAAATTAAATTTTGTTAAATTTAAAAAGAAAGGATGTTTGGTTTATTGAATTCACAAATTTATGAGTTGCAACAAACTGAATTAAAAAATAATAATAATAATATTTCAAAGAATCATCATAATCATCATCATCATCATCATAATAATAATAATCAAAAAGAAAATAACAATAGTAGTCAGAATAATAATCAAAATCAAGAAAAAATGAAAGTCACAACAAATTTTATTGAAAAATTTATTATTAAAAGTGAAATTTTATCTGGTAATACAATACAAGTTGATTTAAAAAATACTAGTTTTGATACAATGAAAAATATTAAGAATAATAATCAACAACAACAGAATTTATCTTTGAATAATAGTAATCAAAATAATCATTGTAATAATAATAATAATAATAGTAATAGTAGTAGTACTGATGGAGGTGGAGGACAACAGCAACAAAAAGGATTTGGTTTAAATGAAAATATACCATCAGTTATGATAAAATCATCAAATGATAAAGAACAAGATAAAATTATAATGACAAAGGATAATGATAACAATAGAATTGTAATTAATAGAAGTAGTAGTAGTAGTAGTGGTAGTCAATGTAATGATGGTAATAATAAAAGAATAAATCATGATGATAAAATGTTAAAAAGAAATTGTGAATCTGTTGAAAATGGAAAATATAAAAATTATAATAATAATAAGGAAAATTTTAATATGGTAAGTTCGTTTTTTTTTTGTTCAAATTAAATTTTTTAATAAACTTTTTAGGTATTTTTTTTAAATATTAACGATTGGTCTCTTTAAAGATATCACTTGTAGTTGGTATTAAAATTTTGTTGAGTTAAAGTTACATTAACTTTAGTTATTTTTAAGGTGTCTGTTAATAATTACTTTAATGTGACAATATATTTTACGATAGGCTAATGTCCTAAACACAATTGGAGCTGTCACAACAATTAGAAAACGAAATTAAATAAGACTAAACACAATTAGGCTACAACTACGAGATACACATACAACTACAGAATTAAGTTAATTTCTAATTTTGCAGTTGGAAGCTGTCGGGAAAAATAAAAAAAACGGAAAATTTCAAAAAAAAAAAAAAAAAAAACAGTGTGCTTGGAAAGATGAATTTTGAGGAACGTTTAATAGAAGAAGTAAAGTGCAAAGAAATTTGCATGTAATTTTTCCTAAAAAATCCAAAAGTTCCCCTGTTCAAGTTCAATTCACGAACCCACCATCTTCTATTTTTCTCCTTAAACAATTCATTAGCTTTTTCCGTAGTTGCTATAATGTAAATTATTGATATTATTTTTTTAACTTTGTCCATTTTTTAAAATAAATTGAAACAACCACTTTGACATTAAATATAGCAAAAAATATATATCTTGTCGCTGGTAGTCGGTATTGTGTTTACATCAGTAATGTAGCCGGTAGCTGTGGTACGTATATTTGCAGTCGGTAGTTCCAATTGTGTTTAGGGCATAATAATGATTGGAAGGTTACACTAAAATTCGAAAACTGCTTAGTTATTAGAATCAATAGATTCATTTTTTTGATTATTTCATAAATTTTAAAGAAAATGTTTTTTTGTTTTGCTTAATATTTTTATTTAATCAATCAAAAAGTAAAATGTACAAAACTCTTTAAAAATTTAATAGAAAGTTTCTTATTAATTTGATAAATTCCTATTGGGATCCATTTTACAGCAAAGTTGGACAATTTTAGAGTTTAACGTTACCATAAAAATGGCAAATAAATCTATATAGTCGCTATGCTATTTAATCAATCAAAAAGTAACCTAAAAGTTAGATATGTATATTATACGTCCATCAGATAATCATAATGTAATGTCTCCTTAAAGGGACCATAGATTTCTTTAAAAAAAAATTATGTATGCTGCAGTAAATCCTTATTTTCTATATTTAAATTTAATTTTTTTTTTTAAATAATATTTGCAAAAACGAAGAGAGTCATTCAAATAATTTCCAATATTTAACAGGAATTTGATAACAAAAATTTACGTACATATATTAAAAATTGTATTTAATTTTAGATTATGATTAAATATAAAAATAAAAACAGTGACTTTTATGCCTAATATATTTTATTTATGGATATATTTTTGATAAGATTATAATTCCAACATTCAATTCTCACAAAAACAGAGATTAAGTATATCATAAATTTATACAATTAATAATTTATATACTTTCATTTTAATGGAAATATTTCACTTTAACTTATTTTTTTTGTTATCAGTTAACAGTTTTATTGTTTAGCTCCTTATCTTATAGATTTTATTTAGCACATTATATACACAAAAAAAAACTATATTTATTTGCAGAAATTTTATGTAGAATTTATTAACATTCACCACCAACACTGCTAATTAACACACTTTGTAAATAAAAAAATGTTATATATTAATTGAACAAAAACAAAATTAAAAAAAAAACAATACCCTAATTTTATTTCGATATTGAAACACCTTTTTTTTTTGTGTTCTTTTTTTACTTTGTGCTCGATAAATAAAATAGTATACCAGCATAAAATTATATATAAAGTAAATTTTGGGGTAAAAAAGAAAACAAACATTGAACATATTTCGCAACAACAATACAAAAATTTAATTATTTATTCTGTATGTACATAATATATACATATATACAGTATGCAAAATCCGTATTCGTACATTTTTAATTTATGACATTTTTTAATTTATTATTAAATAATTATTGAATAATGAAAAATGAAAAGTACATTCGTTTTTTTACTTTAAATTTATGCTCCATCAATATTATTAATGATTTCTTTCAGAAAATTTTGCATTAAATTTGCAGTAATGGATACACTTTTGTCTTTAAAATAAGGGTGTACGAATACGGATTTTGCATACTGTATATATTTTTAAATATTTATCGCGTATATCCAATTAATTCATAATAATATTTTCGGAGAAAAAAATTAAAACGCATCGTCAGTAATAATTATATTAAAAAGCTTTTTAAATAAAAAAAAATCCATTAAGTATATAAATTTAGGAATTTATCTATATAAACGAACATAGAGGTGACTCTAGGGAATTTTGGGCCCCGAGATTTATTAAGTAATCTTTCGAAATATGTGTTTTTGCTACAAACAAATTTTTGGTAAACATAATTAAATTACGACTTGTTTTAATTGGCTTAACCAATTCTAATGAAAAATATCTCGATCAATAACCTTAAAAGCTTGATAATAATTTTATATTTAATCAAAAATTTTGTAATCTTTTGCAAATATTTATTATAGTACGATAAAAAATATTGCAGATGGTTTGATTTTGATGATAATTTTCCAAAAGTTAATCAATTATGAATTTCTGGAAAATATTTATTGATTTTTCTGAATCATATACAAAGAAATCAATTCAATTCTTTAAATTTTTTTGAATTGTATTTACATATTTACTCTTCGTTATCAACCCTTTTATGACTGTCTGAAAATTCCTTTTAAGTTTTAGCATGTTTTTTAAAAATAGGACAAAATATCATTTACGAAATGTAAATCAAATGTCAAAATTTTTAATTAAAAAAAATTTCCATATATGGGAAAAATTTATTTGATTGGAAAAATCCTTTATTAAATTTTATGAATTTGCAATTAACTTTCAACACAAACTAAAAAAGAATGTTATGCAATCTCTTTATATTCTCACTTGATAGAGCATTTGTTTTAATTGATATTGAAAGCAATTGTATATTTTGCAATTTATCATTGACCCATCATTGTAATGTGTTAATTTTTCAAATACAAGGAAAACATTTCAATTATTCCCCTAAAGGTTAAAAATCACTCAAAGGATATAGAATTGAACAAAAAAAAAACATTAATTTTATGTATAAGAATGTTTAACCATCATTTTCAAAATAAAACAGTCGATTTTGACGAGAATTTTAATTATTTTTCAAATTGATTTAATCGTTTTTCAGAAATTTTGAATCATTTTTCAATATAATATTTTCATTCTTCAAATTTGATCCTTTTTTAAATTGAATATTAAATAATTTTTTAAATATTTTTATAATTTTTTAAATTCCTCTAATAGTTAAATATTTTTGTATTTGTCTTTAAAATAAGGGTGTACGAATACGGATCACTTTAACTTATTATTGTAAATTCAATTTGACAAATTGTTTAATTTTTATTTTATGAAAAATCACTAATACAATATCAATTTGAAAAATGTCTAATTTAATCTGAAAATGGCATATGTATACTATACATAACAAAAATGATAAACTAATTTTTCAATTTTCTTGTTTTCTATAACCACCACAATTTTAGATTATATATAAAAGCAAAATGTGTGATAACAGAACTAACAACTAACCTGCCATAATAGATATCAACTAGTTAGTTTTATTATACAGTATATAAATATATTTTGTGGGTAAATGTTTTATTAAAGAATTTTATCAGAAAATTGGTTTTTATGCGAAAAAAAAGTATATAACAATCTTTTTTTTTTTTTTGTTAATAACAATGACTTGACTTTTGTTATCACAGGTGATATATTATTGTAATAATGTTTCACCTGTTTAATATAAGTTATCTTGGAAACAATTTCTTTTTTTTTTTAAATAAATTTTGTTTGCTAAAGGGTGAAAAATTGTAAATCTGATAGTTTTTTTACCGACACATAATAATATTAACAGCCAGAAAAGTAAAATTGTAAATAACAAAATTTGTTTTTTTTTGCCCAAGTTATTTCTTTTAATGGTTAACAGAAAAAATGTTGTTGGGAGTTTTTTTTTTTTCAAAGATAAAAAAAGCATAAATTTGTAATTTAAAAAAAAAATATTAAATTTAACAAATTAAAATAATTAGAATGTGGAAATTTTGATGATAAGAAAATTAAATTGATTAGAAATTAATTGCTTGGGAAATTACATAAAAAAATAAATATAATTATCTATAGGTAATTTATTTTGAATTACTAAAATTTCTAGAGCTTTTGAATAAAATTTAAATAGTTTTTAACATAACAGAGCTATAAAGATCAGTGTAAGAAGCAAATTAAAAGTTAGATGAGATACCAAAAATGTGGGTAATTAGATAGAAAGATGATTGCTAGAATAAATCCTTTTCGGTTATAACTCAGAAAAGGATCAGTTTATAGTTTCCTCAAAACTATTTATGCAGCTTCTTTCATCCCATAACATTAATAGTTCAATTAATTCTAATTTAGAATCAATGAATCAAAATTTAATTTTACATTTTTTTTTCTGTTTCCAAATTAATTTTTAGCAATCCTCTGTATCATTATCACCAACAACAACTTCAGAACAATCATCAACAATTAATTCTGACAGTAATACAACAACATTACAATTAAAAAATGTTAAAACAAAAGTTAATAATTCAGATGATATATTGCAGCGTAAGAAATTTATGCAAATGATAACATTTTTAGATCAACAAAATCAACGTTTAGAAAAAGAATTGGCCAAAGAGAAACGACGTCGAACTGAAGAATTATCACGTATAATAAAATCACTTCTTTGTTTCGAAGCAAAATTGAAATGTGAGAAGAAAGTGATTAATCAAAAATTATATGATAAAGATGATGAACTTGCTAGATTAGTTCGATTAAATCGAGTATTAAGAAAGCAAAATATGAAAATTGATAAAACTATTGAAAGTACAGATGAAGAGAAAAAACAAGAAATTGTAAATAATAATAATAATGATAATAATAATAATAATAATAATAATAATGATGATGAAATATGTAAATATCCTGAAGCACTATTTTGTCCAAATTGTCGTAAAGAATTTTATGGATTAGATGGAAAAGATATTGGCAAAGATGGAAGAAACTTAAAAGGTAAGAGAAATTATATAAAATGTTTTATAAATAATATTAATTGAATATTTTTAGGTGAACATCATCATAATGGTAGTACAGAACATGGTTCTTCATCGGATGAAACATTATCATCATCATTTTATGGTGCACGTCGAAGTATTCGTTATACAAGTAAACGTACATTTGGTACATTTCGTGATTATATGCGGTCTAGATGTTTAAATATTGATGATCCAAATTTAGATAATTCCGAAGAGAATACTAGTACATTGAGTCGTGACGAAAGCCAAACCAGTTATGAGAAAATGAATTATTCAAGTGCAATTGATAGAATACATGGTGTTCGGAGGGTATCATCATTTGAATTTGATAGTGAAAATGAGAATAGAAGTCGTAAGAATTTTTCGTCTTCAGGGCCAGAAACAGATCATGATCATTCGCCACATGAAGAAGTCGAAGAAGATGATGTATTTTATCCTACCCAAACGAATCAAAGAAAAATAAAAAATGAATTTGCTGAAATATCACCGGGTAATCAAGAATTTGAAACGTCAACAGATAATTGGTATGCTAGTGCTAGTGATCCAGATGATGAACAGGATATTAATGTAGTTAGAACAAAATCATATGGATATAATGGTGGTGTTAATCCGGTACTAGAATGTGTTAATCAAATACTATTACAACAATCAATGGAAGAATGTCTATTAAATGATAATACAAATAATAATGGTGAAAATATATGTAATAGTGGAAATAATGGACCACCATCATTAGATAGTAATGATAATAATAGCGGTGGTAGTATAAATGGTGGTAATTTGAGTGGTGGTAGTACAGCCAGTAAAGATGGTGTTAATGGTACTCGAAAACGTGTACATTTTTCAACAAAAAATAGTATGGTACATGTACCACGAGATGATGAAGATGATACTGAGGATGACGATGATGATAATGATACACAAATTACTATGTTAAATGTTGGTCATCATCAACAACAACAACAGAAACATCAAATTTCATCAAATCCGGTTGTTCTAATTGATCAAAAATCAGATCAAAGTTGTTTTAATTATGAAAGTATTTATAGTAATGAATATGAACCAATTGGTAGTGAATTAAATTCATCAAATTTATATGTTGATATGGATGGTTCTAAATTAGGTAATGATGATAACTGTAATGATAGGAATAAACAATTAATATCAAAACATCCGCCAGCTTTGCCACCAAAACCAGCAAATTTAATTAAATTTAAAAAATCATTAAAAAATAATAGTAATAATTTAACACCTACACAAGAAATTGAAATAGAAGAACAACAAGTTTGTAATTTAATTAAAAATAATGATGATTCACCTAAAAATAATAATAATAATATAATTGAACCAGATTATTGTTCAATATCTGAACTAAATGAAAGTTTAACATGTGTTCAAATTGTTGCTGATGTTCATAAAATACCAGAAAGTGCTATGTCATCATCATCATCGTCATCATCATCATCTACATCATCATCTTCTGTTTCATCATGTAGATCATCAGCAGCAAGTGATGCTGAAATATTTGCTGATATACCAAAATTACCAAATGTTGCTGCTATTATAGCACCAAAACAAAGTAATAATAATAATAATAAATTTATTAGTAATGATAATTATGTAACAAAATCATTATCACCAAAAAAGGATGATTCATTAGTAACAACACCAACATCACCAACACAACAACAACAACATTTTCGTCCAAAAAGTCCTGGACAAGTAAAACGTCAACATGTTCCTAATATTTTAGCTGAAATAAATAAAAAAATACAAAATTCTAATAATGGTTTAAATCCAATATTATTATCACCAATTAAAACAACACCACAACATAATTTAATTATACCAATGAGTCCAAAAAAATTAAATAATTCAATTATACATCATCAATTAACACCAATATTAAAACAAAGAAATCAACATCAACATCAACAACAACAGAAAATTTCATCATCACCAAAAAATTCAATATCAATTGATGATAAATTACCAATGCAAGATGAATTTGATTGGTATAATTTAGATGCTGAATATGGTAAATCAACAATAATACAATCATCAGATATTATTATTAAATCAAATACATTAGATGATATCAATTTTAATGAAATGGATGAATTAATATTATCAAATGATAATAATAATAATAATGATAATGATAATTTAATAATAAATAATCCAAATGATAGTATTGAATATAATTTAGATGAAGAATTTTCATTAGGTAATCAACAAGATTTAATTGACAATAATGAAAATTTAAATGAAATTAATGAAATTATAGAAAAATCTAAAAATGATTTAATAACAACAAATTTAGAAAACGGGTTTGCAACAATTATTGATGATACACCAACAAATCGTAAAAATAATATAAAACGTAAAGAAAATTTTGTGAAATTTATTGATACAGCTGGTTTAAGTACAAAACCATTACCACGACAAAGAAAAATATATTTTTCTGGACCATTTATTTAAATAATTGCACATCGTTTCGAGTTTTAAGAAAGAAAAATTTTTTTTATTTGTATAATTCGATTATTTTGTTAATAAATATTAACTGTTCAACCTAAATTGAATCATATTTGACTTGTTAAATATATATTTTTTCATTTAGTAGATCATCTCAAGTATGAATTTTGGTTACTTTTCTATAAATAGTAATTTCATTTATTAATAGTAACGCCATTTATTCAATGTACATAATGACGCGTATATCATTAGCAATTATTCTGGTTGAGCAGTTAACTATATTTAAATTATTATTATTACAGGAATAATAATAATGTTCGAAAAATAAAACTATTTGAAATAAACGAAATATTATATTATATAAATTACCTCTCTCTATAAATAGATAAATATAATAAGTGATAAAAAAAAAATTAAAGAAATATTTTAAATTATTTTTACTAATTTTATAATAACAGAAAAAAATATGTATAGAAATTTATTATATTATATAAAATCATGTGAATTTATTTTAACAACGAAATTTATGAAATTTTATTAAAAAAAAATAAATTTAAGTATTATATAAAAATGAATTTTGTATTCACAACAAAAAACGAAAAACTTTAATAAAAACAAAAACTTTTTGTGTTTCCTTAATTTAAAAATTAAATAATTTTGAAAATTTAATTAGTAATTTAAATTAATTTTTCCCAGGAAATTTACAGTACAAAAATGATTTGAAATTTAAAATATCAATTATATACTAAAGAAAATACTTAAAAATTTAGTTCATCGGTAAAGTATAGACCATTAATGGATATCTGCAAAAAATTTATAGCATTTTCTCATTTAAATAGCTTTTATATTGAAAATGAAGTGTTTTCTAAATATAGACACATTTTTAGTATATAACAAAAATATATATACTTCAAAAATATATTAATAATTTTTCAATATTTTGCTATCATTTTTTTTTCATGATTGGAAAAAATTATGCACTGGCAAATAATATATAGATATTAAATCTGATTGAAATGTGAATTAACATTTCGAGGGAAAAAAACAGAAAATTTATTCTGCAAATATGAAAATTTTTCCTGGTAATAAAATATTGTGGTTAAATAAAGAGAATAGTTTATATGTACTGCCAAGGATGGTAATAATAGGAATCAGTAAAACACAAACACTGTATATAATAAATTGATTTTCTGTAAAAACATTTGTAGGGGGAACAATTAAACCTCACAGGATTTGAATTGGGTCTTTCTAGAAATCGGCTTTAACTTTTAAGTGGCCTATTTATTATTTGGTCTGCCAGAATCTTTGTAAACCATTTTTCCAACCAAATTTTTTGATATATTTTCATTTGAATTATTGACAACATTATCAGAAAAACTATATTCTTAGAACTTTATTACCAACTCTTTATATCTATAATACTATATGAAAGTAATAAAGTATTTAGATAATGATTGGAATTAATGATATTGATTAAGTATTCATTAAAGTTAGATAAAATTATCTTATATACTCAAATACTAAATAGATGAAGATTAACATAAATTTTCGTAATTTATTTCATTTCCAACAAGAAAGAAAAAAAATTAATCCTTCTGGGCAAAATAATTTTATTCCCATTTTTTCGTATTTATTAAAGAGAACTTTTTACCTACGCAACGCTTTAATTTAATCCCTTTTAAAAATCCATTAATTAAATACATTTTTAAACATTTTTTTTTTAAACAAATTTAATTCTTAAATTAAATATAACAAAAGTTTTGTTAGAACATTTTTTTTTCCTAGAATATTATTATGAAAATTTCTGATGCTAAAAAGGATACATTTTAAACCACAAACAGTAGGTACAAAATAAATGGTATAGAATCTGTTGAATGAAGAATTAAATGGGTGAAGGATATTCATATAATTTTTTTTTTTAAAAAATATGATATTCTATTTTGTTGAATAGTGAAAAAGGATTTTTTTTCGTTGCTGTGAAAAATAGTATAATATTTTTTTTGTTTGGATTGCGGACTATACTCATTTTTTTTTTTTTATTATTTAAAACAAAGCAATTATAATCCTTCAAATAATATATTCGCTCTATGTGTGCATTTAAAAGTTATATATTTAAAACAAGGACGAAAAATAAAATAGAATATTTTTTTTGTTGTGTTGCAGTTTACCATTGATTACGTATATGAATAGAGAAATAAAAAGATTTTATTTTTTTGATATTCATATACGTAATTTAATCACGTTTTCATATTGTCTGATTCTCATTTTATAGAGGGAATGATTTTTTTATGTTCATGTTGTGGAAAATAACAAAAACCATAAAAATTATTAGAAAAAAAGATAACAATTTTTTTGTTTTTTTAAATTTTTTAACAATAAATAAAAGAGTGGTTGCTTTTTTTATGAATAATTATGTGTGCAGTGGTTTATTTCTATAAAAAGAATATTAAATGCAAATGTCAGGAAAACATGGATGATTTTCGTGATAATGATTCTATATAAAAACAGCATGCTCTGATCTACAAGGAAGGTGAATGTAGAATCATGAAGATTTAGGTATATAAATTGCATATCGATGGCAAGGCAGAAGGTTTTAACTTACATTAAATAAGTTTTGAGTATATCGATCATTTCAAGAATTTTCTCTTAAAACATTGACTTAATGACTTTTTTCTTGGATAATATAAATAAAATTTCTAAATTTTTCCAATCGATAATTTCAAAATTTCAATATTTCTTTATAAAGTTTTCATTATGGTAAATTCAGTTTTGAAGCAAAAAAAAAAAAAAATTAATACAATTTATAATTTCCGTTTATTTGATCTTTTGAAAATGAAATTACACCCCCAAGAAAAGAAATATCATTTTTACAAAAAAAATCATATAAAAAACATATATAAAACTTTCCAAAATCAAATGAAAAAAAAAATAAATCAAACGAAACCAAAAATATAAACAAAAATTATTATATTTTTCATAAATGAAAATAAATTTATTTGTTCCTGTTACGATAAAAGAAAAATATTTATTATTAGACAAGAAAATATAAAAGTAAATAAATATTTACCAAAAAAAAAAAGTACCTATACAAATTTTCGAAAGAAAAATCTAAAATTTAATAATAATATTTTTAGAAAGAAATATTATTAGTCCTGCTAGGATGAAATTGCCTTGTGGGCAACAAAAAAAAAAAACAATCCCTTATGGATAGTAAAAACACAATTCCCCTATGCAAATATTTTGACTTTATGAAACGTTTATGATCGATTCAAAAACTGAAAACAAAATTGTGGGATGATAATTCATTTTAGAATTTAATACATTCTTCTTTTTTTTTGAGTAATTTTTAATTTTATTTCAAAAAACTTTTTGGTCATAAAACATAATTTTACTTTATTAAATTATTTATCGCAAAATAATCAATTTGAAAATTTAAGCAAATATCGAGAAAATATCATACAAATTAATATTTTCCTGAATTCTATACTTCGGAAATCTAATGAAATCCTTTTTAAAAAAAAAACAAACTAAATAGAATGTTTCAATTTACTTAAATAATTTGGTAAATTGATTCATGTTTTTATTTCTAACACTCTCTAATCAACTTTTTTGATCAAATTATTATATTATACCGGGTTGCCAATTTATGATTTCCTATTTCAATTATTTTTTATTGAGGCAACATAACCAAAGGTCGTATTTATTTATCGTACACAAAAATATATATAGGTATCAGTAGATTATTGAAAAGAAAATAAGTTGTATTGATGATATAAAAAATTAATCAGGGATTTCGTACTATATTTATCTATATAGGTACTTACATTATCAAAAATGTTCTTTAAATACAAGGTAAGAAGTAAATTTATAATGAAAGAATTTCAAGTACCTGATTTTTTTTTCGTATGTTTGAATACCTGCAACAAGTTATTATCCTTGCGCAGAATCCCTCATTATATATATAAATTCAGTTTGAGTATGCAGTTAAATTTTTCTTATAATTAACAATACGAAATTGTTTTTAAAATTTACTGCAAATTTTTTTAAATTGTATTTGTATTTATAACCATTTGAATTTTATTGAAATGGTGCAGATTTACTTGGCCCAAGGAAAATGTTTGATAGACGAAGTAAGAGTTAAGAGAGTATCAAACTTAATTTTGGTGGTTATCATACTTGTTTGGTATACAAGACAAGAATCAAACTTGTTTTGTAGACTAAATATCAAACTTGTTTGGTAGACTAAATATCAAACTTGTTTGGTGGACAAAATATCAAACTTGTTTGGTGGACTAAGAATTTATTATTAAACACATTATCAAACATGTATCAAAGCATCAATTTAGAGAGGACATGTTTGATAGACAAGTTACTGCACTACATTTCAAAATTTTAAAATTCTTTTCATATTTTTCCAGATTTTCGGTTTGTCAGAACAATTTCTCACTTAAAATATTTATAAACCTAAATTTAAATGTATTTTTAAAATAATTGCAATAACCCAATAACTTTTTCATTTATCTAATTTTAATTTACTAGCTATCGAAATCATACCATCTACATTTGAAATCAAAACTCTTTCCGAGAAGATAGAAAAGCTAGGATAAAAAAAAAGTAAGTATGAGTTGAGTATGAAAAGTAAATAAGAGTTGAGTATGGCAATGCTTTTTACAATCTATTTGTATACTATACCAAAATGTAGGTATTTTAATAACCTTTAGTTCAAGCCAGTATACGTGTCTATGCGACACTCGTATAGTATTTGTATATATAGTATATCATTTAATTATACTAAATGATACAATTGCAAAATGTGAAATCAAACTTGTAATTTTACGAAAATATTAAAAATAAATTGTATGTAAATATTTAATTTAGTAAATTTTAAAATCTCCAACATAAAATTCATCCTTCAAATTTACGTTCTAAATTTCCATGAAAAGAAATTAACTTAAAATCCTTGCTGGTTTATGATTGTCATTATATATTTCTTATCCTTACACAAAATGTTCTTTGTAAATAATATTGTCAAAAAATTTATCATTTACGTTTTTGTATTTATTTTTTTTGTGGTAAAGATATTTTCTTTTGAGATTAATTTCATCTATATATGCTATATCATATTTTAGATTTGAATATCCTTGCCGTCGTGTAACGCAAAAAAAAAAACAGAATTTGAAATTTTGCTGTAAAAGCTTTTTTGTACCACGTTGAAATTTTTCTTTTTTTCGTGATATTACATCAATTATAAGGATTTCTTTTTTCCATCTTAATGTTTATTTAGGTACGCACCAAACCAAACCAAAAAATATTTTTTTTTGAATTAATAATTTTCAATTTAATATTAAGGACTTAACACCAGAACCCGTAAAAAATAATCAATAAATTTATACACATATATTTACATTATTTAATAATTTATAGCGTCAATTTATTTTCCATTTAAAAAAAAAAATTTTTTGGGGACTAAAAACCTCGTAAATATTAATTCGAAATAATATTTTTGTAAATATAAATATTTTTAAAAATATTATACATAAATTTAAATTTAAAAAATCATTTTTATCAAATTTTTGTTATAGTAAATTTAGATTTATTGGAAATTGGATTAGAGAATTTTTAAAAAAATTGTATTTGAGCAATTTTAAATACATATTAAATTATAGTTAAAATATTTTTATCATTTTTGGAATTGAATTAATAATTATATTTTCCAAATTGATTGTAAGCTTTTGCATTTTAGAAAATAATAATTTAGTATTTAATTTATGAATTGAGTTAAATATAGAAAATTTTAATTATAATTAAAATTTCCCGTCCATAGACACACCACACCACACACCAAATTTACCTATATTGGAGAATGTCGATATTTATACGCCAAAAAATGGCAAGGAGTAGGCCGTTTTCGTAAACGCAGTACTGCAATGTCAACGAGACAGCAACCAGTCGACAGAAGGAGCATTGGTTAAGCTAAATTTGTCGACTTTTCACTGTCTTGATAGTTAAAATACCAGTAAATAGAATTACTCTTACTATAGTTGACCTTACTATAATACATTGGAGTACTGCGATCATACTGCGATTACGAAAACGGCCGTACTCTTTGCATTTTTTTCCGGAAAAAAAATCGAAATTCTTCAACATTAGACAAACTTTTGGTATCTAATCGCCGCGAAATTTTAATAATAACAAAACTATTCAAACAAAATTGAAAAATCTTTTAATTTGCCTAAAGTTATCTTATTTAAATAAATACTGAAAATCATTTTATCTATCCTGTTCACAAAACTAATGGATTAAATAATATAAATCTGTTAACATTTTACAAAAATAAATTAAATTATATAAATAACTAAATGAATTGAAATAATAAAGTTAAAGTACAAAATATAAATTTAATTTTCTATTTTAACTTTATAATTTAATATAGATTTAATTTTAAATACTTCTAATTAATTATTTAATAACTCGTTTTTTAAAATTTACTAAATTAATTTTTAAATAAGTTGGAAACAACCTAAATTTATAGAATTTTTGATTCAATAAAATTTTACCAAAAAAGTTTTTTTTACCACAAATTCTATTTCTGTATTAATGTATGTATATTATTTAACATTTATTTTACTGTAAAATAAGGGAAGACAAGGCAATTTCATTACATAACTAAATCAAATTCTGTTTCGAACAACAAATTGAAATAAAAGTCTGTTACACAGTAAAATAATAACCCAGTTTATCCTAATTTTTTTTTTTGTAAATGTGAATTTGTTGAAAATATGATTTTTTTTTTACCTAAAGTAAAAGAATTATTATAACTAAATCCTTTTATCCTTTAATGGGTTTTTGCTACAAAACAAAAAAATTGTTTTGGAATTTTTTTTTTTTAATAAAAAATTAATTTGAAAATCTAATATTACTAAGGATGAAGGATGATCTATTCAAATATGTAAAAATTTATATACTAAAAATAATTGATCCAATGAAAACATGAATTACAGAAGTGTGGAAAATAGCTACGAAAACTGTTAAAATATTAATACTTTTCAGAAATATCATTGTGATTATTTCATGTATATAATAATCTCTACTTTTATTTCATGTAAAACGTCACTGCAGGATCTTGATCTACAAAGAAAATATCACCCAGTCTGGCCCATTCCACATTCTATATTTGAAAAAGAGATTTTTAAACAATTTCTTTTTTGTATTTCAAAATTTATTTATAAAATATTAAATTCCCCCAGCCGCACTAAAGACATTTCAGTCTATAAAATATTTTGAAATTCATTGCTAATTTATTTATTATTATGAAAATTTTAACAAAAATTACCAAATTTTTTAACAGAAAAATTTTATATATAAAAAAAGTTAAACGATTAAAAACAAAGTTTGAATTTATGTTCTTCTAATATTATAAATTTTTTATACGCGTATAATTAATTCAAAAAAAAAAATGTGTTTAAATTGTAAATGAAAATAATTTTCCAATGAAAAGATTTTAATTTTCTAACTGTTATAAAGAAAATTACAGAAGAAAAACAACAAATAATAATAAAAAGTTTTTTTATAACGATTAAATTTTTTATTCTCAACCAATGATTAAAATATTTTCAAGGGAATTTCGAGACTCGTTTAACAGAAAAAAATTATATTTTCTGATTCTTAAGGATAACTTACTGTGTATATAGTATTTCGTATAAATTTATAAAAGCGTATAATATTATTAAATATTTATCTTTGTTTAACAGTTCGACGAGATTTTTTTTTTTTTTTTATATGTTTTGCTGTTTTTTTTTAGGATTTATTCTGATCAGGTTTGCTACCCCCGACACAAATGATACAATTTTAGAGATTATAAAATGTTCAAAGAAAATCGATTGTAGAAAAATAATAATATTATTATTATTGGTTGGTATTAATATCCGTCGTAAGGATATTTATATAAAGAAAAAAGGATTTTACGTTGTTGAATTTGTTTTTTTGCTTTCGAAAAACATTTTACAGAGTCAAAGATTGTTTTAATAATAAAATATAAGTAATAATAAGTATACATATGTATATATGTTACAGATTAGAAAATGTGTGACATTAACAATCAAATATTCTTTACACATTTCTACCAATATTTTATTATATATAATTTTTCTAGAAAAAATATTTTTAAATCTTTTGGAAGGATAATACTAGAAAAATACTAGAAAAATTATTAGAAAAATATAAATGTAAAATATAATAAGGCATTTTTTATACAATTTTTACTATATTCTAATCATAATTGTGGACAACAATTGACTCAGCTGCTGAAGTTATATGGTAACAATTGACTCAAGTGCTGAACTTGGTCACTTGAAACAATTTCAACCAAAAGAAAAATTATATATGAAAAATATTTTATTTTTCTGCACCAACAACAAAACAAAAAAAAGTTCTTCATATTTAAGTGTATTAAAAGTTTTCTCGGAGTGTGAATAAATATGCAAATTTCCAAGTGGAAAGAAAAAAATTTACCAAAATAAGTAGATTATTTTTTATCAAGTTTGTTTATAAATATTTTGTTTTTTAAAAAAACAAATCACAAAACAAAATTTCCATCATTTTTCTTATTTGTTTTAAGTTTTCTGTTTTGTTATCATAAAATATTTTTTTTTCTTCTGTTTATTTGTTATGTTTTTTTTGGGGAGGCTTATAAGAATATGATTACTACTTAAAAACCATAAGATAAAAATTTAAATATTTTGTAAAAGGAAATTTTCCCCCAAAAAAAAAAAATAAAGAAAATAAAGAAAATCTTAATGTTAAATAAATATTAAGTATATAGAAGAAGTAGCTTATAATAATATTGGTAAGAAAAGGAAAAATTTTCTTTAGAATAACACAATCAAAAGAAAATTACATATATATGTACATACAATTTTACATCCTTAAGAAGCTTTAAAGAATTTATTAAAATTCGTTTTATTTTTTATATTAATATTACTGAAGTAAATTGTGTATATAAAATTTTTTTTTTTGAGTTTATACTGTCAATTAACATAATTTAAAAAGATGAAAATAAAAAATCGTTTTTATACCAAAAAAAAAAAATTATTATTAAGTTCTTATAAAATTTATTAAAAATTTTCCTAATATCCAAAAGAATTTTTATATAAATGAAAAATTCTAAGAATTTTATATATATAAAAGAAAATGAAAATTGTATTTGGATGTTTTCAGTTTATTTATATGTAGTTTTTTTTTTAGTAGTTTTTATGGTAAAGGTAATTTCTTTTTATTACAATTTAAATTAATTTTCAGGATAATTTGATTTTTTTTTTTTAAAAGAATTTTGAAAATACAAATATTGTACGATACTACAAAATGATTTAACCAATCATCAAGTCTTCTGAAAAGTTAAATTTTCATATTTGATTATATAGATTGTTAGTTGGTACAACAATTTTTCCAATAAAAAATGAACACTATTCAAATTATGAAATTTTACAAATAATGAAAGTATATTTGGCAAACAATATCCAAAGTATAGGCAAGCAAACTTACAGTTTTAACATTGATATGACTGAAAAAATCATTTACAATATAAATTTTCTAATAATTATTAGAATTAATGTCTGGTTACTGGAAAGAAGGATACCACAATACCATAAAAAATGTAATTATATTTTTTCGAAATGTAATTTTATTTTTTCCCAGCAAGGATTTCTTTGAAAATTAATATTTACCTTAAAAATGTATTGTTTTTCATTTTTGGTTTCATCATAAAAAGAATATAATTCCGAAAAATTGGATATTTTAATTTACCACCCGAAAATAAAATGAAAAGCCAAATAAAATGAATTAAATTTAATATTTGTTGTTTTTTTTTTAGGCTTAACTGGATCATTGACAAAAAGAAAATCATTCTTTTTTGATCCAGAAAAATATAATATTTTTGTATTAAAAGAGAAAAGAAATCCTTCAATATCATTTTTTAAACAAATTCAATGAAAAGATATTCTAAAGGTTTTTCGATACAAATCATTGACATTAGAGATTCTATAAATAAATTTTCATTTAATTTATATTTTGTGTACAATTATGTATATGTATATGTATATATCGATTAACACAATGGCAGGGAATAATTTTGTTCCACTTAACTTTTGATGACTTATATTTGTAGGCTGGTAACAAAAAAGTAAATAGAAATTTACAATGTAATTTTATTGAAAATAACTTTTCTCGTTTTTCTTTCATTGAATAATGGAAAAATAACTTTTCTCTTGTTCGACAAATTTATTTAATTTTGTAAAAATAATAAAGGACATTTTATTGCTTTCTAAATTCTTTTTTCTTTGAAATTAAAGCTTTAGTAATTTTCCGTTATTAAAATTTTTGGTCTGGGTTGTTTGGAATGATGTTTCGAAGAATATTATTTAAGTGGAAAATTTGATTCTATTCTTAGAAATATGAAATTAATTACTTACAGATGGTGAAATTTTATTTAGTCGAATTATATAATTTTTCATTTTATTGAAATTTCAAAATTTGTTCCGGATATTAATTTAGGAATTTATGTGTTCTGTTTACTATTTATAGTATTATTCATAGTCGGTAGTATGTATATAAAACGCTTAAAAATTCAATTAAAGTTAGTAGCTAAACTTTTTCTATTACGAAATGTATCAGATTCTGAAATTATATTTTATAGGAATTTTGCATTTTTTTTAGAAAATTGCTAGGAAATATAAATTTTTGACAAAATATTGATAGTTATAATTCAATTCAAATATTTGAGTGATAACTTCTGTGTTAATTAATTCCATTTTAAAAAACTTTCTATAAATTTAATAACAACTCACTTCAAAAAATACTTTTTTACAACAAATATTTAATCAAATTATATAGTAAAATACTTTAAATTAAATACTTTCAGTTTAACTTTATCCTTTTCTGTAATTATTTAACTTACCATAAACATATAGAATGTATAGATAATTTTAGAGATCCAGTTTCATCAAACAACATGCTTTGTAATTAATTTATATAGCTATACTTAATGGATTATAATTATCTTCATTTTACTATGTTAAATTGCTATTACATCTAAGTAATTTTTTTTATAATGTATACCAGTACAACAATTTTTGTAAAATAGGGAAAATTTATAATCATAAGTGTACACACTCTAAAACCGAAAAAAAAAATATTTTGTAGTTTTTTATTATCCAAAAGTAGAAGTGAAGTAAATAATTTCTACCTTTACCATATTATTTTTAAGTAGATTTTACATAAAATATTCATTTTACTATATACTTTTTCTAATTATATCTTTTTAAATATTATATTCACTTTTTTAATTAACGAAACAGCGAAAGTAGTAAATGCTGAATTGTATATACTTAATTATATTTTTTGAAAAAAAATTGCTAAAAAAAAGGTAATACAAATTAATTTGTATATGTATATTAAAAAAGTCTTTGTAAATTAAAAAAATTTCTGCATCTGTTAGTCCTTTACGTGAACGATCAAGAAATATAAAAAACAAGAGTAGTAACAATGTTAATAGCATTTTAACACAATCCTTATTACAGTCCAGCAAAATATGTTTCAACTATGTAATATAAAATTTACTGTACGACTATACTTTTACGATATTTTCATTTAACATTATTTTCATTTTCCCTCAACTAAAATATTCTTTTTTCCCTCAACTAAAATATTCTTTTCCAACGATCAAAATTTGAATAAAACCCATTCTAAATATCTACAAAAAAATTATATATTTAAAGTAATATCCAATTTTTATTTTGTAAATTGAAACTTTAAGGAATTTATAATAAAATTTATAGAAAATATCTTCAATTTTAGTTGAAAAGGATATATAAGGTAATAAGATATTATTGAGAGAAAATTTACCAAAAAAAAAAAACAAAAACTATAAAAGTATTTCAAAACACTTAAAATTCTATTGTGACTTTTGCAAAATTCAATTCAAGGATCATTTTTTGATGTTTATTAATATTATTACAAATATTATCTAAATACATTTTATGTTTTGCTTAATATAATTGTATCATGCCCAGGGACGATTAAATCTACCAATAAAATACAAAGCTAAAATTCCTACAAAATAATAATACATTAATTAATCAAAATATTTTTCCGTTCGGAAATGTTAAACAAACATATAAAACCAAAGATAAATTTTGTGATATACGTTTTTATTATACATATACTTTTTTATGTTTAATTATTTATTTCCTTTATTTAATGTTTATGTAATAATTTCTATATTGTTGACCTTGTTACAAAATTCAAGAGTTTTTCACACCTAAAATTATAGTATAAATAATTTTCATGATTTTTTTTTTACACGAAAAATTGTAATTTAAAAAGAATATAATTTTTTTTTGTTGTATTTAATTTTTATGTAATTATGTTAATAAACAAAAAAGTTTTAAAGGATAATTATGACTTAAAGCTTGAATTAATGATTGTGTAGCTGCTATAAAAGAAAATTTGATAATAAAAGTATTATTGCACAGAAATGTATAGTATATAATTTAACAGCTGAATCAAAAATTCGTAATACATAATTTCATGGTAGGATGTCCTTGATAATGATTTGATATTTTTTCAGAAATAGAAGGAGTTCAGCGACAACATTTTAACATTTTACTTAGAAAGAAGAACTCTGAAAATTATCAATTCTCTTGTGCACATTCCTTAATAATGAATAAATAATCTAATTCTAAACCATTCTAATTCATTCCATACAAGTTATAATATTTAATATACTTTAATTATGTATTTTATTTCTATAATTTCTCATAATTTTTTTTTCGTTTACTTAATTTTCAAACATTTTTCATCCTCTCTTCCTTTCTGACATAAAAGCATCAGAGTTTTTTTTGGAAATATCCATTAGTCATATTTATTTTTAATTTACTCACTTCACTGTTCGTCCTGGAAATTTTATTTAATATTTTAAATACATTTTTTTAGGAATTATCACGTAGGTACCTTTTTGGTATTTTAAGCTTGAAAAAGTTTATTGATTATTATTATTATTTTTTTTTTTCGTGTACCAACAAAATATAGAAATCATCAATTGACATCGTATTATGCTCTCTCTTATTCATTCTATTCTAAAAATAAAAGCAACAGTTTATCCGTCCTGGCCTTCATTTTTATAATATTGAACAACCCCAAAAAAAAAAAACAATAATTTCATGGAAAATGTGAGGAAAATTTAACAAGCAATCTTGTGGTTGTTATATATATGTATATGTATATACTATGTACATTGTATAGTACAACAATTTTCCGCCCCTTAAAAAATTACAAATATTTTTACTATAATAAGGTTGCAAAAATTTTGTTATACCCCCCTTCCCAAAATAATGTATAAATATAGATTTTTTAAGTAAAGAGGTTTAAAACAAAATGTTTATTTAGTTAGATGTTAGAGAGTACTATACACTATACTATGGTATTTTTTCCTTGTCTTCATATTTATCCCATTAAATTTATTACAGACAAAACCAAAAAAAAAAATGAAGAAGAAAAAAACTTGTTAACCAAAAATAGCTTTAGATGAAAATGTTCATGCTTGGGGTATACTAAAAAATTTTGTTGTTGTTGTTTCAAAATATGTGACATTATTTATTTGATTAATTAAATTTGATAAAATGTGTAAATGATTGAAAGATAATGGTGTCACCGATGCGATGATTGTGTCTAAAAAAAAAACCTTTAAGGATAATTTAAGTTAATTTGAAATAAAATCTACATTATCAAAGTGTGGAAAAAGTGGTCTTTAAAGAATTTGAAATTATACCAGGGCTAGGACAACCACAATCCTAATTTAATAATTTTATTCCATCAATATTTCAAAAAACATTTAAGATATAATTTTCATATATACTTAAATCATTTCAAACTCAAAATTCATCTTTCAATAAATATGAAAATTTCCTTTTTTATTATCTTTTAAATTTAAATTTGATTCATTCATTTCCTTCCTAAAATATATATTGTTTGAAATATGGAATATTACATCCTCCCTTTTTATTTCAAATATGGATATAAAACATGAAAAACCTTTATCAAAAATTTTTTTATACAAATTTGTATATACAGCATTTTAGATAAACTTTAAACAATTTTAAGCTAAAAAAAGATTCATTAAATTTCTATAATCCTATAATAATATATTTGCCCACATACCCAATAAGAATTTTTTTAGAAAGTCATGCAATTTATGTTAAAATTTATTATTATTATTATTATTATTATGTGAATATAAACCCTATTTTTTTTCGAAAAATTCTAAATCAAAATATTTCTTAAATTTCTTAAATATATTTGAAATTTAAATAATTAATTATATATATATTTTTTTTTACCCTAATTAATAATAACATAATTATATTTTAAAAGTATTTTTAACACATTATCATAATCTGTTAATTTTTTTGTGATTTTCTTATTTATCTTAGGGTTTAATTTAATTAGAATAATAAATTAAATTTTCATTAATCTCATTAATTGTATTTCGTTTAAATATGATAAATTTAATTTGAAGGGTAATAATTAGTAATAGTAATGCTAATAAATTTTACAGGACTATTTTATAATTAATATTAAGAAGACATACTTTATTTAGTGTATTGTAGTCCATTTTTCTGTAATTTATTGAAAGCATAAAGAAACTATTGTAGCCAGTTTACGGAAATGCCAAATTTAGCTTAATGAATTTAATGAATTTGTATTACTTACTAAAAACTGAGTTATATCTTACGAACAGAGACTTATCTAGTATTTTAAAATATTTGCAACATATTCTATTAAATCCTGACGAATTTTTCATTTTTAAAAAAGTACTTTTTGTAAAATAATCCCATCAGAAATTAATCAATCTCTTTCAAAGTTAAATAAAGAAGTAGTCTAGACTAGACAAAAAAAAAATCTTAAACTATAACATTATTATAATCTACTAAAGTATATAATCAAATTATATATAAAATAACTTCCCATGATTCATATTATGACTATCAATTCAACAGGTGATTAATAATTCTTAGTATACTAAAAGTTACTGAATTTTTAACCTACATCCATAAAAATATGCAAAAAAATTTCTCATATACGAGTACAATGTAATAAATTAAACTGAAGACTTTAAGGGTCAATTAACAGTACCTATATATAAACCTAGATTTTGTGTAAAAGCAAGATAAATATTTGCATTTAATTTTCTTTTGTTTTATTTTTACTGTATAAGTACATCATAAATTTTCTCACATTATCATTTTTGCTAACTTGGGTGCTAAAAAGCTGCAAAAAAAAATTACATTTTGTAGTAATATAATCCAATCAAAAAAAAATAATTAATATGTTAAACTAAAAAAAACAATGCTGTATGTTAGCATAATTTTAAATAGATTTTTTTGCAAAATTTTTGATATTATGAAATTCCATCATTGTAACATCAGTTAACTAATACTTACTTTGGTTTAATTACGTATGTTTTGAAATTAATTGTAGTATACCTAATTGTAAATAGTTTTTGACCCAACTTTGAAGTAAAATTATATAAGAGTAAAGCTGGAAAATACATCCTAAGTTGCAGATAATGAAAAATATTTTGAATTAGTACAAATTAGTACAAATTATTTCAATTAGTACAAAAAACTGTGCACTGTGTAGCTTACGGTTCTACCTTGAATCTATATTTGGTACCTATAAATTGTGGTTGTCATTTGGCACTTATACATGTGGATGTGTCTCCTTATGTATATTCTGTATATAGCAGTTCGCTTTCTCCTATATTTGTTGTACTTTTCAGTTACAACATTCTAATTTTGATATAAATAGCAACTCTCCTCATTTCATTCATCCTTTATCATTTCTTATAAATTGCTAATTAAATGGAATACTACTCCTATACTCCTTTTATACAACCAATAAATAGAAATAAATTTGCGTATAGATGAATTTTTGTTATATAATGTAATCAATCGTTTTAATTACCTTTATTTATGTAAATTTCCGTTTCCTAATTTATTATAATTTAAACAATAGTATCATATTATATCAATCTACACTACACGAGTATACTATTTATATTACAATATACATATATCAATTTCGTATCCCATCTGTTTTATATAACAAACATATTGTATAATAATGTTATTATGATGCTCTCTATTGTTTAAATGAAATTAATTATGTAGAAACTAAGTTAAATCTATATGTAGATATTTTTTCATAGTTAAACAAAAATATGTATAAAGAAAATGAATATTTAATTTTAGAAAACATCGACAAATCTTATTTGTGTTTGTATGAAAATCATTTGTTTATTAAAATTCCAAGAAAAGTAAAAATATTTAGACAATAAACAAATTATAAAAAGTATAACAATAATAGATTCTATGTACAAAAAAAAATTAATTAGATTTATGTTATAATATAACAATATTAAGTGAGGAACAGGTAAATTTTATTTACGTTTATTTTTTTTTAGTTTTATAAGAGCAAAGTAAACAATTTTATGAACTTACCAAAGCTTTTTTATGATTTTTTTTTCATAGTCAAATTTTATGGTAAAATAATAGAGAAATACAAAATTTTAATGAAAAGTCATTTATGTATGTATATGTTAATTAATCCTATGGGATAAACTAGTCCCATTCCGATCTAATCAATAGTTATTTTGACTGTTCAATTTAAATTAGTTTATTTACATTTCGATATAATTTTATTTTTAAATATTAAAATCGATTTTATGTTATATATCATTAAAATTGTCATCATAAATTTACTGAATATTTTAATAATGAATTTTAATTTCTCTCTATATATAAATATGCAATAGAAAAATTTATCTGAAGAGCAGTAAATTCCAATATCAGAAAGATTATACAATAATAATTATACTAACGATTAAATTTTTATGGTAGCTTTTTACTATATTATCTATTTACATTATATAATTGGAAATCTAGAATTTATATTTCATATTTTATACTTGAAATTTATAAATAATATAATATTCATTTTCCTTGAGGATTTTCATTTTATTTGTATTATATAATAAAATTTGTTTTAATTATCCTTTTCATACAATTTGAATATAAATTGAATTTATTATACCTATACACCTACATCATTAGAAATGAAATTAAAATATCTTTTACGAGACTATAAGAATTACACTAAAGTGACATTACGGATATATATTAATTTATTTATTTTTTTTACTCATCCACTAACTAGTCCCATTTTCTATCGTGAATGAATTTTTAACTGTTTGCTATTTTATTATTTAATTAATTCTTATCATTTTTATTTATCAATTTTTTACTGTTTTGATTTTAATCAAAATGATTTAAAAGTATACAAGAAAAATATTTCGCGCTTTAGTAATTCATTTATTTACTTTTATGTTATAACGAAAAATAGAGATTTTTCGCAGGAAAATATTTACAAAATAGTCAGAAGCAATTAAGGTGTAACTATATTTTTAATGGGTGAAAAATTAAGATGGAACTATTTAATAGGATATAAACTTTTGTATAAAATTATGACCATATTGAATTTATTTTAGAAGAACCATAACCATAAATAGACAAGGAAACAAAATTAATTATTAGTCGCAAAAATTACTCAAAATTATTATGATTCCTCTCTTGGAAAATAAAATTTTAATTGCACAAAAACTTAAATTAATATTTCATATATTTATTTTCAAAGTTCATTTACAAAAAAAAAAAAAATTCTCGAAAAATGTCAAAATGTTATTCAATATTTAATTAAAATTATGATGGAAATTATTTTTTTCCTAACTCATTATTTCCTTTTGGTTCATTTGCTGACAGAAGTTTTATATCAAATATATTAATATAGTTTTTGAAAATATTCTTTGTGCAATTATATAAATGAAAAATCATTTGTGAAAAAAAAATATATAATCTAATCCACTCAAATGCACACAGAAAATTATAAAGAAAACTATAAATGAAAATTCTTACTATAGTTTCAAAAAAAAAATCATCAATTTTTTATAAAGAAAAATTTCAATCTAAAGCAATTTTATCCAATTTTATCCAATTTTATGTCGAATATGAGACTAGAATAAAAATTTTATTGATTTTTTATATAAACTTAGTTTGGGTGTTAAAACTTTGTAGGTGTTTTAAAACAAACATCTTCGTCACCATAGAAATGAAATTAATAAAAATGCAATTGCAATTTATTCATAATAGAATGGAAATAGGAAATTTACTGTCAATCAATGATAAAATTGTAGAAAAAACTTTAATAAAACATCCTTAAATATTTGATTGCAACTTTTGCCCATGTAGATCATTTGAATTTTTTGATAAACTACGGTTGAGATTATGAAATATTGAAGAGTGAACAAATGGACTTCAATTGGCCTTAATACGAATAATCTACAGAGAAATTATTAATCTATTTCAGGATTATCTAGGACACCCGGTAACAAAGAAATAATACTCCATAATATATAAATGATTCCGAATAAGTAAAATTTTCCTGTATATTATTTGTATTATTTCTCATTTGATTCTGGTTCTTAATACCACTTGTAAAAGTTTAAAATATTTTTTTTTTTTGTAAAGAATTTTCCTTCTTTTAAGAATTTTTTCCTTGTTTTTTGGAAAGATTCTGTAATGTACAGGAATTTTTTTTTTTTTGTAAAATTTCAATTTGCTTAATGTGATTGTTATGTGCCGCAGATTTTCTATACATGCGGATAATCATTTCAAATGACAAATCAGGAAAAAAATAAAATATTGATTTTCATTTTCATTTTTGTATGAATATTTTCGTTGTTGTTAAGTTTTATACATGATCTGTGCTTATTTTATATCAATGGAACACAATTTTTTTGGATAATAATTTTTTTACAAACTTATTCAAATTATGCAGGTATAATTTTTGGAAGTTATTTCTCTTAAAAAAGCTCTTAAACAAAATTGTAAATGATGATTTTTATTTACTTTAAGTCTATTGGCTTTCACAAAATCTAAAATCTTATTAATTATTTAGATTCATTAGGTTTAGGTCTAAGATATTATAAATTTTTTCATAAATTTCTATTATAAATTTCCATTTTTTCCATAATCAATCTACTTACTATAGATATATAAATTTCATAAAATTTCGGAAAATTAATTCTGCTATTGTATTACTTCAATATATTTTCCCATTGATATGCTTTAATGTAGATATTTTCTATTGAAAATATATGTAATAGCTAATAGTCTATTCTATAACTTGTATACGAGTATATTAAATAAATTCGAACACAGTATGATCAAAGCCGTATATAATATTATATACGGCTTTGGTATGATACTACAACAATTTGTTATAAACATTTGTTGTTTTTTTTTTGTGAGAGTTTCTTTTTTTTTTCTTCAATCTTGGGAAAATTCAGTTAATCAAACATATGTCATTTACAGCACATTGAAAAGATTTATATTATGTATCCAAAAAAAATGTATCAAATAATTTAAAATAAAATAACACATAAAATTAGTAAAATTTCCAAGTAACAAATATTTTCATTGGTGTTATTTTGTTCACTAGGAAATTTTTTTGTAAATTAAATTAATATTGTAACATGATATTTAGACATATACTATAAACGTAATTGAAAATTTTATGGTGCACGAAATAAATTGTAATTGTATAATACACAGGGTGGTTGTATAGAAAGAAGGCTTAATTTTTAATGATTTCCTTAATTATTGATCTCGATTCACAAAGCATATAAATAATTTTGTAAAATTTTCGATTTTTTAATACTATTTGTATAATAGTAAAAATTTCTACTTAATCAAATAGTTACGATAAATCCTTTTTGTAATTGAATCAATTATATTTGATTATATAATATTTTTTTAACTATAAATCATTTTCAATATTTCCTTATCTCAATTATTTTTAAATAAATTTAAATATGCATAGATTTTTAACCTTAGAAATTATAATATTATTACTTTATTATAAATTCATTTTTCAACCTTTTTTTTATATCTTCATTTTTACATATCACAATTTCTACAACACTGTCAAAGATTAAAATTTATTTAATATAAAATTATATCGTAAATTTGAGAATATTTATTCATGTGTAAGAAAATTTGTTATATTACTGTGTGTAAAGTAAAAGACGTAAAGATGAAATAAAGTGAATAGAAAATTATATTGTGTCGATAATATATGACAGAATATTAAATGAAATTGATTTCTAGATATTGAAATTGACAGATTATTAGTTAAATATGTAACTGAGATATATATAAGTATATCGTTAAATTAATTTCAGATATACAATTTATCAAAATAAATCATTTTGCGTTAAGGAGAAAAAAAAATAATTTGTCTTCATTTTGAAGAGGAAAATTAAATATTTTTGAAATTGAATAGTAATTTATAGAAGAGTTTTAAGATAATTACTGAAGTATTATAACAAATTTAACGTATATAATTATAATTTTTGTAAACTCGTCTAAAAATAATATCTCAATTAATTATGGTGACAATGATTTTGACATTTCTAAGTGCAACATAAATTTTTATCTATTTTTAAATAAAAGATTTTAATTTGTCAAAAAAAAAAATTCGAAAATAATTATTTTTAGTTGGAACGATTATAGAATTACAATTATTTTTTCTAGTTTTTTGAAAGAGTTTCTAAAAACATTGATTTTTTTGGTGTTACCTTGATTTTCTAACATTAATTTTATTCTATTTCTGTAGCAAAATATTGTTAATATTTATTATTATTTAATGTGGTTTCAAATTTTCAATCAATAATACTATAAAATTTTCATTCTATTTTCAATAATCTTGTGCGACATCTTCCTAACAATTGACTTTAAATTCTATATTTTTTTCAAATAACTATTTAAATTTTCATTTAAATTTTTAATATTTATTTATTTCATTAAAGAATAAAAAAATCCAATTATTATCATTTTTTTTTGTGAAATATATTAAAAGAAATATTTATAATAAGCAAAAATCATAAAAAAAAATGAAATTTAAAATATTAAAAAAAAAAAAAAATACAATAAATTATGCAATCGATAAATCACACACAACAGAAAAAAAGTTAATATAAATTGTAAAGCATAAATGTTATTGTTATTTACAACATCCTTAATGCTTTATGCTTACAATAGCATAAAAATAATAATAATAATAAAACTTTTATTACCTTTACCATTTAAATAAAAAAAAAAAAACCTACACATAAAGAAGGTAATCAAATAAAATAATAATAATAAAAAAATTTAAAGCTCACATCAAAAATTTTTACAGATGGTGCTACGATAATAATAATAGTTTAAATATAATAAAATTAGATTTTAAAATAAAAACTAATCCATTGAAACATACAAAAAAACAAAACAAAAAAAGATAATCTTGACATATAAAAAAATTATAATGAAAACTAGGTCACGTTTTTTCTTATATATATTTTCAAGACAAAATTAAATTCAAATCGAGCATCGAAAACCAAAACCCTCTACTAAAATATAAGCAAACTATAAAAATTTTAACAAAAATTTTGCAATAATTTTCATTTACATATAAAGAAACTTTTGAATTTTCCATTTCCATTAAATCTAATACTGATAATTTATTAGGGTTTTTGGAGTTTGAGTTATTATGTTGTAAATGTAAATAAATTATATCCGTCACAATTGAGACAGAGAGTCCAAATTCGTGATTTCCTTCTTTGGAGTTTTTGTATTTTTTTTTTACAGAAAATGTGCACTTAAATTGGATGAATGCAAGTAAATTAGTTGATAAGAAAATACTTTTCATGAATTTTAAATTAAAAATTTCTTTTGATTTAAGAATTTTAAATTTTCAAAGAAAAATTTGTTTTATTTCTCATTTTAAAGTCAATTTGAATTTAAATAATTATTTTGTTAGCGACAACATTTATATAAAATTTGACAATCTATGCAATATAAAACTTGCATCAGATATTGAGTTTAAATTTATGTAAGCTCTGGTATCTAAACTACATTTATAATGAACAAATATACGCCTATACCCCTACATAGAAAAAATAATTGCATACACCAAATTTATCATAATTTCAAAACTAAATATAAAAAAAATCGAAATTATTTAATGATGAAAATGGGAAAATCTATTAAATCCCACATTCGATTTCCAATTTTTTCACTAACAATTCTGTGGAAAATTGCCAAAACATGATATCTACAAAATTTAAATTTTCAGCAGAGCAAATTAAAAAAGTTTGAGAAAGAATTTCAATAATCAAATATTTGTAAAATACCAATTATTGGAACTAGAATAGGTTTTTTTATGTTTTTGGTAATATTTTTGTCACATAATTAATTTTGTTTATTAATTATTAATTATTAAAAATTAATTTTACAATTTGTCAAAAATGCACTTATCATGTTTTGGCAATTTTCCACAGAATTTATATCTACAAAAATTATTCTTTCATTTATTAACCATGAAACATTTCTAATTTATATTAATTATATTGTTTATATACAATTATGATTTGCCTATAACAATCATTGGTCACACTGATATTGACATTTCCCTATTGCGCAATTCTAAACGATATTATTTTAAGATCATAATAATAATTTTTATCTGAAATAATATTTAATATGTATTTTTGTTCCTAGATAAATATAGAAACATTATTATTTTATTTACAAGATTTTATTTGAGAATTATTTTCAATTTAATATTATCAAGAGTATATAAATATTGTTCAAGAATATTATATTCAATAATGATTGAAAAAATTTTTTGAATGCCGACTCAAAAAAAATAAATATAGTAATATTTACTTTTAATTTTGAAAGTTTGAAAGGAATTTCATTTTTTCTATTATTAAATTATTAGATTCCCTATTGGTTTTTTTGTTATCACCACAAATAAAATATACGTATGTATATTCTGGTGTAGCTAGAGAATGTTGAAATATTCAGACACCATAACAATTGAGTACCTTTAGAAAATAACCAAAAAAAAAATAAAAATTAAGATTTGAACAAATAATAATATAACCAAACCGAAAATGACACAGCAGACACAATCGAAATGGTTATGTAAATAAACAAAATTAAAAGTCCTTTGTGTAATCTATAATATATAAAGTGACCGAAAGAATTTTTTTTTTGATGGCTCCATACTATTTTTCACAGTAAATATTGATGTTGATGGTGTTTCGGAAAAAATAATATTATTATCATTGTACTCCAGCTAGTAAATCGACAAAAAAAAAATATCATGCTGACTTTAAATTAACAGAGAGAGAATACTAAAATTATGTTATAAAAGTGTTTCTCATCAACAGGTAACCAAAATGAAATTTATATTGAAGTTAAAAGTTATTGGATTAATTTATTAAATGAAAATTTAAATGATTTCTTTTATTATTATTAGAATGTTATTTTATTAATAAATATTAAATAATTTTCCATAAATAATATGAATTTGAATAGAAAGAAATTCTTTGTTTAAGCTTAAAAATATTGACAATATTACAATATTCAAATAGTTGCTAGTTGATTTGGATAACCATTACAATTTATTAGATCTTTGTCGAATATGTTTCAAAGTCTGATTGACAAATTGAAGTACGTGACGACAATTTGTCAATTTACAGATTTCTATATTTTACCATAAATTATCTGACAATAAAAAATTTGTCATAATTTATCTGAAAAGTTCCATGAATTTTGTATCATTAATCTCATATGTACATTGTTTCATCATATCGACCATAATTAAACAGATAACTCTTATAATTTTGAATGCAGTAAATTGATAGTTGACCGTTTAAATATAATAACAAATTTTGTCCATTAAACGTAGGACATTAAGGCCAGCATTTATTATATAGAAAAATATAATTACATAATATCCTTTTATTATCATTGTAAATCGAAACCTTTCGCACAAGTTCTCTATAAAATCGAAGGTCAAAATAATTTTATAAAATAATAATATAACTTAATATTTATTTAATTACTAATAGTATATTGTATTTTCAGTAAAAAATTATATACTATGGAAATTAAAATAATCGTTTTTATATTGATTCAGAAAATCTATTTTCAAATTCAACACACAAAAAAAAAACCATTTAAATTTTATAAATTTTCATTGGAATTAAGTTTTTCTTTTTAAAAAAAAATTATAAATATTTAAAATCTTTTTAGTTGTAGTAAGAGTGACAGTCCAGGAAATTTCACATACATTAAATATTTAAAATCTCATGCAATATATTTTATATTATGATTACTAGCTTTTGGTTTTAAATGTAGCAATAATAAATTTTAATTTTACTATTTGAAAAAATGATTATAAAAACTTTATAGATTTTATCGATCCAAATCGAATGTATTTTTAATTTGAAAATATTTTAATTTCACTGAAATTTCACTGAATTTTTTTTTTTTAAATATAGAATTAAAAATAAACTGAAAATAAAAACTTCCGCCCGCATAAAGAAAATAGACAGAAGAGGGAGAAAATGTCAAGAAAAAATAATAAAGTATGAAAAATTTAATGAAAAATGTCCTTAAAAGTTTTGGACACAAAAAGTTTATACCTAATAATAATCATAAAAACAAAACAAAATTACTCTAAGGAATAAGAGAAGTTAGTAATCTTCAGAGGTGATATACCTTTTAAATTTCATAATAATAATGACTAAAAATGTAATTTACATAATTTATTGCGACATTTGAAAATGCACAACAAAATGGCTATCTATGTATATCACAAGAATTAATATTTCCACTTTTTCACTGATTTATATAATGAATTATGTATTTTTATTCCTAAAACTAAATTGAAGGACATAAATGACGATATGACGCGTGTAATTAAAATAAAAATAACTTAAATATAATTCATACGATTTTTCACCTTGATCGTATAATATTTTGTTGTAACTCCTGTATGTCCTTAAAAGTACAATAAATCTGTGTATAATTTTAATTACATAACTTTTCCAAGAAATTTATTTATATTCGCTTAAAATAAATTGCTACTAAGATATATTGAGATAATCGAATTAACTAAAAAACATCTGCATAAAATTATAATTTGTATATAAAAAAAATATAATATGTATAGAAAAATTTTCAACAATTATTATAACCTTGATTTTCAATGCAGCTTGCAACAGGTTTTCCAAAAAACCAACCACTATTTTTATACTTTTTGCAAAAGAGAATTTTAAAATATCCAAGGGCTTATGTATAAAAATGATTATAAACATTGTTTGGTTGTGTGTGTGTAATTGAGAAAATTTTTCAGAGAAGAAAAATATTTAACAAACACCCGGCGGAAAATTGAAAAAAATACTATCAAAAATTCATATCTACTGTGTAAAATATTTTATTTGGGTTTCAAACACATAATACATCAAACTTGTTTGATTAAAATCACAACCTAATTTCCAGTCTCTCTCAAACATAATTTTCTTAATTTCCCAAAAATTTAATACTAAATTCAAATCATGATTAATCAAACTTATGATCAAATCAAACATGTTCGATGAAAAATTGTGTTAATGAACAAAAATATCTGTGAGAAAGATTGACGACGAATCAAACACAAAAAAGGTAATAATAATATTTACCAATACAAAAAGATATTACCAACAACTCAGTTCAGTTTACCACTTTTCCTATAGTGAGTGAACACAAATAACACATTTTTCAACTTTTAGTTAATCTCGAAACACTAAACAAGTTGGTTGTTTCGGTTGTGTCGTGTGTCGTCATCATTGTTTCTTTTATTATTATTATTAATATTTTTTTTTTTATATATTTTGAAAAAAAAAACAAGAAAAATTAAAGATAGACATTGTTTATTTGTATTTGACAATTTTCCTTAATATTTCCATAATAATTGCGTTTGTGTGTGCATTAAAAAGTGCAATTTTTTTGTATATAGACAAACGGAAATTTTCATCTAGTTCGAATTATCCTTTCGTTAAAGGAAGTGGTGATTGTACAATTTCTTTTTTTTAGTTCAATATAGTAATAAAAATTAATAAAAAAAAATTTTGGAGAAAATTAAAATATTTTACATAAATTGATCTTTTGTGTGTTGAAAATTACGATCTCAAAATGTAATATTCTTAAATGAAATGCGGTTTTCGTTATATGATCAATATTTATGGGGAATGAGAGACTTTATATGAATCCTTGAACAAAAAAAAAAAAGGATTTCAAAATTCTGTTTTCCCTTGTATTATAGATTTTTGAAATTTTGTGACGTGTGCTTTTTGTCTGCGCTTTTTTTTTTGTATCGTTAGATATTTTAATTTTTTATTGTTGTTTTTTTAAAGAAACACAAAAGTTTTGAAAATTGTGTATTGTAGGCTATAAAAATTATTGGTCCATTTACTGTGTCGGATGAAACATAAATAAAACTGTTTTTTTTTCTATGATTTTTCAAAATATGTAAAATATATTTTTTTAATATTAGAAAATTTTGAAAAAAAAGAGCAAAATTTGTGCAAAATTATATAAAAAAAAAATTTTAATTTGTGAATTAAAATTACTAAAAATATTTATTTTATAGAATTAATGAAAGAAAAGTTTAAATTAAAATATAATTGATATTAATTAAATATTTAAAGTAAAATTTTGTAAATATAAAAAATATTATATAATAAATTTAATAATAATTTAATGGCCTAAATTAAAAAAAATATAAAATAATTAAAATTCTGATATTAATTTATACATATAAAATTTGATTTTTAAATCAAATAAAAAAAATTTGGAATAGTTTTTTTTTTTATAAATAATTAAAATATATAAGAATTTAACTAAAATTATTAATAAAAAAAATTAAAATAAATTTATAACTTTTTCTGGATTAAATATTGCAAGATTTTATGAAATTTTAAATATAAATAATGAAGGTAAGTTTTTTTTTTTTTTAATAATTTTTATTAAATAATTTACATATTTTAAATTTATGTGTGGGGTCAATTTTTATATATTTAATCAATTTTAGTGTTTTTTTTTTCCATAATTTTGTTTTTTTTTTGAAAAGTTGTTTAATATTTTTATAAACATTTTCTATGACGCATATTGAACACCGTGACCTTAAGTCACTTTAAAATATTAAAATAATAATAATAATTTTGTAGATATATTAAATCTTTCTACCAAAACGAATTTGCATTTTGTTTGTTGCACTCATGACAAGATCATAAAAATTTATTTTTATAATTTGGAAATTTTTTTGAGGGTTTTTTAATGTTTTATTATATTAACCAGGGTTAAGTATAGAGTCAATTGAATTTTATGTTGGTTGAAAGAAAATTAAATTTAGAAGAAAACAATATATAAAATTTTTGTAATAAAATTACATCATTACAGTCATCAATAATGATGTAATTTTGGTGTATATTATACTTTTGTGGAGTCGAGGAAATTTTAATTGTCATTTTTGTTTAACTAATTTTATATGCAAAATGATATTGGGTTTAAATTTGATTAATTTAAATTTTAATAAGAACTAATTAATATTTAGAATTTATTTTTACTATTGCTACACATTTACATAAATCTACAAGTAAATTTCGGACTACATCTGGGAGCACATTCAATTTTCCACAAATAATGAACAAATATTGTAAGGCTACTACACAATGTTAGTCACAGCACAATCAGATCACCACATTAAAAGTTTGATCAAAAATTTAGGTGGCTAAAATTTATAATTTTACTTAATTTTTAAACTATTTAACAGTTTCAATTAATTACATGTTTACTCTGGGATTATTCTAAGCTTTTATTAAACTTACAACATATCTAATAATAAATTCAATTAATTCAAAACTGCCCCACACCACCTCCGATTTACAGAAATTCTAAATCAAATTCAACAAACAAATAATATTCAATTGCATTTTTATATATAATTTTGGTATAATGACCTTATAAATTCTCTTCTATATTTTCTCGAACATTATTAAAATCCAGACTTCATTTTAATATAGTAATAATACCACGAACTGGCCATGGTCATGGTTTCGAATTCAATCAGCAAAAAATTGATTGACTCCTAAATAATAATTCATCTTACAAAAAGTATTTTTTTTTTTGAACAAGAGTAATCAATATATTAATGTCAGCTCAACAAATTACTATTTATACTTATTTAAAGTCTTTAAAAAAAAAGTTATTTATAACTTTATACAGTTTGGTAGCTATTACAGCCAAAAAATAAAATAAATTAGTTTATAGAACGTTAAACTAGTTAAAACCTGATTTTTGCAATTATAATTTTAAAAGCTTGTCTTAAAAATAAAAGCTTGAATTATAAAATCTTAAAAACTTGCATAAATTTTAAAATTCGACTAATATTTCTACTATATAATATCTCAAAATTGGTTATGTTCAGTACGATGGCAGCTCATTTGCTCTGCTGATTATAAGTTCAATCGATCGAAAGCGTGTTTTATTTTTTTTTGCTTTTTTTTTTGTGTGGTATGTTTCGCTTCCGTAACTACCAGTCCCGCATAATAATTTTAGATTTTTTTTTTATGGCTGCTTTAGATTTATAATATTATTATTATGTTTTTTTTTGTATACCTTTTGGATAGATGGGGTTTAGTGTTACGGAAAGAAGAAAACAATATATATACTTACTGATCAAAAAAAAAATATACAGAAGAGTATAAGCAGAGGAAATGCTTAAACCACGAACTTGTCGTAAAGTTGTGTTTCTTTTTTTTAACTAGTATAAAAAATAATCTGGTAATTTAACTTTTAATATATTTGATTTTTTTTATATTTGTTCATTGAATTTTTTATTTCATAAAAAAAATTAATAAAAATATTAAATTTCAATTTTTATGCAATAAAAATATTGACAAGTTATAAAAGAGTTTTTCATAATTAATTATAATTAAATTATACGAAATGATTTACTATAATTAAATATTTATTATAGATCAAAATTATGTTAAAATATTATTTAAATATATACAATTTCATTTCAGTTAGTTTTCTCACAAAATAATTAGACTTATGCTTTATTAGATTTGAATTTCGGGATGGCAATTTACTTTGTGTTGTTACGCCAGCCATCCGGTTTATTGTAACTTATTAACTTCAAACATTATTTGATTTATAGATTTATAGACAATATTTTCTGTATAGAATTCTACAATGTAGAATTTTTTCTCAATAATTTCACATTCAAATTCAACATTTTTACTTCTTAACTTAATTATAATTTTTCGTGGTAGACAATGTGTCTATCTTGTGCAGAAGAAACTATACCTTAAATTCAAAATATTTCACTTTCGTGATATCCTCTATTCAGGTCAATATACCTTGATGAATTTAGGGTTTTTCTATGACATTGGTTACCTTGCTTACATTTTATTAATAATAAAGATTATGTAAATAATATTTTTAATTATTCGATGACAGAAAGTATATCAACCTTCATATTTTAAATAAAATAGTTGTATTTTTATGTTAATTAATTTCTAGATCGAAAAGGTCGCATCGCGGTCTTTTTGACTTCTTGAATTTAATAGTTTTTTTGTTATCTTCTCTCAATTAAATTGAAAGTAATCGCAATTATGGTCGCAATAATATTAGAAAAAATTACAAATCAATGAAGTCTCACTCAACAAACTCCTACATAATCCAAAATATCTTATATATACGTTAAAATTATTAAAAATCATGTTGTTCTTGTTTAGAAATAAAATGAAATTAAAAATTTTCTCTTGTCGTGAAAATTATAATTTATATATTTCGTTTTTTTCGACAATGACTTTTCTAAAAAAAAGAAAATAAACAACAAAATCATTTTCTTCTCAAATTTTGAATTTTATTTAAACTACAATCGAAAAAACAACAACATAAACTATAGATATATAATTTTTATTTTACCTGTCTTTTATTTAATATATAAATGTTGTTGCTGTTTATCGTTGCCCCTGGGTGATTTGTTCAGTCTACCATTACAAAAAAAAAGCGAAATAATAATATACAAATTTAAATTGTCTCTCTAAAATCATTTAAAACCAAAATTATAATACTTTGTAAATATATAAATTTAACTATACCACTTCTATAAACAATTTAAAATTCAAAATATAATAACAAATACCATAATAATATTTAATTTTTTGAACATATGATTTTTTTTTCACTTTGTTTCCAGGTGATAATTTATATAATTAAAGTTTGAAAATATAAATTTTTACTATTTACTAAGTATATTTATGTTTGCTTACCCACGAACTTGTCGTAAAGTTGTGTTAAAATAGTGACAATATTTTCGTGGCTTCAATTTTCTACCTATAGTTTTTTTGTTTCAATTTTTATGTTTGTATATTTTTGATTTATAAAAATCATAATACATATTCAAATTTGACTTGTAAACATAAATAATTATTATGTTTATATTTATGTTCATATAATTTAATTGAATTAAAATTGAATTAAATATTTTTTTGTTTTGAAAACAATAATGGGACTTTTTCGTTAAGAACGGAAATTTATATATACCATTTTTTTTTATGGTTTATGTATTAAATTCTGTTTAGCATATTAAAATAAAACAGTCCAAAAAACTATGTATATATATAATGACATTTATACTACTCCACTGAGGTTAAGGTATTGGGTTTAAATTTTATTTGTTTTGTATTTTTTTTATATATAATTTAATATGGTAAGATATCTATGGTTACCATAAATGGATTTTTATGAGAATTATTCACCCTTTTTTTTGTGTACAAGTAAAATGTGGTCGATTGCAATATGTTTAGTTGCACACACTTAAAGGGTTTCATTTTATTTCATTAAAATTATACAAAATACATTTTTTTAATTTATATAAATTTCTTTTAGAAATAATCAAGTAAAAGAATTCTTTGCAGTTATATTCTTAATTTAATTTCTGAATTAAATAAATTCTAGTATTTAATTCAAAATTAATTGTAATATATACATACTACAATCATTTCGATTGTAAATTTGTCATTTCCAGTATGAAATATTTTAAATGTTCACATTTTCTATTGAAATTAACATTTTTCAATTATGTTTTTTTCAATAAATTTACTATCTGTTTGAAAATTAAAATATTACATAAGATAAAATTATTTTCAACACAATAACTGATGACGTTAGCTACTTTTTTTACTACTTTGTAAACTAACAAAAGATGATAATTTATTCTTGTCTGTCTGTTGTGTTGTGGTTTCTTTGGGGAAATTTCTTATGAACTCGAATTATAAATCTATTAATTTGTTCTTTGTTATGCAACTAAAGTATTGACAGAATTTATGTAGATTTAGAGAGCATAAGAAATTTCAAGATTATACAGAAATTTTTCTATTATATATTTAGGAGATATAATCTAAACGTTATATTAGCAACCATAATGGATAAATGCATTTAATCGGAATATTACTTTAACTTTATAATGTTGAATTATAATAATAATTATTAGTATACTAAAATTATTTTTCTATACATTTTGTATAAGAAAATAAGTAAAATTTCATTTTTAAGAGTATTCTGAGTCCATATTTAGCCACTAAATAGAAATTTAGTTAGAAAATCATACAAAACTGGGTCCACATCGTAAATCTTATTTTATAAATGAATTTTATTTAATTAAAAACTAGAATAAAAAAGTATTTATAATTCAAATTCTGAAACATGTCAAAAAATTATATATAAATAAAAAAAATGTCCAATTCTTTTTTCTATAATTATAAATATTTTATGAATAAAAAAATTACAAAGAAATTTTTTAATTATTAATAAAAATATTTTCACATGTTTTTCATATTTTCATCACATATATTTGCGTGATTTTTACTCATTGTTTTATTTTGATTTTGGCCTTCAGGTTTTATAAAAAGGACAATAAATTTTTTTAACATTATATACATAAAAAATGTTCGTGCAAAAAAATTTTTTTTTATTATTTATTTCAAAAATTCATTAACTAAATTGAATGAAATTTTATAAATAAATATGATGAAAAAAAAAAACGTCAAAATAATATTTTATATAAATAAATTAAAATAAATAAAATGAAATATTAAACAAAGAATTTATAATAATATTATACTTAAATTTATGTTGTAATTTTGATAAAGAAAAATGGGAAGTTTATGATTTGAAATATGATTTTTGTAATTACAAATCATTTTTATATATCGGTAGTAGTAAATATTCTACCTTTTATTGCATCCATTCTGCTCCTTTAAGATAACATTTCACTGATACATTCTTACACTTACTTTAGAGTGTAAGAAATGATAATTAAAGGACGTCTTCTAAATGTCTGATTGAACAATATCAATGACTTTAGAATCATTGTTCAATCAGAAAATAACCTATTATTAATTTAAATTTGGCTATCAATTCGTTCTAAAAATTATTGAAATTAAAAAAATGATTTTAAAAAATGTCCTTGAGATTTTTTAAAGTATGAAATACGAGTAAGGTGTAGTGTTTCCTTTCTCCGAACATCACCAGTAACCGAACTAATAATTATCTAAAATAAATTTATTAATATAATAGTTGTTCGACTACTGGAAAATTTGTACTATTTTAGTTATTTTAAAAAAAAATTATATCATTATTAAATTTGGTAAACCTTTATAAATTCAGAAAATTCAGAAAATTTCGGTTGAGATTCATTAATTGTCACGCTTTTACGCTTTTTAAGAATCAATTTAAGTTCTAATTGTCGCTAAGTGTTCGGCCACTGGGGAAACGATACTTAATACATATTTGTTACCGAAATAAAATCTTTTAATTTCTTTATAATTCTGAAAAATATGATTGTCATTTTATAAATTCATGAAATACAAAAATGTTTAGTCAATGACAATCTTTGGTATATCAACCACAATTTGTTTAAAAGGACTAACTTTCATATATGTATGTACATATTCATATATAAGCTAAAATATATTTTTCTCTGTACTGATAAATTATTTAATTTCCATAAAAGACTAACTGCTGATTCACAATGAGAAACGATGCGCAAAGCAACGGAACGCAAATCAAAGTTAAAAAGTTGAACTATATGAAAACAATACTTCTGTTCACAATGAAGAGAGAGAGAGCCGACGCGACGCGTAACAAAGCAAAAGTTGGCCAACTTTCAACTTTTACGATAATCAACGCGAGTAATTGACAGATAATAATAAAAATATTTCTCATTCTCAAAAGTATTTGTGGAAAACTAGATCGAAGGAATTTAATTTAAAAATAATAGTTTAAAAAATTATTAATTCGTCACCTCAGTTCTTAAGTATTCAATAGACCATTTTTTGACAAAATGAGTTAAATATGCAGTTTTACTAATTTGACTACGATCTTTCGATTGGCGTAAAACGTTTTGTTCTATCACAAATCGTTTCCAAGATATTCTTGAAAAGTTATGTTCAAAAGTTATTTATAATTTACCGGTCTACATATAATATACTGTTAATATCCAATTAGACATCGATCACTAGTTTTTAAAAAAAAAATATAAATTATAACTATTTATATATAATTTTTTTTATCACTTTTATATAAAAAAAGAAATGAAATATTTATAAAAAATAATTACAATTGTTGAAATGTTGCAAAAATAATTAAAACTTTTATGCTAAATTATAAATTTCAATTTCTCAACATTTTTGGACATAGAACACTTAAGAACTGAGGTGACGATTTGTATATTAAATATACCAATTCTAGTAGTATTTAATACTATTAATATGTTTTTTTTTATTTTATTATTTTTTTGTGGAAAAAATGGACAAATGGACAATTGACTGAAATAAATGAAAATCAAAAGTCATTTAACGCTGGAAATACCAACACATTGTGAATTGAAAAATTATTATACCGTCGCTTTGCTTTGCGCTTGCTTTGATTTGCGTTGACGAAATTACATTGTGAATCAGCTATAAAGTAAAAAACCAAACTGAAATTTTTCATACTTTATTCTGTAGATAGAAAAAAATTTAATCTTTTTCTTTGACATTTAATTTAAATTGTGTTGTTTTTTTTCTACACACACGCAAATAAAAATAAACTAAGTTTTATCCGTACTTATGTCAAGGATGTTTTACTATAAGGGCTTTAAATGATATAATAAACTTTTTTTTTTAATTTATTTACATAAAGAAAATATTATATTTTTATCATAATTTTTTAAGAACATAAATTAATATACCGTATATATAAAAATTTATTAAATATAAATTATTTTATATCCTTTAAATATTAAATTTTAATTGAAATTTAATATTCATAAAATCTGTCACATTTCTATTAAAATCTGCAATAAAGTTTGAATATACAAAAAAAAAAATCTTCGAAATCATAAAAGTTTATAGCCAGATTGAACTTTGACGAATTTATTTGAAACCACAAAAGTCAAAATTTATTATTAATACGTAACTATATATTAAATTTTGATGATTCAAATGAATCTTAAAAAATTATTTATGATTATTAAAATAGCGCAGCACATATCCCATAAACATAAACATAAATTGTTGTCCTTCTTTTCTGATATTAATTTAAAATGGAGTTAATTTATGAAGAGTGTTTGTACTTAAATGATGCTTTGTGTTGTCATTTTCAATGTATATACATCTCAGACAGAACAAATCAATTTTACTTTAAGATAACTTTCATATTGTCTAGACATTTTCATTAGAAACTAAAAGTCAAATTTTTCACCGACAAAACATCTATCATACCAAAACACACTTCATGCCCTGCAAAAAGAATAGAGAGAAACTGACGAAACTTATTTCTACCATATTGTGTCTTTCTTCAATTACATAAATTTATTATTAATATTATTTTGAAGACTTCTTAATAATTTCTTAATGTTCAAAATGATTCAAAGCATCAAATTTTCGTCTCTAAACAGTCTTCAAGTACGTAATTTGTTATTATTAATTTAACTTCTTTGAATATATTTATATATATAGATTTATAATCCCAATTTGTGGCTTTTAATAATAATGATTTTTTCATTGGAAACATTTTGGTATTGTTAAACAAAAAAAAAATATTATCTACGTACAATTTTATTTATGGATCAAAGAAGGTTTTCAAAAAAAATAAAAAATAAAATTTGAATAGCAAAGACCAAAAAATAAAATAAAATCGAATCTTTTCAAATATAATTTATAAGCAAAATCATAAATTATGTAATTGCAATATAAGAATCATTTTGGAAAAATATCATAAATCAGTAACAATACAATAAGAAAAAAAAACAAAACACAAAAGTATTTTTTTTACTTATTTGTTAGCCACCAAACCTTAAATTTATGTTGTTTTTTTTTTGTGAACAATATGAACGAAAACTTTACTTGTTTACTTCCTTATTGTTGAGATTTATTGTTATGCCCATAAGTTTGTAGGAGCCCCCAATTCCTTATATAGATTTTTGCATATATATAAATAATATCTATCTATTATTGGTCTCGTTAAAATGTTTACTCATCGCGATATGGTTATAAACTTGAGAATAAATTTGATAGTTCATTTTTTTTTTTTTGTATATTTTTAAGATTAGCTTTTGCAGAAATAATATTATTTTATTGACATTTAAATTAATAAATTAATGTTAAGGCCATTTTTAGGGTCTCCATTAATCCATATATGAAAAAATGGTTGTATATTATTCTTCTGACTATATAAAGTGGATAATGATTGTAAAGAATAAAGTAATTAATTCGGTTATGAGACCTTTAATTCAATGTTACGGCACTGACAATCTGAATTGTGATTTTACAAAAGATTGGTTGATAATAAGGTAGGGAAAAGCTAGTCATCGGCAGTAGATGTCCATCGAGTGTTATAATTCGACTTAATTCGAAATGTTAAGTCGCCAATTATTCAAACTATCTAAAATTAGGCTATAATTCTATATTAGTCGACTGCAAATTTTTCTATCCACTCTAGTAACATTCTAATGATTTTTGTAGCCTTTATTAGCCATTTACTAACTGAATAAATAGAGTAATTTTCTAAATATATCTAAAAAATGAAGACAAATTAAACACTTCAAACTATCTCCACAAACTTCCTTACTGCAAGTGGGTACTATTATTCATGCTACTCATCTTTTTTTTCAATCATTATTTTTGTGTCAAATAACAAATGACATTAGGTCACAAGGTTAAATCGAGCTCAACATTTCACTTAGTGAAAAAATTTATGCTGTGAAAGTGAAGATATTTCATTTTACAATAAGAATTCATGATATTTTTTTTTTTTTCAAATTTTTACCTGGCAATTTATAATGTTAAGTAATATATCATACAAAAAAAAAAATTAAGTATTTCTGCTACTTTATAACCATGTTGACAGATGTCAATTTAAGTTCAAATAATAATATTTTATCAAATAAAAAAAAAACAATGCTATTATTTATCTAATATCCTCAATAAAAAAAATTTCCAAATTAACAAAGAAAACGATACAAATTAATGTCGCAAATTTTTTTTACAGGTATTAAAATGTTTAAAGAAATTTATAGTTTATTACCTATATTATTTTTTTGTTTGGTTAGAGATGAATACAACCGTGACAAATTCATACAAAAAATTTTTTTAATAAATTTTGTTTACAAAAATTATGTTTGGAAAAAAAAATTGTATCTAAAAAGCTTTTTCTTTAAATTTTTGTTCAATTTGTTCTACAAAAATATATAATTTCTAAAACACAACAGGAAAAAGGTGTTGTTTCATTGACTTTTTAAATTCATGGGAAATCTTTACTTGTTTATATCTACTATATGGTGTTTTGCTTCGATAAACCACGTAATAAAATAAAACGTGGATTTTTATTAAACACAAAAAAAAATTCGAAAAAATTAATACCAAGTTGAGAATTTAATGGACTTGCTCGAAGTTAAATTTTAATTACAAAAGTTCAATTTAATTTAAGGATTTGTAATGAATAAGAATTATAATTTTGTAGTGGACATAATCAAGTGGAAGTCAGCAAATAGCAGGATGTCTGCAATAAAGTCGCTTTCTTTGAACTGTTGAAATTCTTTAAGTTTGAATTTTGCTTTCGATAATTCAATGATTTTTGCTTAAAACTGATTTTTTCGGGTATAAGTATGTAATCAATCTAATTTTAACACGTTCCCCACTCATGAATTTTTTGAGTTTTCTGTAGAAACTCATCATCTTGTAACTAATTACATTTCTAATAAAATGTAACCCATATATGTGTGACATGAGTTTCAGGGAAAACTACACTGTCACATATACGTGACGTTGATGGGTGGAACCTGTTAAAGCTAGTAAATTTTGGTACAAAATTTAGTTTACTATAATTAGAATTCATTTTTTCATAAACTAACATAAAATTCTAATTTCATCCGAAACTTTTTCTGGAAAAAACTCTGAACAAAAGTAAGCCAAAACACTTTCAATTTAAAAAGATTATTTCTTTATGAAAAAAAAATCAAAACACTTTTATTAAAAAAAATTGTAAAAAGTGTTAAAAAATTTTTTTTATAAAATTTTTTAATAAATTTTTTTATTAATTTTTTCTGTTCGCTCTTCGAAATTTTCGAATCCACTATAAGCTTCATCAAAACATCTTATATAAGATATAATTTTTGTTATAGATTTTTGCAAGCGTTGTTAAACGTGATCTTTAAGCAATAAACAAAATGAATATGGAAAAAATAGTAAGAAAAAAAGGTTTATTAAGAATTAATTTTTTTTTGTTAGAAATCTTTTTATGTTTAGAAAGTTCAATGAATTTTTTTTCTAAATTAAATTATGATTATTTATGTAGTTTTTTTTTGTTTTTGGTTTATTGTAAATCTCAAGAAAAGTGTAATAGACAAAATAAAAGTTTTATATTAAAATTGTAATGAAGCGTGAAATATGATCAATAAATAATAATTATTATTATTATGATTTTTCATAATTTTTTTTTCATAGAATAACATGCTCGTTACAAATTGAAGACATGATTATAAATACATATTTTGATATTTTCCAAATTGAAATGATTTTAAAATAATAATAATAATAATAATAATGTTAATTTTAAATAAGCAACAAATTAGATTATTAGATATTGCAAAGAGAACTGCCAAAATTAGTACTGCCAATACGAATTTTCGTCTAATTTTGTTGTATTCAAAATTTTCTCAAAACTGATGTAAAAATATTAAAAATTATAACGAAAATTCTTCCATAAATTCTAAAATTGATTTAAAAAGGAAAATAGAAAACTTTAAATATTTTCAAAAAAAATACTAATTTAGTGAACATTAAAAACTTTATGTATAAATTTTCAATGACAGCATTAAAAAATAACTAAATATACAACATAAATTATTAAATATTTATACTTAATCTTGCATATCTGACAGTTAATATTTGCAAAAAGTTTTTTTTTACTTATTTATAATAATAAAAATTAAATGCGGGTACAATATTTTTCTCAATAGAACAGGAATTATTTCCGGCTTCATAAAGTTGTTTTTGCTGTTACTTAAACGTTTTTTTTTTGTCAGCAACATTAATTTGCTATACAAAAATATAGAAAGATATATATTTTTGCTGGTCTCTCTAGATCTAGAACATAATTTTATTTATAAACCGCATAACTTTAATTTTCTGGTGATAGTGGTAAATGTTATAAAAGAGAATTTTCTTTTCATCAAAAAAAAAAAATTATTATGTTGTGTAACTTTCATTTAGTTTAATGTCATTTTCTCGGATTTGCATAACATAATTTTTTTTCCTGGTTGATTTTTTTTTTATTAAAAATATAAAGTTGAGAAAAAAAACTGATGATAATACAAAGATTCCTTTTTTTTTTTCATTTTAATTATATTTAATAAATAAAATTCTTTGATAATTATAAAAGGTAAAAATTATATTAAAATTTTCTGTCATTTCTGCAGTTATTTGTATTTTAAAATTGGTTTACTCTTTTATGGGTGGTTGATTTAAGTGGGATTAAAACTGTTTATAATTAAAAAAAAAATGCTTTTCAACCATTAATCAAATTAATGATGATAATAATTGTGGAATGGTAGGAAAATTTATGAAATATTTGGGTGAAGTAACACTTTAATAGAAGGTTAATTAATTTGTAATTACAAAATGAAAATTACTGTATATACCAGCTCGTTTGTTTAGTAGTTTACGGAATCAACAAAATGAAGTTTTTTTGGACAATTCTACAAAGATCTTTTAGAGAGTCAAAATAACTAAAAAACTATATAAAAATTAATGAATTAATTTTTAGTAAAAGTAAAATTTTTTTTACTAGATAACAAATTTTCTATAAAATTTTAATTGGTACTAAAATTTCAAATCATTTTCTCCAAAATGATAAAAGTTTATAAAAAAATGTAATCCATGTTTAAGTTTTGTTTACTTATGTAAATTATTTAATACTTACCTAAAACATTTTTTTTCTTTTTCAAGGAATTAAATACTTAAAGTCAGCAAAAATACCATAAAATATAAACAAACAATTTTCAAGTTCACCAGAAATTTTCATTACAAAAAAAAAAAACAATTAATCAGATTTTTTTTTTCTACTTGTTACACATTTTTCGGTTAAACAATTAATTTATGATATCGTTTTAATTTTTATGCTGCTACTATGCTTTTTAAAAACAATGAAATAATTATTTTCCAAAAGAAATAAAATTGTCGGTTGAAACGTTTTCTAATTAATTAAACAACCGGAAATTATTTTCTTATAAAAAGTTATTTGTATAATTAAAACACAAAAAAAATTTTGTTTTGATTAAAAATATTTTTTTATTGCGAATTTAAGCTTTAAAGAAATTCAGATTTGAAGAAGATTAGTATAAAAATATAAATTTTCCTATTTTTTAGAAATTATAATTCAAAAATTCAGAAAATCAGATGGAAAATTGTTTTATATTTTTGAGAAAATAAAAATTTTGTTTAAATATTTCAGAGGATTTTTCGACCTTGAAGTAAATTTTTGCGGATTGTAAAAAATAATAATATAGGATCAATTTAAATCTGGGTTATTATCTTCTATACGTTTTCTTTTTTTGAAAATATTTAAATAATTGAGGTATATATAAAATTATCTTATTTGCGTTTGGTTTTCAGAAATTTTACAAAAATTATTTTTGTGGTTGCGGATTAATATGGATCAATAATTGGTATTTTTCTATGCTTTCTATAAATTAAATATAATTTTTTATGTGGAATTTAAGATAAGTAGGTACTCGTAAAATTATATATAGAAATATAGTCGTTGAGTAATAGAAAGTTTAATGTTATTATTTAAACGAATTTATATTGAGCTAGTAGTAAAATTTGTTTGCTCTATGTCTGATATACTCTTAAATTTTTTATTATTATAATTTTAAGTTATGGACAGACAGAACTGTGAAAATTAGTACATCTCGAAAAAGGTCATCCGAAATTAAAGCATTGACTAACTAATTTTTGTAACAATATTGAAGATATGCTATTATTGTAAATTTGACTGCTCTCTTACTACTTATTAAGAATTTAATTAAAAATTTTGATTGATCTAACATGAATTATTTGACCTAGTTTCATAATTGAAACCTAAAATCTCCACAATATAATATCAAACACATATCAATTTCTTCTCACATTAATCTTTTAATTATATTTTATCGCAGTCCCAATAAAATATTCATTGTATACATAAATTACTATAGTATGTTTATTCAAAAAAATTTTCCATTAATTTTAATTAATTCTCAAGTTATTAAAGTCATTGAATCAAAAAAAAAAATAATACAAATTCATGGAAGGATAATCTTTTGAATAATTTTCGTTACCCATTCAAAAAAAATCTTCTATTACGTAAAATTTAAGATTTATATCAAAAAATTGACTCGTTTTTTTTTCTATTCATTTTCTTAAAAATAATTTTTTTTTATATATAAATTAAAAATCACAATCCAAATTCGTGATCTTCATTATTATTATTAACAGAAATTCTCATATACATAAATTTTTTTTTTTAGATTAATAACAAAAACAATATACAAAAACAGAAAAAAAAATATATAAATTACCTGCTATTGTTTCATTACCTCTATAATCATATATTAAAATAAAATTTAATTTAATTTAAATGGCGCCCAAACATCAATACATATTAACCACTATTACTGGCCTGCCCACTAAAAACCTATTATAAATTTAGCTTGTCTTATATATTATTTATTAAATAAAAATCATAATAATTCCAAAAAAAAAAACATAACTTTATTATTTTTATAATCGAAAAACCTGAATCTGATTTAAAAAAAAAAATAGCAAGGCCAAAAGACCATAAAAAGTTTAGAAATTATGAAGTTTGTTTAAAAGTTAAATTGAAATTTATGATTACAAAAAAAAAAGATAGAACATTTTTTTAAACTTAATAAAATTATTTCCACCATTTTGTTTTCTACAAATTATTTCCGCCATTTTGTACGTACTGTATGACAATGACAAATTTAATATTGTTCATTTCTAAAATTTTGTTGATTGTTACATAAACTGACACTACTGACAGACTAACTGACGGACAAAAATCATAATTAAAATGTTTATTCTATTATTATCTGAGGAAATGTTTTGTAATTTCAATATTTTCATGACATCAAAATTGAAATTCAGATGACAAATTTTAGCTCTTATACCGATTCTGACATCGAAAATATCATAAAATGGACATTTTAAACATTATTTTGAACTGTCAAAATGTGTTTATTTAACAATTTCGATCATTTAAATTCTGTACCATAAAATGTTGACTACTAACCGAACTATTACATTCATATACCTATATTTATATATCTTGTCAATAACATTGGTAAATTCGCCAAGTTTCAGTTCAATTGGAAAAAGAAAATCATTTACGTAAAAAATCATAAAAATAAAAGTCAAAATTTAACTTAAAAAAAAAAAAGTGTAGTACATACAAAACTGGTTTAACTACAAAAATGGCATTCAATAAAATTTATTCCGAAAATTACATCTACACAAAAAATAATTTTTTTACCTCCTAATAAATAATATTATGTACATTATATAGTGGGCAGCATAAAGCTCCACAATAATAATAATTCTCCAATTATTACTGCACCAAAGTCAAGAAAGCTATACAAGCTCGTTTATAAAGGTGATATAATATTTTGTGGAAAAGAAATAAACATAATTTCTATAAGTTCAATTTTATTTTATGTCTTGCATCGCCAAAAACCAGTTCGTATTTGTGTTTGCACAGTGCCTTGATGATCGCGTACATAATAATGATCTTACGTAATAGGCGCGTGCGTCAAAAAAAAATATATATGATTTGTTTTTTTTTTTTGGTCTTCCCGATCTCTCTGCTCTTTCTTCTGTCAAATGAAGTTATGTTATAGTTGGTTTTTTTTTTCTGTAAATCTTATACTACAGTTCGATGACATAATTTTCCTTTATAACATTAAGTACAAATGTAATTAATGTTTATTTCTTCACTTTGGGAATTATAAGTACGTTAGTTATGTATGTTGTATGTATATAAAAAAAAATGAAAGATGGGAACTTGTTTTTACTCAATTTTCAGAGAAATTACATTACATATATGTTTATAATAATAATATTTAAAAAAAAAACCAGATTTATTCCAAGATTGTTTTTCAGATAAGACTTTTTTTTTATGTACATATATTTGTTATTTAGTGCTACTACTGATCTATGAACTATATGTTTATGTTGTTATATAAAAAAAAATGTTTTTTTGTTTTTTTATAGAGTGATAAAATAATAATAAAAAAATTTTGCAAAAAAATAAAAGAATTCTGAGAAAATTTATTTATAATTAATTTAGATTATTTTAAGATTGTTTTTATAATATATGTAGTATATGTTATACATATATAACAATTTCATTATGATCTTATGTCATCTTTCCATAAATTAGTTTTATTTCATTTTTAATTAATAATTCTGAAATGAAATACTTTCACATTGAGCAAATTATGTAGTAGCCCAACGGAAAATGGAAGGCTTCCCTCATGCATGGTGGAAGCCTGCCTCGGAAGCTATGGAGGCATGAACGCTCGTTTCACTCGTTGTTTCTTTTGTTTCATGTTACGTTCCGGAAAAGTAAGCTTCGGTTCCGGAAAAGTAATTTTTCTTCGTGCCCTGAATTGGAAGGCATATATATATATGGCATTGTATATGCCTCTCAAATCAGCAATACAGAAGCGCCTTCCGGTGAAGCTATTCAGTATTGCTGATTTATCTTTTCCACGGAAGCAATGCCATTTTTTCTATTGCTACTAGATCGCTTCCCCAGGAAGGCCTTCTCCAATTAAAGGGATAGTAATTGGCAAATTGTTAGCATTATCAAATTGGTAGATGGACAACTAAATATTTAAATATTTTTTGGTAATGTCGAAGTCAGGATCTAACAGTAGTGAGTAGTACTTTTTTAAGAAACTATTTAAAAAAGTACTAATCGTATGTAACAGAAATCGGAAATCTGTGTAAAAATTAATATAATACACCTTGAGTTGAAAAATATTCCCAAAAATATTATAGGTTAGAAAATAGGGTATCTGGAAGTACTTGACACCAATGCACTATACAAGTAAATAGTGAAGAAAATTCAAATATCTTAAAGAAAAAATTACAAATAAGTAATAAAATCAAGAGGAAATGTCAAAATTAATATTTCTAATAATTTTGTACTCTAATAAATTATTATACTTCTAGTAAAATTAATTTGATTACCACAAAAATACTATATTTTATGCTAAATCATAAAAAATTAAAGAAATTCTTTCTTATCATTTTTCTTAATTTATACCAGAAGCCAATTATAATTTTGCAAAATTCTTTTTTTTTATAGCTTCCACCTTTTTTTTTTGTCTACTTACATAAAATTGAAAATCTCTGTTCGTTAATTTTTTTTTAATTCAAAATTTTATTTTAATAATTCATTTCTCTTTGTTTCTACAAAATTTTGAATCTAAAAGAATAATAAAACTTCACAAAAAAAAAATTTGATGATGGCGGCGGCGTATCTATCATTTGTGCAAAAAACTAGATTACAATTTCGTGACAAAAGTTCGTCTTATAAAAAAACTTGTTGCAAATTAAAAATTATATAAATAAAAATATACTTACTTTATGTATAGTAGATTGGAGGTTTGGAGGTATTATTCTTTTTCTTTGTTATAATTTTGCATAGATTTTTAATGACAACGAAAAAACTAACCAATAAATAATAAAAATATGTATAAAAAAACAAAATCCAACATTAAAAAAAAATGAAAACATATAACGAAACATTTGAACAAAGAATGAATAAAAAAAAAATCATAAATTTTTCGCGACAAAGGAAATAATAAATAGTATACCTAATTTAAAGTACATTTTTTTTTGGTATCATAATAAATAGTAAATCTAAAATAAAAAGTTCAGAAAGATTATACGATTATATACTTATAAGCAAGGTATAAACATAAAACGGTAAAAATATACGGTTAGAAAAGTATATAATATACCTATAATACAGAACCAAAACATAACCCAACATAGAAAAGTAACAATCCTTTTACAAAACAAAACGTAACCAAAAAAAAATTGTATCTAAAAAGTCTTGTTGTTGCTTTTTTTCTAATGGCCGAAACACAATGCCAGCTTTGGCTGTGACTGTAACTTTGCAAAAAGTTTCAACATATGAAAATCAATAGAAATAAGCACAATGCTGGCTGAGAAAAAAAAAGCCACCGCCGAGTTTCAGCAATGTTGAAAAAATAACGCCAGCACTAGAAAATTTATATGGCACTACTGGCAATTATAAGTTTTGGGGGCAATTTATTGTTAAATAAATATATTACGACAAATTTTGTGCGTAAAATTATTTTGACATATATTAATAAATTTTTCAAAGCCAGCATTGTGTTTGGGTCTAACTTTAACGCTACAGTTACAGTTAAAGCCACAGCTAAAGCTGGCATTGTGCTTCGGACATAATAATTCTTTTCGATTTTTTGTTTTTTTTGTGTTTTGTTGGCATCAAATGTTGGATTGGTGTCTGAATGTTAAGCTGACTGGAGATGCTCTTTTTAGAAGCTCATCTGTTATTTTAACATAATTTTTCTGATCAATAAGAAAATAAAATTTATATAGACAACATAGAACATAGTTATGTTTTTATACCGTTGAATTTTAATGTTTAGTTTTTTTATAGATACATAAATATTTTTATGCACAAGATGAGCTACAAAAACGAAATCATCAGTCGTTCCTACTATACGTTATTCTGCAGCCATAAGTATTCTTTTTTATGAAACATTTCAGAAAAAAATAAGCTGTCTTAACTTTTTTAAGATTTTTCAGAAAATATAAAAATTTTCTTCAATGTTTTTTCATTTTTTTCCTGAAATTTATCTATAAATCAATTTCTTGAAAATGATGATGGTGTCTCTGGTTCCTCTCTATGGGGAGAATAAAATAGATTTATAGCGAAAATTTGTGTTGCCAATTTTGTTTTTTTTTTGTTTAGAAAAAATGAATTAAATAAATTTTTGATGTATAAAAAAAAGAGTATAAACGAATTTGCTTTTTGACTATGCAAGTGGTTAGTATACCTTTTATGTTATCAAATTTTATGTTTTCTTATTTTTATTTTGATGATTTATGTCATTTATGGATGTTTTTCTGGCTCGTTGCCTAAATTTATATATGTACCTAATTTTTTTGATATTTTTTGGCCAATCAAGATTTTATTATATATTATAGTTTAAATACGTGTCTATTGAGATAAAAATATCCTTCTTGAAAATATAGGTAATTCGAAATATAAATATCCTTCAGAAAAAAATAAATAAATTTTATATGTTTAGCTTTTGGTAAAAAACGATTCAAAGTGGATTTATTTCTAGAATTATGTATATAAGAATTTATTTGAAATTTTTAGGTAGATTTCTGTAAAATTTGTAAATTTTATTTAAGCGACATAACTATTCAGTTTTTTAAATTTATTTTCTTTAAAGAAATTTTCCTTAAGTCTAAAGAGCCAAACAGACTTTGTCGTTGTCGGTATCGTCCTTCGCATTTGAAATGTCAAAAAAAAAATTAAAAGTATATATTTCGTATTAATCAACCATAATGATGTCGCCCATCGCTGTCGTTGGCTTTGTATTTCAATTGATATTTGATATTTTTACTCGGCGTGGTGCTTTGACATTTCTGAATTTATTTAAAAATTATTTTCCAGAGCACACTATAATGAAAATGTATATTTCACAATTTTAATTATGATAATAGAAAATTATTCGCGACGATCTATTCTATTGTGTTTGGCCAAGGGGAGATAACGACAGCGAAACCATCGCTGGCTAAAAACACGACGACCGACGACAGCGACAACGAAATATTCTGTTTGGCTCTTAAATTACTAATAAAAATTAATCTCTTTATTAAAGCTAAATTAAAGTTTATTGAAATTTTCTTTCAAAAATTTCCTTTCAAACATTTTCTTTCAAAAATTTTCTTTTTTTCCATTTCTATTATAATGTATTTCCTTCTCTGACAAACTTTTCGAAAAGTTTTATTATTTTTTTAGTTATTTTGTGACCGAAAACTAGGTTGCAATTATTAACACACTTTGTTCATATTATGTATATATTTTGAAAAAGATATATTAAAATTGAAAAATTAATTTATGAAAATTGTGTTTTGAATAAAATATTAAATCATGGCGTCAACATAAATGAAATATTTTTGTTAGAACATTTCTATATTTATTATAAAAGATTTTCCAAAAATTCCATATAGTAAATAATTGTATTTATATTTTGTATGATTATAGTATAGTTCCTAATAAATTATGCTATATTTTTAGTCTGTTTTGTTATGATAATAACATTATTATATACATAAATATGACAGCATTTTGAATAATAATAGTAATTCTATTTGAAGTATTTTTGAAAATACAAAATTTAATGGCGCCAATTTACTAAAAGTTTTTTAAATATACAATTTTTCAAATATGTATAATAAAAAGAATAATTTTATGATTTTTTGGATATAGTTGAAACTTTTTATCAAATAAATTTCATTGAATTATAATAATATGTACATAATAATTTTTGAGTTAAGTATTTGTAGTTTATTTGTGACACAGTGTAATCTAAAAAATAGCTAAAGGTTCGAATATATGTAATATAATTTTTATTTGAATTCAAATATAAAATCAACTGCGATGAATGGAAATATCAAATACTTTATTTATCGCAATAGAGAGCAACCAAAAATTTTCGACTAAATGCTCTAAAGGTACTAAATTTTTGTGATACAACTATATAGATTCTGAAAATAGAGATTTAAATCTTTAATTTCATTTATAAAACAAAAATATATATGATTTATGTCTTTACTATATTTTAGTTCGCAATATTTTCCCATGGCCATTTATCAAAAATATCGATAGTACGGTAGTAAAGTGATAGTACTATAAATATTTCTTTATGCAAAGGTAGTTTTAATATTTTGTTAGACACTCTAATACAGATATGACAATTGTAACTACTAAAAAACCACTTATTTGAAGTTTGAATTGATGTTGAAATTTAATTTGTTATTTGTATTACCATAAAATCAATAGTATCCAATTACTAATAATAATAATAATAAAATTAGAATATTACAGATATTATTTCACTAATAATAATTGATATTTATTGAAAATTAATAAACTAATTACATTATATTGAAGTATACACTTAAATTTTATCATTTCTATAATTTCTGTATTATAATGATATGCTTATTACTGTGTATACCACAACATTTAGTAAAGAGTTTTATTTCAAATTTAATTATGAATATTCATTTTGTCAAGAGTGTATGTACACAATTTTTGTGTATAAACTTTCAGCTTTTGTATAATTTCTGTAAGTGCACTTAATTATTTCCACTAAATGTAACCCTTAAAAATTTAAAATTTTAATATACATTCATTTAATAAAATGACTCAAAGGATCTTTTCCTTTTGAACAAATTCAAATTCTATGTAAATTGGATATAATAAAAGTGCATTTTGTTCAAAAATTGTAATTTTAAATTTGAAAGCTTTTTTCATAATGGATTGTGGTTAAGTTTTTGTGTAAAAATATTAAAGAAAAATGCTTTAAATATTTCTGTAAATTATTTAAATGTAGATTATAATTTTTCTCACGATATTCATTATAAGATTAGTAAAAATAAGTGCAATTTTACTTTCACTTTGTTAAATGGATACATATCCCTATTATGTGTAATTAACAAGTAAAAAATCAATTTACAAGAAGTTCTGCGAGTTCACAAAGTCGACAAATGACAAGTTTACAAGTCTGAAAATTTTGCAATTTGTACATTTCTGTAACTTAAAAGTTTTCTGATTTTTGAAAATGAAATTCCCGGATTATCAAAGGACTCAGGCAAACAATTTTACCGTCTCTGACCTTAATTTCTTTATTAATCTCAAATTTATTACATTCAAAAATCTAACAAAACATTTTGAATATTGCCAAACTCGTCGGGGTTTTATTAAAAATATAGATCCTTGAAATAGACTGAATAATTAATATATTTTGAAGTCTAACCATTTTTTGGTTCTTGATATTTATAAATTGATTGGATATTTATTTACGCCTTTTCATCCTCTTTTAAGGCAATCTAGTCAAAAATAGATTAACAGCTAATAAAATCAATCTTATCAATTTGGAAATATATATATGTATATTATTCTGCCATACCCATAATAACCTTTTATAGGCATTATATTATATTTGAAATATATTTATCCGTATTTGTATATATGTTTTTAAATAATCATTTTTGTTTTGGTTCAACCATGAAAATAATATTATGAAACATAAATATTAAGAATTAATAAACCAAAAATTGAAAACTTTATTATATAATTTTCCTTTGAAAACTTCCTTTCACAAACAAAATTTTCGTTTATGAGTTAATAATCAAAAAAATCTCCAGTCTTCCGTATTTGCTATCATCACAAAAAAAAAAAAAACAGAAACAAAAATCCTTTTTTAATTTCACGAAACATTAAACAACGATTTTTTTTTTTATTTTCTTCGTATTTCATTTTTGTTTTGTTTTTGGGCCTCCCAAAAACAAAAAAAAATTGTTGGGAAAATATTTTTTGGGTGAAAAGAAAAATATGAAATTTAATTTGTCCAGTAAAAAAAAAAAGTACAGAGTAAAAGTTTTTTTTGGTGTAATTTAACCTGCACTTCAATGACAAAAACAAAATCTATCTAACGATTTGAAAAATTATGTTGGCTTTTTTTAAAAAAAAAAAAAATAATTCTCGTCTTATTTTCATTTTTTTTTTTTACTTGTCATGCATGATAAAGCAATTCGTGCATACCACCCAAGGTCCAATGAAAACAGCAAAAATCGCCATCAGCGTTTAATTTCAGCACCAATTTTTTTTTTTTTTTGGAGAGCATATGGCATACGAGTATATAGTGTAGTGTAGTACGTATTAAGAAGTGATTTAAGTTTAAGCCATGCGGAAACTCTATACGATTTTTCTTATTAGGTTTTAATGTACCAAAAAAAAAAAATATGATTTTGGTTTTAATTTAAAGCGTTTACCTCGTTTATGTTATAATTTTTTAGTTATAATTCTTAACCCTTTTGGTTATGTTGGGAATTCTTAAGAAAGTTGACACTGATCCACTGTATATGCATAATAATTTATATACTTATTTATTTGTGGCTATAGTCATTGAGTTGGTGAATACAGTGTTCATAAAGTTGGATGGTTTCATCTGTTATGGCTTTTACATATCGTATAGAAATGGTACTGAAGCATGGCAGCGACGATATGCTAAATTCTAAATATCTTATTGCAGCTCTTATTTCATTTTCCCAACAAATCCTAATTTTTTGGCCAAATTTTGAACTATACTATAAATTTTTGAGAACATTTTTGCATAATAACATATAATTTAAAAAATTAAAGTACTTCATTAAATTGCAATTAAATTGGAGGAGACTTCTTCTGATTCACATAAAAATATTATAAATGGATACATTAACGTGTATACGAACATTACTTTTAACTACACATATTTTCCTGTAAAATTATTTGTTAATGAAATTTAATACTGAGCTACATATTTGATTTCATATTATGTATAAAACCTTTAATAATGTGTAATAATGTACCTAATTTAATAACAAGGTTTATATTTATTGCGTGAATCAGCATAAATTATAAAAAAAAAATATATTACAAACAGTTTTGCATTTTGGACCTCCATAAAGTTTAAATATAGAATGAATAGGAATAGTTGAAGCGTATATCAATAATGTAGAGTTAATTACTGGGATATAATATAGCTTTTTTTCATTCTTTTAATTAACTTAATAATCTTTGCAAATCATGTGGAATTTAAAGTAGGTGGTGTAATGAATATTAATATTGAAAATTTTTTAGAAATGAATAATTGTAGATTCAATTTGTGTTCTAAATGAATTTTTAATTGATCATTATGATAGCATGAATAAATTTTATTGATATATAATGGAAAATTGAATTATCATGAGTGATTTAAAATAGAATAAAACTGGACATGAACTTAAAATAGATTTATATATATATATGACAGTAAATTATATGCTGAATGATTTCAAAATGTAACTATACTTATAATTGATTTTGAATTAATTAAAATTTTATCAAAATTTTAATGTTTGAACAGAATTAGCACTTAGCAGTATAGATTTTTAAATAAATTACGATTACTGCATTGTCAAGATATGGAAACTTTCAAATAAACTAAACTATTTTTCCAATCTAATTCAGAAATTATTAATTAATTCATAAAATAATCAAACAATGATAAAAAATTATGAACATTTCACATGATATTGTAAAACTTATCCAAACTATGAAGTAAAAAATTTAAATTTCTTGTAAGTATATAATATTTGTATACTAAAAAAATCTCTGATTACATATCTAATTCTCACATAAATTCACTAAATTTTTAATGATTTTATATTTAATAAATGCATCAGTAAATTCCATTTGCAGTTTCTATTAAAATTTATTTTGTATTTCTATATAAATTAAATGTACATAAATTCAATTTATGTAATTAGATTATGTATGGATATACACGTTAATAATATATTCACATAAATATAAGAAACACGTAATATAAGTTAATTGCACGTGATTGAAATGTAGAACAACCAAAAATTTGAATTTTTCATGTTTTGTAAATAAAAAAATACCTGACATAATTATTATTATACATATTTTCACATTTCATTAGATTGTGTAATTAGAAACATATGGAAAAACAATATAACTACAAAGATATATGTATAGTATAATCACTGCAAAAATATAATCTGAAAGAATTGAATATTTTCATGGAAATTTATTAAATATAAATTCTTCAAAAGTATTAAATTACCTTAGACTTAGACAATATTGAATTTATATTACAACTTCCGGCTGTAAAAATCTAAAATTTTATTTACAAGTAGCAACATGAAAAATTATTTAATCTTTGCCAGTGACAATTTTGTAATATGATAGTTTAAAACATAAGGTAAAATAACATTGGTCAACTGTCACTATTAAGTCGTTCAGTAAAATATTGGTTTTTTTTTCATAAATTTTGAATATAATATTGGAAATTGAATATTTTTATTTAGGGGATGAATATAATTAAATTATTAAATGAAATTATTATAATAGAAAATATTAAATATATGTATTTCATATTTTATAATAATTTAATCTAAAATATTATTTATATGCGTGGTAAAAAGTTTGCTACTTAAAATTCAAATATTTATGATTAATAATATTCAAAATTCCTTGGCAACCGGAAAATTTGTTTACTATAATGTAAATAACTAATTTTCATTATAAATTCAGCTTTTTCAACATTTAAGGTTTTTTTTTAATAAAAACTTTCAATATTTTTGAAATTTAAAATTCATTATTATTAAAATATTTTGTAGGAGTGTTTTACTATTTTTACGAAGTTAATTTAAAAGTTTTGTAAAAGTTAATTCCATAACTTTTACTTTACAATACTTGTTCTCTTTTAAATATAATTCAAAAGCCAAAAAAGTAATATTTTTCACAAAAATTTGCAATATTTTTTCTTAAATTCTTCCTAAAGTAGGTTCACAAATTTCAAGGAAAATAAATGTTCAATAAAACATTTTAATGTACAATTTTCTTTTCACATACAATAACGTGAAAAACTGAAAAATTAAATGAAACTGTATAAGTTATTTATATACTCGTTAATGCCGGGACACCAAAAAAAATGTGCAAAATTTTCTGAATTTTCAATTTATAGGTGATTTTTCGCTTTTATGTCCTCAAAATGAGAATGTCAAAGGTTAATTATAAGAAATTTATGAACACAAATGTAAAATTATTCCTAAACATAGAAAATCTCTTAACACAAAATTCCGTATGGCAAATTTCGTATGGTATCACCTAAAAAGGAATTCTTATATTTATCTCTCCTTAAAATTTATGTTTCGTTATCCTTGTTTTGAAATTATTTAAAAATTTTTCTTGTTATTATTAATCGGATTATTATAGTCAAAATTTCTTGTCAAGATCTTGTCATTTAATATGTTGAATATACACTTCTAATTTTTTATTAATGTTTCAAATTAATAATTTTCCAACAACAACAAAAAATTGGAAAATTCCCTTTTTATGTTACAAAAAAAAACGAACATTTTAACTGAAAAAAGGAGTAAAATGAAAAAAAATTATGTAATTTAAATAATAATAAAAAAAATGTATGGTCTTGTGTATTTTCACCTTTAGGACAAAAACTGTAAAAGCTTAGAAGGAAGGTTCACATTTTTTTATTTTTGCATTTTGATAAAGGTTGAATAAATAAATATTTCCCACAATTCAATTTTCTGGTGAAGTATAGGAAATTTTTTTGAGTTTTTCCATTTAATGGAGAGAAATACCGAACCTAACCAGAGATAAAAATGATAATAAAATATGATAATAAAATTGATCCCTCTGAAGAAAGTATATGACATATGTTTAAAGTTATGCAAAACAAAATAACAACGAAACAGTAAGGATATGATTTTTTCATACCATATGATAAATTGATGGATTATGGTTTTATAAAAAAATTGTTATGTTTTTTAATATTTTGAATTATATTTGAGCATAAATTTAAATTTAAGAAATTTCTAGGTCAAATACGTTTTTTTACCAAATCAAATTTATCTTTTCCAAAATTTCGAATTGTTCATTTTTTTAAATAAAATTTTTTGTGTTTCACAATCTTCCAGCATTTTAGTTTGTAAAAAGACGATTCTTTTTTGTACAAAGGATATTTTGACTTGGAAAAGTGAAATTTAATTATGGCAAAGCCGAAAATTCCTTGAAAAAATTGTCATAATATATAAAATTGCCAATTTAATTTGGAAAAGGAAGAATTAGGTGTGGAATTTGAACAATGAAATCATTTATAAGATTTAAACGTTCTTTTAAAAAATAAATTATTGATCTAAAGTTTATTTTGATTTTGCTTTATTAATTTAATTTTTGGTATATACAAATTTATTTCAAAATAAATCAAAACCGCCTTCAACCATAAACCAAATTACGTATCTCTCTCTCGCTACATTATTTATGACTTTATTTACGAAGGTATATTATTTGTTTAAATTTTCACGCACCATAATTTGATTTGATATTATAATGAAATGAATTCTTTTTATGAATGTCCATTTTCGTTGCAAAACGTTAAAATTTCATAACCAAATTTGTGATTTTTAATATCGTGACACTTAAGTATGCATATCCGTAAAACTGTTTATTTGGCTTATATACCAATTTGATTGACACATTTTTTTTTATTTAATGAATTAATAATAAAATTAATTTTAAAATATCAAAAATGAAATTATTTTTATTTTATTTATATAAATAGTTCAGTGACATTTTTATATATTTATATTAATTAAATTTTGTATGCATATAAAATTAATTTACAATAATTATTAAATTCGCATATTTTGTAATTTTTTATATAAATTTTATTTATATTTTTTAAAATTTAAATTACAAATAAACTGATTAAATATAAATATTAAATTTAAAATAACCATTTATGGCAAAGTTTATTTATGAACACAATTTTGGTTTGAAAACAGAAAAACTCATAAAATAAATTTAAATATATTTAATAAAATTTATACTACATTAATTTTTGAAAATTTAAATTTATTTATGATATCAAATTCATAAAATACATTAATAAATTTTTATTAAAATATATTTGAATATTAATTATATTATATTTTTCCTATACTCTAGGCTATTTTTATGGTATCCTTAATAATATTTAGATATGATAGAATATTTAATGAGATTTGGGATGGGTTAATTAATATTTTCTACATTTAAATTTAAATTTGATATTATATAAGGGTAAAATGAAATATTTATAATGTAAAATCAATTTTTTGAATCATATTTCGTTCGAAATAGATTATTTTTTTTTAGTCGGAATTTGCTCTTTTAATGTTACTTCTAATTACCAAAAATTGGTTCCCAAAGAAATATTTTTGAACAATTTCTAATAAGTATTAGAAGTTGAAACGAAGAATTATATATAAATAATTAGGTCTAGGGTTTAATCTCGCTACCTGGAAGCATTCATATGACATTAAGTTTTTCTATAGTTTTCGGTATGATTTCAAATTCTTATTGTCTTATTAATTAAAACTACGAAAAAATTAAGTATAAATTCTCTAAAAAAAAACAAAAATGTCACACTTTGTTGCAATTGAAGTATTTATGTATAATAATAAAAATATTAATTTTCTATTCTACAAATTCATTGAAGTGATTATTATTTTAATCATGCCAAAGTTAACACAATAATTTTTAACTATGGTCAAATACAGTCTGTGAAAAATTAATCCGCCCATGTCAAAAATAAACAAACATTCATAAGATTGTTACAACCTATATGCACAATACGCGTCCAAGTCTAAGATATACTACGCAAAAGTCTGTCTTAACGAAAAGTCTGCCTTAACGAAAAACGAAAATACATATAAGAAGTATGACACCTTCTTTCTAGTTGAATAAAACTGACGGACTTTTAAAATGCTATATAAGAATGGAATCACAACAGACATTAAAAATGAAAGTTAAGAAAAATAAAATGTATTGTATATTTTGTTTGGGTAGTTAATTAATTGGACTGACAATTTATACTGACACTTAAATTGAAGTAAAGTAAATATATATGTAATTATTTTTAAGTAATAATTGAAATTAAATTAGTGATTAATTTCGATATAATTGCTGTTTAATATTTTCCTTCTTCTTTTACTAATTACTTTAACAAAAATATTATTTTTTGTATGCCAAAAGAATTAGTAAAACTAAATATACTTTTGGTAAATCATTTTCTAATCACAACAATATAAAAAAAAAATTTTAAATTTCTTAACTGAACAAGAAAAATTTAATTTCCTGGTTGTTACGATGACTTTCCAAAAAAAAAAAAAACACACAGAGAAGAAAAGGTTTCGTTGTCTGACCAATATAATTGGGTAAGAAAACAAGATTGGTAAGAAAAATTTTTTACTCTACATCTGCTGCTGTTGCAGTATAAAATTCAAATTCAATTTGCATAAATAAAAAAAAAATACATTTTGATTCTTATTTTATGCAAATATGAAACCAGTTTTGTTTTTGTACACAAAATTTACACCCAATATGGTCCATATTTCTCCTTTATATCGTCTTTTTTTACTTAGTACAGACTTTGTGGTAGGTTAGTTTAGAGACTTCCAAGCCTATCCAGGTTTTAACAACAACGAAAATTATATACATATTGGTATTACTCTTGTCTGAAGAATTGTTGAATGTAACAAAAAAAACAACAAAATTATGGTATACATATTACTTAATGTAAACCAGTTTTGGTATATATACATAAATATTGTATAAAAGGTTTTTTTTGGAAAAATTCAATATTTATTTAGTAACATTGTTTTTTGCGCTATCAAGATATTATTTTTTTATATATTTAAATAAAAAAGTATAAATAAAAATTGATTGAAATAGAAAGGAAAATAATTGTAATAGAATAAATTTAAATTTTAAGTTGCATCTAGTTAGGAGCAGAATTACAAAATTTTCCAAAGATAGAAAAAATATTGTATATAATATAACACTTCTATTATGTAATTTGGGAAAATTGGAAAGAGTTTTTGATAGTTTACTGTTGGTATTATTGTGAATTAGTTTATTTTTTATGTAAATATTAAAATTAAACCATCAGGAAACCTAAAATTAGTTTGTAATTAAACTAAAATATGAAAATATTTAAAAATTTTACGAGATATTGTTAACTATTCATCCAGATGTCTTTAGTATAATTATTTGTAGTTTTTCTTGTCTCGAACATTAAATTTATAATACGAAAATTGTTAATACATAATTTTTTAATTTTTACTTTCAATTAATCTTAAATTTTTTCCCTGTAAATGAACTGGAAATAAATCAAATTTTATGTGAAATAAAATTCTTTCCAATAAATAAAATTTAGTAAAATTTTCATATAATTACAGAAATTTTACTAAATTTTATGTTCATAAAAACAAGAGAAAAATCATTCAGATTTAATATCAGATTTATTAATTTTTCATTTTGAATAATCGAGATTATTATTCAAATATTTGTTCATAAATTAAAATTTTTTTCAAAATAAAGTCTTTCTCTAGAATTTATGATATTTTGCTGAATTAAAAGTGAAATAGTGTAGTAGTCTTACATTTATCAGGCTTCTTTGAATATGATACTAACAATAGTTTAAAAACACTTTTAAGGTTTTTATGAAATATTTTCTTTATAGAATTATGAAATAACAATGACATCTCGTCGACGAGAACTATAAGAATTATTATGTACCATTTTGAATTATACAAAGAACAAGCAGACAAGATAGGAGGACAAAAAAAGTATTTTCTTTATTTCCCCCAAAAAACATCTGAAAATAAAAATAGAAATGTTTCATAATTTTTAATATTTTATACAAAATATGCAAAATCTTATGCTCTTTTATACAAGGATTTTTCATTCCATTATTAAATTTTTTTGTTGTAATATTTACAAAAATGTTAAAATAATTTTATACTTCAACATTTTCATGGAAAATTTAATTCTATTTTTATTTGTACAACAAACTTTTTGTGTTATTATATTACATATTATCCTTCGTTGAATGAGGATAAAAATATAGTTTTAATTTTTATCCTCATCCAACATTGATAATTAGAGATAATCAAAAGAAAGGTAAACAAAAATATTTTAACACCTACTCAAGTTACAAAATGATGGTATACAACTCTTCTCTATAATTAAAATCCATAAAAAGAATTATTTTTCTGTTTATCTAAGTTTTAATTGTGGCAAATAACAACAAAAATTGTGGAAAATTGTGGTTTTTCATGTTTAGAATTTAGTTAAAAAATTTCGAGAAAAAAAAATACATAATTGAAAGTTAAAATTCACCAAGGACAAATTCACAAAAAATTTCTTTTACATTTTTCGACAGCAAAATTTTCAATTATATAAATAAAATGAAAGAGATTATTTTTTATAAACTTGTTTGAAATTATTCAAATGAATAATTTAAAATAACTTTTGTACACTGTAATAGGATTTAAAATTTAATTCCACCAACAACAGAAAAAGGGAAACATACAATTTTCCAGGTAATGCGATAAGATATATTTTTTAGTAGTTCAAATAGTAGAAAAGTCAATTATTTTATCAATTATTCTACAGCTACACAATCTTTGGTTTTTCTTTAAAATTTTCCCATTTGTAGAAGAAAAATTATAACAAAATTGTTCATTATGTGTGAATTTTTGAACTATTACATTTTCAATGTTATCAAATATTTAAAAAGGAGAAAAATATGTGTATAAGGAAAAATCAAGGAAAACATTATAATTTAATGAACATTAAAAAAACTCTGTATACATTTTATATGAGTATGTATATAATTTTTATATGGATTTGAAAAGGATTATATAAAAAATGTTTATCCTTAAGCTGTTCAGAATATATTATTACTTATATGTACCATAATAGTATAATGTTTTTAGTACCGCAGATACTCTGCAGTTTCTTCCTTAAATTATTTATAGAATTTTGTACTATATAACATTTAATTTCCACAAAGGATTTAAAAATTACAAAAATTGTTTACCAATGCCAAGCGTATTTAATAATTTTTTCGTAACATTATAAAAAAATGCCGCGCAGCCGAACTACTGATCAGTAGTTTTATCATCATGGGCTTTTTTTAAATTATCTACTGTAAATGCATATTTTTAGTATTATGTTGCACCCTCTAGTGGCAGAAACTAAAATTATAACAACTGTGATTTTATACTACTACTTACTATCTTTCATATGCGACATTAAACTTAATTTTAGGGGCTTATTGACTATTGGAAATCACATTTTAAAAATTAAAATTTTATATATTTTAGTATTCAGCGCCTCTACCGGTAGAATTTGGAAATATGGTTACTGACATCGTATTTTACTCTTAAATACCTTTCCAACGAGTGGTCAAACAACGAGTGGTTTTGGTGCATATTTACTATATAAAAATACATTTTTATTCGAAAAAAGATGTTTTGGAAAAATATGAATAGCGCCGTCTACCGGCCGAATTTTAAAATTATATCAAATACATCTGGTTATTAATAAATCAAGCTGTATATTGGTGGGTCTATCATGAACTTGTGTGTACATTAACTATGTGAAATAACTGCTTTTTATTGTTTACATCGGAAAGACGGACAGACAGACGGGCGGACAGAAAAAAGCATTAACATATGGGATTTTTTTTGTAAAAAAAGCCCTAAAAAAGTAATAAAATAATCTTTGGATTTTCATATAAAATAATCTTTTGACTTATCAGTATTTTCATTTTATATTTTCGAAATAGAAATTATGCGGTAAATTAATTATAAATATCTTAATAATTGAAAATAATTTTTGTCTGTTGAATTTTTTCTTAAAAGATTACAATTGCTTGTCAGAAACTTGTATCTTAGTTTTATTTAAAATATTAAATATTATAAAATTTACTAAGTTTAAAAATAAAACCCCTTTTTACACAACTTATATACAGAAGTTAACAGAAAATATCATATTTTCTTGACATTATTTCATTGTCATACCTACAGGACATTCTTTCTTTTATATATATATACAACAATATTTTTTTTTTTTAATATTCTGATGGTTGAATTGTAAAACTTTTTAAATATACAATTTTTCAAAAATTTTTGTTGGCAAACGTTTAAATTAATGCCTCAAGTTATTTAGAAGAGAAAAAAATATTATGAAAATTGTGAAAATTTTTGTAATTATTTTAAAGAACTTTGTAATAATCTTATTTAATCAAGGAAATGAATAATTTTTTTTTTGTTGGGAGAAAAAGTGTTAAAATATAATTGAAGAATTTTCATAAATAAATAAAATAAGAAAATCGTATAGCAAATGGTTTTATGTTTTATTTATCAGATTTGTTGTGAAATTTAATTTAGAAATTTAAATATATTTTTCAAATATCCCTAAAATTCCAAATTATGTTAAATCCTTGTCATTTGGTTGACTTTTCCATATTTGAAGATTAAATTAGTAGCCTTTTTATGTCAATTATTTATTAAAATTGAATTTCTGAGAAAAATATAGGGAAAAATTATAAATAATTAAAATTAATTAACATTTTCATATATAAAATTCGTAATTTTTCAATTCAAATCGTTCTTTTTTCCCAAAGTTAATTAAAAACAATTAGTAAATCTAGTAGTTCTATTAATGCCCAGTCAGCTTGACAGGGTACATCACCGAATATACACTCTTGTATATGTGAAACTACTACGACTACGCTACGTTTATCTCCACTTTCAATTAAAATTTCAATTTTACTATTTAAATTCTCCTATGTACAAAATGAAAAAAACAATCCCTAAAATTACTAATAAGCATAAAGCTTTAATATTTCATTAGCTAGAGAATTTAATACGAGAAAATGTACAAAATAAACAACACAGAAATGAAACTGTAAAAAATTAAGATAAAAATTTCATTGCCCAAAAAAAATTATGAAAAACTTTTACTATTTATCACGTTTGTCACGTTTTTCTCTGTATATGTATATCATAATTTCTTTATGGTGATTGTTTGATGAGGGTTTGAAATTAATAGTTCTAACAAAAATATAAGAAAAATATTTATAAAGTTGTTATACTTAAAAAATGATCTTTGAACACACACATTTTTCTTTTTTTTAAATGCAAAATTGAAAAGTTTCTTAAAATTGAAAAGTTTCTTAAGTATAGGAATAATAAGTTTCCCCCACTAAAAAAAAAAACGAAAATTTTCTTATTATTATTTTGTGAAAAATAAAATTCATTTTACATTCATGTTAAAGGTAAACAAAATAATCTTAACTAATTAAATTAAATTATTATAATTTTTTTTACCTTGTTCCATTATTAAAATTAGAAATTTCAGTAATTTTTTGTTTTTTCAAAAAAAAAATTCTTTCCATTTTCATTTTTCTTGTCAATTTCAAGGACGAAAATAAAATAATTTAATACATACTACGAAATTTTTTAACGCTTGAACTGATTTGTTTTATTATACAGACAAATTTTCTTACTGAAAAATTTAAGGCGTCACTAAAGTCCTTAAAAAATTATTATACATACTCTGTTTTTTTTCACAAACGCGAAAAAAAAAATATATTTCAAAATACAATTTTTTTTATATCTTTATATATATTTTATGTTATTACATAAAATTACAAGAACATAAACATAAAAAAAAGTGACAAATGTTTAAAAGAAAAAAACAAATAGAAGAAAAAAAAAATATTTTAGGAAAAACCGCAACATAAATTCGAAAAGAATAAAAAATATGTCCACTTTTTTGAACATGTGAAGTGGAAAAGAAAATGATAAAGAAAAAAATTATATACGTATTTTATATTTATGATTTTTTGTTTGTTTTTGTGAATTTTGGTTATAAATTTAAAGAAATTTTTTTTTTGATTAACCCATTAGATGCCAATGAAAACCTATCGGGAATAAATCAGTTTTTTTATGAAAATATTAAAGTTTAATAGTAAAAAAAACAAAATCGTCAACAATTTTAAAGAAAAAATTTTAAAAATACAATTTTAAAGAAAACATTAAAATAGAAAAAAATTACCAAAATCAACTTTTATTTGTCTTTAGTTTAATCCTTGGGATTATTTGAACTTTTCAAAAGTAAATACACACAACTATACCAAATTAAAATTCCACACTTTATTTTTAAAGACACTTTTCAAATTCCATTACACAATTGAAAATTATACAAAAAGAAAAAAAATATTCCGTTTGCCTGAAATAAATAAATCTGGGATTCCCGGCAATATACATATTGTAAGGGACATCTAACAGAATATTATGTTAGTGGTTTGAGTACAATATATATTTCATAGCTTGCAGTAGGGACATCTAAAACTCTGTGCCAAAATTGGTACTATAAGATAAAATGGGTTAATATTTAGCCATATTTTTGTTATATAAATTTTTTAGTTTTGATATTTTAAAGCAGAGAGACAGCTTTAAAATTTATGATAACAAAAAAATATTATAAAAATGGTAATACACCCAAAATAATTCTATTCTATAAAAATCAGAAATTGTGTAAAATAAAAAAATATAAAAGTTTATGGACAAATTTTTTTATTATCATATGAAAATATTTGCTTGACTACATTTCAGAAATTAGCTTAATTTGACAATTGAAAAAGCCTATTAAAAAAATTTCATTTTGTAGAAATATTTACACTATATAAACTTATATAAAATAATATTAAATAAAATTCGTAGTTGTAACTTTTCTGGGTAATTACGATTATAAGTAAAAAGGTCGACAACATTCCAATCATTTCATTATACACAAAAAAGTTACACAAGTTTTTATTATAACAATATTTTTTGTTTTTTTTTTTTTTTTGGTACCAGGAAAGTCCTTTTTTTGACATCCTTGTCGAAGAAAAAATAATAATATAGAAAATCAATTACTCTTTCTTCCTGTTAGATTTATTAAAAAATACTTTAATATAAATTCAAGTGTATTTATTAACTGGTAGAAAAGAACTGAACTTAATTCTATACTTTAATTAAAGTTATATATATATACTATATTATTGATAATAGAGAGAAAAAATATTAGACCAGTTTATTTAAATATAGTATAGTGTTGCAAACTCCAATACTACCCCTCAAAACTATACTTCTTCTGCAAGACCTAACATAGTACAAAATTTCATATGTTTTGTTTTATTTAAATTCTTGGTTAAGATATCAGATACCATTTCGTCTGTTGGCACGTAATTTAAGTATATTATTCCTTTCTGGTAAATTTCACGAACGTAATGAACTCTTATATCAATATGTTTACTTCTGGCGTGAAATACTGGATTTTTTACTAGCTGTTGTGCGCTTAAATTATCGCCAAGTAATTCAGTTGGACCATCAATCAATTTCTGGAACCCAAGTTCTTCAATTAAATTTCTTAAATATACTACTTCTTTAGAAGCAGTAGAAAGAGCCATGTATTCTGCTTCAGTGCTACTTAACGCCACTGATTGCTGTTTTCTTGACTCCCAAGCTATTGCCGCCCCAGCAATAAAAAATGAAAATCCAGTATATGATTTTCTATCGTCACTTCCGCCAGCCCAATCTGCATCAGTGTATCCACATAGTTTTTTATTAGTTTTTCTGAAAATAAGTTTTAAATTTATTGTATTATTTAAATATTTCAAAATGTGTTTTGCAGCAGTAAGATGCTCTATATGTGGATCAACGTTGAATTGTGCAAGCTTATTAACAGAATGACATATATCTGGTCTTGTTGTTATACCAAGGTACATTAAAGAACCAATTAGTGATTGGTACATTTTCTGGTCAACTTTCACACAGTCATCACAATTTAAACATTTTTTAAATTTACTACCAGGATCTAGAGGTGTACAACATTTTCTCGTTTCAGTCATATTATATGTTTGTAATAAATTTTTAATAAACTGTTTGTTAGAGATGCAAATACTATTACTATTCTTACACCTTTCGATTTCCATTCCTAAAAAATAATCAATTGGTCCTTTGTCAACCATGTCGAATTCCAAACAAATTTTATGTTTGATATTAAATAATTCATTTTCATCTGAACAGGCAATAGTTATGTCATCAACATACACGGCTACAATTGCCAGATATTTATCTGTTTTCGTAACATATACACAGGTGTCTGTAGTACAACGATTCAACCCAATAGATTTTAATGTATTATCTAATTTCTGATTCCATTCTCGTCCAGACTGCTTAAGACCATATAATCCCTTTTTTAATTTGCAAACTTTATTTGGCTCTTTTGCATCAACAAATTGTTCTGGTTGGACCATGTACACATCATCTATCAGTTCACCATTTAAATATGCTGCTGTTACGTCCATTTGGTGAACTATCAAATTATACTCTACTGACAGAGCTAAAATCAATCTTATTGTAGAATATCTCACTACAGGTGAAAAAGTTTCTGTGTAGTTAACACCAAATACTTGACTACACCCTTTTGCTACCAATCTCGATTTATATCTTTCAATGTTACCGTTTTTATCTCTTTTAATATTAAATACCCATTTTGATTTAATTACTGGACAATTTTCAGGTAAATTAACCAGCTCCCAGGTATTATTTTTTATAAGAGAATTAAATTCATTTTTCATTGATTCTTTCCATTTTCCAGAATCATCACGGCTTAAAGCTTCTTTAACAGATATTGGATTTTTTACATTTGTATTAGTAGTCAGTAAATTATTTGAGCTATTAATTTTTCTGGGTCTACCACGTTTACCAGTTCTTAATAATTTTGGCCGTCCAACTCCATTATAAATTTCCAAATTATTAGAATCAATTTCAAGTTCAACATTGTTTAATTTTAAATTATTTTCATGCTCACCAACTTCTACAATATTTTGTTTTTCAGGAAAAATCAATTCATCATTATCATTTTTGTCATCATAATTTAGTTCATCAAAAGCTTCTTCAAAAACGGATTCATCATCTGATTCCATTGCATTAATTTTATTATTATTATTTTCATAATTTCTGTTTTCAACTACGCTATTTTCTTTTATTTCAGATATATCTACAATTGTAAAATTAATATTATTATTACCCATTAAACATTTACCTGGATGCTCCATAAACTTAACATCACGACTTTTGTAAGTTTTTCTTGTTTTTGGGTCATAAAGTCGATAAGCTTTTGATTCACTAGCATAGCCAATCATAACACAATTTATTCCTTTTGGTTCAAATTTCGATTTACCTGGTACTTTGTTTAACATTATTGCTTGACTTCCAAAAATTTTTAAGTGTGACACATTTGGTGTATTTCCACTCCAAGCTTCATATGGAGTTTTTTCACCTAAAATTTTCGTGGGTGAGCGATTTCTCAAATATACAGCAGTATTAACTGCTTCCGCCCAAAGTGACTCAGGTAAATTTGAATTTAATAGCAAACACCTTGCCATTTCTATTAATGTCCGGTTTGCCCTCTCAGCAACACCATTTTGTTGTGGCGTATATGGGACAGTCAGTTGATGTTGTATACCACTTTCAGTTAGAAAATTTGAAAAATCATTTGATATATATTCTTTGCCATTATCCGTACGTAAAATTTTAATTTTTCTTGAAGTTTGATTTTCAACCATTGCTTTAAATTTTTTAAATGAATTAAAAACATCGCTTTTTCTTTTTAAAAAATATATAAATATCTTTCTTGAAAAATCATCGATAAATAATAAAAAATAGTTTGCACCACCCAGTGACGTAGTTTTCATTGGTCCACACACATCACTGTGCACAATATCTAATATATTTTCACTAGCACTTGTGGAATGTTTAAATGGTAAAGTACAAATCTTTCCTCTTAAGCAAATTTCGCATTCAAATTGTTCATTTGTGGTTTTCAAATCCATACCACGAATCATATTATTTTTATATAAACAAATTAAACTTTTAGCATTTAAATGGCCATATCTTTCATGCCATAGAGTGAAATTACTTTGCTTTTGTTGTAAACTAAAAATATGATGCTTTTTTATTTCATAAATATACAAATTATTTACCTTTCTCGCTTTTAACATCAATTCACCTTTTATATTTTTAATAGTAGCATAAATTGAATTAAACTCTGTTACTAACATATTCTCACAAGCTTTACTAATGGAAATAAAATTTGTTATTAACGATGGTACATACAACACGTTTTTCAATATTATTTTGCTATATTCTGTAATAATTTGTACATCGCCAATTGCCTTAGATTGTGTAAAATTCTCATTAGCCAGTTCAATTTTTTCGACATGATCATTTAATTTTAAAAACAGATTTTTATCACAACACATGTGACTTGTAGCTCCACTATCAAAAATCCATTGATTTTGATTTTTATTAACTACATTAAAATTTGATGCATTTAACATAGCAAAAGATGTACTTGCTTTATATCTTGGTGGTTCGCGACAATTTGTAGCATAATGTCCTTTTTTATTGCAATTATAACATTTACCTTTTATTTTGTTTTGATCTTGCTTTTGAGTTTTTTGTGTATTTGTTTTATTTTTTCCATACTTCATATAAAATGCTGTTTCATCAACTTCTTCTTTGCTACCTTCCCGTCTTTGTCCTTCTTCTGTTAATTTTGTTTTTAACGCGTTACAACTCGGCAAAGTGTCTCTCGATTCTATCGCTATAACAAAATTTTCATATGATTTTGGTAAACTGGACAGTAAAATAATTGATACCAATTCATCTTCCATTTTTATATCTATCTCCATGAGCTTTTCAAAAATTTCAAAAAATTTATTTAAATGTTCAACCATACTTATATTTTCTGCCATCTTCAAATTGATAAGTTGTTTAAAAAGGGACACTTTTCTAGCAGGACCACTAGGACGATGAACTTCCTCTAATTTTTTCCAAGCACTTTTTGATGTTCTACAGTTTTTTATGTGTATCAGTTGCGACGATTTTACACTCAGTAAAATAGTGGCTAAGGCCTTTTCATCTTTTCCTAACCAAGCTGTTTTATCAGATGCTGCTGTTGGCTCATCACCATTTATATAAATCCATAGATCACTATGGATTAAAACCGATTTCATTTGTACTTTCCAACAGTCATAATTTCCTTCGGAAAGTTTTTCTATTTGATAAAGTGAAGAACTCATCTTCGACCAAAAAAAAATTAATTGTTCTATCGCTATAACAAAATTCTTTATCAAAAAAAATCAGTTATCAATTCTTTCAATTGTTCTTAACACCGCTAACATTAATAAAGGCCCATAACCTTTGTTAGATTTATTAAAAAATACTTTAATATAAATTCAAGTGTATTTATTAACTGGTAGAAAAGAACTGAACTTAATTCTATACTTTAATTAAAGTTATATATATATACTATATTATTGATAATAGAGAGAAAAAATATTAGACCAGTTTATTTAAATATAGTATAGTGTTGCAAACTCCAATACTTCCTTAATTTTCAGATTTATGACCAGAAATTGAAGGAATATTTTCCAGATTATTTTAGCAAAAATATATAGAAAATTTATTATTTTTGATAAATATAAATACAATATTACAATTTTTTTGGTTGGAATATTGATAGATCAGCACTCAGCAGTGTAGGTTCTTTATTAAATGATTCAATCATTCTATCTAATAAAAAATATAATATTTAACTTTAAGATCTTTAAGAAAAACGCTAAGAATTGTGGTTATTTTGTAATCAAAAACGATCAAATATCTAATAATATATTTAAATACATTTTGGTGGCATAATTTGTATAAATAATTTTATGAATTTTTTGCCTATATCACATTTCGAAAGCGAGATTGGATAATTAAAATATTTATACGATTTAAATATCGAAAAAATATAATCCCAAATCAAAAATAAAATTTTTGAAGAAAATTGTCCATCAAATCAAGACATCATAAAAGTATTTATAAACAACAACAGAGGAAAAAAAAGGACTTGGAATTTTAATCTTAAATTAATTATTCGTCAAAAACTTTGGGTAAATAACCTAAACAAAACAAAAAAAGGAAACCTATTAATTTTGTAATGTCAAAATCATTCCTTATAATGAAAAAATTTAATATTACTAAAATTATTAATAATAATAAAGTTAAGTTAACAAATTTTTAATTAATAATTAATTTAATGATCAAAGTTAAACACAACAAAATTTTCCAATAAAATATTTCAATATTTTTTTATCTCTTCTATGAAAATAGAAAATCATCCATCCCTTATTTTATTTAATTCTCTGGATTGTTTTTAATTAATAAAATATTTTCCTATCACAAATATTTTTGTAATATTAAAATTATTTAATATAAATATTTAATATTTGGTTTGTTTGTTAAAAAAAAATAGCATAAATAATTCATAAATTAAAAATATTAAATAAAAAAATTCATAAAATATGTTTAAAAAAATCTAACATTGCTTTTTAAAATTTTCATAGAATATCGTTATAATTATTGCCAAAACAATTTCTAATATTTTTTGGTTATATTAATACCAAAATAATTTAAAATTTTCTATTTATTTATTTTTTTTTCTCTAAAAGTTTCTATAAAGAATATATCAAAATTTTAATTAGCTTTTAATATTCTTTCTCTGCAAAATTTAAATTTAAATTTCTATTATGTATATTGGAAAAATTAACATAATTCCGGAAATTATAACAAAATTTATCTGAGAAAAAAACATTGAAAAAAACAAACATTACAAAAAAAAAGGATTTACAAAATTAAAATGATAATTATAAAAAATCAATAAAAAAGCTAATTTTCCTTTTTGGTTAAAAAAAAGGTAAAAGAAAATTAACATGCCACTCCACCAATTAATAAAGTTAACTTTTATTTAATTATACGCCTTTTTTTCACAAATAAAAATCGTTTAATAGAAATGATCCTTTCTTATTATATAATAATAATTTATTTACGTATAATTTATTTTAAAAAAAGGACTTAAATTACATTAATTAGTTTAATTAAAATGATTTTAAGTTTGTTAAAAGATTCTTGATAATGTCTCATGAAATTTAAATCAATTAATATTACCAGCAATTATCTGACATCACCAGGTCTACTCTCATACTTATTATATTGTTACCAAACTCTTGTAGTGGTATATTATCGTTGAACTTAATATTCAATTATGTACTACTTATTATATTTCAAATAAAAATTTTACCATATACAAATATCTAAATGAAAATCAGAGAAAAATTTATAATCGTTTTTCGAAAATTCACAATTACGATAAGGAAAATAATTTTTTCCACTATTGACCATTTCCTATTCCTCAGTTAATTTTAATTAAACACTGTCCGACGAAATATAGTTTTAGCTAGAAAACTAAATAATAAAACCAATAAAAAGTTTATCAATAATAAAAGTGTACTACAAAAAGTTTTCCCACATAAAAGTAAAAAAAGTTTTTATATGTTTTATAATTAAAATAACCGAACAAACACTTAAAATTATTTCGAAATCTAAATAAATTTTGTAGTATATAAAACAATGTAAAGAAAACAAACACGTACAGAAACCGTAATGCACCAAAAATTAAAACACAAAATGTATTCCCCCAAGAGGAAAAATCTATGATAATAAAATTTTCAATTGAGTGTTTATGGTTTGGTTTTTATATCTTTAAGAGATTTTTTTTTTTATAAATATAAACACAAAATGTCATAAAAATAATTTATTTAATATACCATAATGTGAAGATTGACATATAACTATAGAAAAATTAACATATTCTGGAAATATATGACAAAATATATTACAAATTTTTTGCCAATAAATTAGCATTTAAAATTACAATTTTAATTATTTAACAGAATTTAAATAATTTATTGTCTATAACGTTTTCATTCAATTTAGGCTGAATTTAATGGCTAAAATTGTGGTAAAATTAAATTTCGTATTTCAGGGTGCATTTTCATCTAATTTAATGTTGCTTTCATTTTAGTTTTCTGATTTTTCTTTTTAAATTTAATCATTTTTTACTCTATAGCAGTTAATTAAATTTTCCTATTTCGTCGTATGAGAAGCGAATTGTCGTAACTGCAAAAATGAAGTTCCGAGATAAATTAATATTAAGTTTTTGAATTTTTTTCTGATGCCTTTAAATGCATTTATCTCAATAAATAATATTATGACTCCAATAAATTAACACTCTATTACAAAGATGGGTTCTTTAGCTATGTAAAACAGTAATTACTTTGGTCTCAAATAGAATTAGAGGATTGTTATAGTTTAATTTAGTGATGCACCACAAACTTTACGATAATTTAATTTTTTATTTAGATCTATGGAAAAATCTCGCATTGTTGTAAATGCAACTTACCACAATTTAAATCATATGAATTATCACTATTTGTTTCAGAATTATAAACCACAAAATGTAGTATAGTTAACATACAATAATTGGAACAACTTATTTGTATTGTAATTTATTTTTATATTATTGTCGTATGACAAAGATACAACAATTTGAATATAATATAATTGGAATTTTATAGTAAAAATTTGTTCTTAAAGTATATATACAACATTTTGAAATTTATATGATGAACTACGCTACACCACCAAAATACCGTATAAAATGTATACAACATTTCGCAAATAATTAATTTAGGTAAATACAACTTACAACAATTTAGAATTTCAATTAAATAGTAGCCAGGATATTCTCGGATCGAATCCGTCTGAACACAGGGCGATAGATACTTAAATTTTCTATCTTCCTGTATCAATACTCTCAAATTGACGTATCTAACGCTTACGACAATTCGCTTCTCACACGACGATTTAATATTTATATAAAATTTGCCATAATTTTACCTTTGTTTCAGGACTAAGTAAATTATTTAAGTAAAATCATTCTGTTTATTGTTAGTGTTTTTTTGGTCTTCTCAATTTCATTTTTATCTCTTGTATATAAAATTACTTTTAATTAAAAACTTTTCTTATAGTTATAAATATTTATTATAAGTTTTCCTTTTTATAAAATTAAGTTTTTGAAAGTCAATTAAAAAAATATCAAAAAAATAGTTATTATTGGTTTGTTAGAAGTTTTGTGTGATATTTTTAGTAATTATAAAATTAATATTTTTGATGGAATTTTTTTTATAAAATTAGGTTTTACTTTTGAAAAGTTTTGTAGACCAATGTCTTTTGCGTAAATATTTTTTATAATTCAATTGAAAATAGAAAAATAACTAAAGTAATTATAGAATTTATGCCTGTGAGTTTAGACTTACTAAATTTCTACATAAAAATTTATATAATTTTGATAATTTTAAATTAATATGATTAAAAATTAAATAGCATTAATTGATAGTATCAAAAAGTACCAAGAAAGTATAATAAATTAGAAAATATTGCATTGCTATTAATAAATTCCTTGGCCTCATGAGCCACTAGTCCATTTTTTTGGGTAAGATGATAGCAACTACTATGACAGCAACTTATTATCATTCTATTTCCTAATATTTAATAATGCCGATGAAGGACTTTATAATTTTCTGATTGTTCATTGTGAAAGTTATTTGACAATTTTATCGTTTATATTTATAATTTTTTAAATATCCTGTTGAAAATATTACTCTCTACCAATTATCCTTAATACGGAGTATAATATATAGTTACAGAATTTAAATTTATTTATAGAATTCAACCCTGAATTTTGTATTTTTGAATTATAAACCTACTTGTTTATTGATTATATTTAAATACAAAAAAAAAATAATCCTTGTAAAGATAAAATCAAAATTTATAAGCTCCTTTTGTCAGAATTACTTAATTTTAATAATAAATACTTAAAATATATATTTTTTTATCTACAATTTCCAATAATATTTATTTATTTATTTATATTTTCTTCTCTTTCTGTTTTTTTTTTGCAGTGGAAAAATCATTTTGAATATTCTCAACTTATATTTATCAGCAAAAATAGACAACAAGAAAAAAATATATTTATTTAACATAATAATGAAACACCATTAAATGTTAATGATTTATAAGAAGATTTTTTTTTGTGGTGACAAATCATTCTTTATTGGAATATTACAATTCATATTTCATTATAAATATTTATAAAAAAAATATATATATATTTTTTACAAACAAAATAATATTGAAATCATTTTGAATAAAAAGACTGAGGAGAGTGTTAGAAGTCATTATACTTGAATGATTCACTAGATATTAATATATAAATGCAAATTAAAGAAGAAAACTAAAAAAAAGGCCTATAAAATAGAAGAACTTAGAAAACTTTTGAAAATTTATTTATAATTCTTAAAAATTATTAAGAGAAAAAAACTACAAGGATTTATGCAATGTCCTGTAGTGTTCAGGCAATGTGCAATATTAATAATAATAATAATATTTTAAATAATAATAATAATATTTACCATAATAATAATATTAATAATAATTCAATACATTTAATTATAATGGATCAGGATCCAAAAGATTTAGAATCAGCACAAATAATTATTGATGAATTACGAACAAAATGTCGTTACCAAGGTGAACATATTATGAAATGGAAAAAAGCATATGCAATTCAGGTAAATTTATTTACAGAATTATTTAAAATATTTAAATTAACTAATTTTTGGTAAAGAATCATTAAAATTGTAGACATATTTAAGGACTAATTATGATGTGAATTTAATTTTAAAATTTTTTGGTTTCTAACTATCTTTATTTTATCATTCCAGATACAACAGCATTATCGATACCAAAAAGAAAAAACTGAACAAATGAATACACTAACAAGTCAATTATTATTACTTGAATCACGTTTAAAACGTAAACAAAAACAAATTGCTGGTATTATATGTCAACGTGAATTAACCATAATCCGGCAACAAAAATTAATCGATGCTTTATCAAGTCGTTTAGTTGATCATGGTTTAGATACACTTGATCCAAGTTATACAGATTTTGATTCATTAAATGATTCCGATTCAGCTGTTGTTTTAGAAGATATTGATTCAGATTGTAATTCATCGTTTTCAATGCGTCGGAAAAATAGTTGTGGTGATGTGACAATTGTACGTTCAATATCCGATGCAATTGAATCAAATTTAAATAAATATTCGGGTACAAGACGATCAAATTGTTTTTTACGTCGACCAGATATATTAGAAACTGTATATAGTGTTGAAGAAGATCCTGAACCACAACCAGATGTTGCTGAGAAACGTGATAAATTTAAAACACGTTCGGAAAAAGCATTAGTTAGTTCCTTAGAAGGTCAATTAGATAATAATACAACAACAACAGATTTATCAAAAATATCAAATCAACATCAGACATCATATTGTTCAACAACTCATACACAATTAGTGAGTGGTAATAATGTAAATAATTGTAATAATAATAGTAATGGTGGTGTTAAACAATCACAAGTAACAAATTTTAATCGTGTCATGTCTAATCATAGATCGGTAACAAAACCGAAAGATGTTAAATATAAAAGAATTAATAAAGCAAAATCAAAAAGTTTAGAAGAATTACGTGGCCGTCTTAAACATTGGGTTGAACGTGGTGCAGCTGCACATGATCCAACTGGTATTGGTGGATTAAATGAAAATCAAATACCACAAGCAGCACAAACATATGCGTGACAATTGGCTAAATATGCATTACCACCAGCTAATAAAGCTGGTAGATTTAGTTTCTAATGTTTAATTAATTTTATATCATTTTTTATATTTTTTATTCTCCCTTTTTTTTTTTTTGTAAATTTTGTAAAATATTTAATTAATAATTTATTATGTATAATTTATAAAAGAAGAAAATTCAATTTAAATGTAAAATAAAAAACTAAAAGCTATTAAATAAACTTTATTTGATTATAATCAATCTGCAGTTATGGGTACAATTTTTTTCGCAATTTAAATTCATCCAACATTTATTTCATCAAAAATTTATTTCATTAAAAATATTCATAAATGGAAATTAGATAGAAGTATGTAAATGTAAATAAATATTAAATTCTTAAAAAGCTTATTTTATATTTTCCTAGTTTATACTAAAAAAAATGTATCCCAAAGTTTATAATTACCTTGCGCTCTTTTTAATCTAACAATTTCATCTTAAATTCACAATTATAAAAAATTTCATTTAATTATTATTTAGTTTACCATTTTATTCATTTAATTTATTTTAATACGCAGTCAAAAAATAAATATAATACTTTTTTTAACATAAAATGTTAATAAAAAATTAAACAAAATTTTTTATATTTTCATAAAAAACAAACCTAAAAAACAAAATTGTGTAAATTTTCATTTTTTATAGCTTAAGAAAAGAGAAAAATTTTTGTAGATAGAAAATATTACAACAAAAATTATTTGTAAAAATATTTAAACTATAAAATTAAGTATAATTTTTATGAATTTCAATTCAAAATATAAAATTTGTTATACTTAAATAATTATTAAAAAAAAAAAAGACTTTTTGTGATATAGCTTAAAATAAAAATTATGTTTTCTTAAATTGTAAAATTTTAAAAAAAATATCATAGAAAAAAAAATAATTTACTAAACAAAATTTAAACCAAAATTCACTATAAAATTTGTAATCACATATTTAAAATTTAAATAGTAAAAATATTTATATAAAATATCAGAAAAAATTTGAAAATTAAAGAAAATTCAATTATACAAACAATTCAAACATATCTATAAAAAGAAAATCAATTTTAAATTAAAAATTAAAAAATATTTCTATTCGATTTCATGTCAAATAAATTTAAAAACAAAAATTCTTATAAATATTTTGTTAAGAAAAAAAGAAATTTGTATAAAATAAATCACTGAATTATTAAAATTACATCACAGTAGATTTTTTTTTTATTTAATTAAATTTCAACATAAAAAAATATGTAAAAAATATTTTAATTTTCTTGTAGAACATGAAAAATGTGTAAAGAAAATTTTTGGTATACAAAAACTCACTGGGAAAATTTTTTTACCTAGTAGACACATTTTTTGGTTGTTTATATTTTTTAACTTATATGGGAATTCAGTAAATTAAATTGGGAATTAAATGATTTAAAAAAGATTTTTCTTTTCATTTTTAGATAATGAAAATATATTTTTTACATAAACAAGAATTTTTGATATTAAAAAATAAAAATTATAATTATGTAGTAGACTATCTACAATGTAGATAGTAGAGTAAAAAATTTGATTAATAAATTTTGTTTGTGCCATTTCTATTGACCCCAAAATAAAAAAAGAGTATCGTAATCATAGGACAATCTAAAATATGATTTTTTTTTTGGAAAAATATCAACCATTAAAATAATTAATAATTTTTCGAATGGAAAGGACACAGTATATATAATTTTCGAAGGAATTCTATTATCTCTCCAGACAAGGACAATCTACTTTCCATTTTCCTTCCATTTTGACTTCCTATATATTCTTCTTTTCAATTTAAATTTTGTTTTTACAGAAATAATTTTGCAATTTTTTACATTTATGTACCAAAACTTAAATAACATTATATAAAAATTAATGAATGATATTAAACTTATTTAACTGAATTTCATACAATTTCGTAATTATATAATTTTGAAATAAAATGTAAATGATACTTTTTAAAATTTATATACCTAATTAATAAAATTATATAAATATTCCTAATAAAAAATTATTCTAATTTGTAAAATGAAAAATATTATATTATTTATATTTGTATATACAAAATTATAATTATATAAAAATAAATAAAGCGGAAAATTCTGAATGTAATATTTATGTAATAATTAAGTAAAATCACAAAGAAAAATTATTGTTATAATGTAAATAAATACAATAATTAGTTGAAAAATAAAATTATATATATTATAAATATCATTAAATAAATAATTAAATTAAATTATCTAAAAAAAAAAAAAATGTAAATATAAAATTTGTTTTTTTTTTTTGCTTTTATAATGTATACGCTAAATTAATAATTGAAATATATAATCGTAAATACAATAAAAAAAATATTGCTTAAAACTAAAATAAAAATCATTTATGCATAAAAAAAACTAAAGATAAAAATTAAGCATTTAGTAATTATAATTATAATTAAATAATAAATTTATATAGAAACTTAATTATTATAAATATTTTTAAAATTCAATTTTATCCAAAGTAAATTTTCCAATTTTTTTAACGATAAAAGAAATTAAAAGAAAACTTGTAAATTTTAAATTTATTAAACAAGAAAAATAATTATCAATATTAATTTAATTTAAAGATTTATTACAAATAGTTATTAAATTATATTATATTTAATTGAAAAATGTGTGAATTGCAAAAAAAAAAATATATTAAAATAAATAAAATCATAATTGTGAATAATTTAATTTTTAATGTGTTTTATTTAAGTGTTAAATTTATGAAAGGATAATTAAATTTCAAATTGGTTATGAATGAATGATAAGTGTTTCCTTTTTTCGAGTAGAAAATTTAAGCAAATTTTATCCTTTAAAAATACAATTATGGTATTATTTTGGTACTAATGGTTTGTGTCTAGGATTTTGAGGTATTTTTTTTAAGGTATAAGTATAAGGTATGGTTTTTCGGTTCAGAAAAAATTTCCCTAATTGTTAACGAAGAAAAACTTGTGTAGAAGAAAACCTCTGTAAAGAAAATCATATCTTAGTTCTTATACTAAACAACAGATGGCGTAAAACTCTTTTGGGAGGAATATAGGTAAATAATAATCAGAAAATAAAGGATCCATTGAATTATCGAAAAAAATCAATTAAAGTTTGTTATAGATTATGAAAGTAGACATTATATCCTTTAATCTGGTATTATATATAATATATAATTTTTGTATAATTATTTTTATATTTTTGAACAATCTGAAAACAAAAATCTACTTTTACCAAAAAATCATTAAGAATTAAGGATAGATAGAGTAGTAAGTAATAGAGTTACTTACTACTCGTAATTTTAATTTGCCCACGTTTAATTATAGAAAAATTATTTAAACCAACTGCAAATATGTATCATTTAATTTGCCCAAGTTTTTGCCAAAAAAAAAATTAACCTTCTATCTAGATGCTCTAATCCTAATCCCTAATGTATTCAATTTATTCTCAGAGTAATATGCTCAGAGTAACTCAGAGTTTATCGTAGGTATGTGCTACGGACATGTACCTAGTATACCTATCAACAAATTACAAAACAAAAAAAATTTTTATTTTAATAAAAAAATTTATTTTTTTAATTTACAGAATGTAATTACACCCTGGTTAGTTGAAAAATCTACTTTTTCCTACCAAAACCACAGTTTCACCTATAATTTGTTCAGCACTTCTTTTATGCGGCACTGCTTCGACTTTAGTAACCCAAACACTTTGTTCAGCACTTCTTTTGTATACAATGTCCTCTCCAGCTACCACAAAGGTGACGGCAACCAAGACACATAATAAAATCTGAACAGAACAAAATAATATTAGTAAATAAAAACGAAATTTAAATTATTTAAAAAATTCTTACTAAACACTTAGCCATTTTTTGTATTTTTGGAAAAATTAACTTCTAATTGTACTTTGCAAGTTAGCTGCTGGATTGTAATTGATGATTGATATGTTTCAGCTCAGCTTTTATAGTCTGAGATTATTTTAAGTGGGGATTAAATAATCAGCAAAAATTAAATATTTCAAAGGAATTTTTCACAATTCTGATAACAAGACTCAATTCCAACTTACTTTGTATACTGAAATTATTTTTCTTATAACTGATAGCGATATTTTTTTTTAATTATATATTTATTTTATTAACTTAAAAGGTTTGCAAAGTTTTTGGAAATCGTGATTCTGTTTCCCTGACTACTGGAAATTTTTGTTAGTTTGAAACAAGAATTAAAGAAAATGATATTAAAGAATATTGAAAAATAAAAGTAATTGTGAATATTTCTACTAAATTTTGGTGTGAGAATAAAAAGAATATTTAATAATATTTTAAATAAAAATAAATAATATTAGGGCACTTAGGGCAAACAATTCTGTCGAAAGTTATGTCGAAATTTAAGTTAGGGGTCTAATTATTATTGCTTTGCATAAACCAAGCTAATTTAATATTTAAATTCGCTATTTTAGTTTTGGTTATATACATACTTATGTAATTTAACAATAATTATTTATAATTTTTCCATTTTCATTTCTTGACCAGTATTAATCTTATTAGTAGTTCATCACATACATGTTAATAATTAATTATTTAAATTTGTTAGTACATAATATATAAATTCTATTCATTTAGGAACAAAATTGGAAGAAATAATCTTCGAATTTAATTCGAACTCAAAACTGGACTAATCATGGTCTATTGAACTTTAAGCTAAAATTATATTTTTCTATTTAATTTATATTTGCATATTTGATTATAATTATTAATGGATTTAATTATCTGCTGTTACTAAAAAGAAAATTTTTACTTTGAATTTAAATGTTGGTTCCAACATTTCTTGGTTTTCCAGGGAATTTCATTATTATCGCATTAATTAATATTTTTTTTAAAATATATTGTTAATCTTATTTTACATTCAAGTGTCACATTTACTTTCGGAGTAATTTGTTATCATTTAATGAAAGTGTATAGTATAAGTAACACATGTTTCTTCCGAAATGCGTTATTCAATTAATTTATTTTTGTATATAATGAGAAGAATGACTTCTACTCATAAATACGTTCCAATCTTATTACTTCTTCTTTATAATATTTGCTTAATTATGTTGAATTGCAGTCAAGTTATATCTTCTTTAACTGTTATATCTCTGGGGATGGGGCGTATCAATATTTAGGTTGCATATTTGCGACCGTCTTTTCGAACAAATCTCAGTAAAGCAAAGGAAGTTACTTTTTCATTACTTGCAAAATTTTATAGTGCTTGATTAATTACTTAATATAATTTTAAATTAACTTTTAATTCTTATAAGAAAGTTTTAATTTAAATTAATGTTTTAGTGTTGCTTAAATAAACTAACAAATAATATTACCCCTGAGAATATCGATTTTTTTTCAACAAAAAATTCAATTTGCCATAAAAATGTATATATGGATAACTTTCAATTTTAAGCTTAATACAGAAACAAAGTGAAAAGGTCGTGAAAAAATTATTTAAAATTTGTACATTTAAGCCTATAGTGAAAATTTTGACTTCTTATAATGTCAATTTGAAATTTATAAAATAAAAAAGAAAAGCCAAATTAAAGTCAAATATATTGTAAAGGGTCAAAAATATATTTAATGTTTTTTCTTCAAACTCATATTCGTCTAAATATTCAGCAACATTAACGTTTTCAATCATATTGAAATTGAATATAAGATTTTTTTAAGGTTCATGGCTCTGATAAATAATATTTTGTGAAACAAATTTCCCGATTTTTTCACGACCGGCTTGAATTAAAGGTTATTAAAATACCTACATTTTGGTATAGTATACAAATAGATTGTAAAAAACATTGCCCCATACTCAAATCATACTTACTTTTATCATTAATAGAAAGATACTATACATATATTAGTATGTACTACAAGCAAAGCCGAATATACATAATATACAGATATTCAAAAATTGAAAAAGACTTAAAAAACTGCAAACATTTAGGTCGCTAATATGAGTTCCCCTGGTGAATTTCGAACAAATTTTGAAATTTTGATATTCAAAAATTAAAATAACGAGTTTTTGGTTTTTTTTTTCCAATTATGACAAAATACTATTTTATGGCCACTTAAATAGTAAAATACAAAATTAATATTAACAAAAATATTTTATTACCCAGAAGAGGTAACACAAAAAAAAATGTAAGGAGAGGGAAAAATTATAAATATAATCAAAAATATTTTTTAAAAAGAGCATACTATTGCCATCTATATTGAGATATATATCGTTAGCTATATATACGTTGAAAAACTTTGTATGAAATGTCCCATTCCCATCTAGTAATTGTCTCTATGCTATAATATAAAATAGTATACAAGTTGGTAATGATCAGAATTCAGAATTACTATATACTCAAATTGGAATAGATTATTTTGTAATAAATATATGCCGTAAAATATCGACATTCTCTCATATAGCATATAGGTGAATTTGGTGTAATTTACTAAGAAAGAGTAGTAATATAAAATTATTAATTACATTAATGTATTTTTTTTAGACGGTACTTCAAATTTCATAATTATAACATTAATTTATCTGTGCAATAAGTCTTCAATTCAATTCAATTAATAATTCAAAATTTGGTCAATTCGATTAAAAATATCAATATAGAATTTTTTTTTAAATTAAACAACATTTTAATATACAATAATTTTATGCTTTATTTTTTTTTATGTTGCCATTTTAATTATACCATTTCTGATGGCACAAACATAATTTTTATTTGTTTGTCCAATGATTTTTTTTTTTTTAAAATAATTCTAAACAGAATGAAAAACAATTACAGGCGCTGATTTATTTTATTATTATTATATTTATGTATATTTAATTACAATATTAAAAATTCTTTTTATATTTATATATGAATTTAATTTTTTTTATATAATTTATTTATATATTTTATTTAATATTTAAAGATTATTTTTAAGCATTTTCTTGTTTTTTTTTTATTGTTTTGTTCATTTTTCACTATTGGTAATTTTTGCTAATTAAATTTATTAAATAATGTTTTTTTTATATATTTTTATATAGTATGAAAAAAATATTTTTATTATTATTATTATTATTTTTTTAACAACAATTATATTTATATAAATATTTCTTTATAAGTTTTGGTGATATTATTATATATAAATGATTTTCTTAAATATATTAAAAAATTCTTGAAATCTTAAATTCTAAAACATATAGAAAAGCAGAAAGTTTTACATATTTTTCATTTCAAAATACACTTTAGATTCTTTTACTTAAATATTTTTTTTTTTGCTTTTGGACTAATCATTACAAATATTTGAAATTTTTATAGATTGAGTGGTGATCAAGGACTATATAATTATGAAAGGTCTCTGCTATGGACATATTTTTATCATATTTTAGATATTTTAATAAAATTTTATATAGTTCAATGATGGTTTTCAATAAATAGTTTTTTACCATTTTAAATACAATTTTGAGATTACCAAAAAAAGGAACAATTTCCTTTTGGTAAACAGAAACTGTGAAAATAATAGGTTAGTCTCGGCTAGCTGGGGCCTAACATACAATTTTCTCTTGTTTAGTAATTTTATAAATACATTTTTTTTTTTAAATTTTATTAATATGCTTTAATATATTTCTCAACTTGTAGTTTATAATTTCAAAAATTATATTTAAATCTTCCCTTAAAAGAATTTAGAAACTTAATAAAACTTTTTCTATAATTTCAAAAAAAATGTTGTTATGAAATTTGAATTTTTAATTAAACTACATAACATTGTTTTTTTTTTTAATTTAGTTATTTTTAATTATTAATAATAATTATATATTATTTTTAAAAATATATAATATAAAACTTAACTTTAATTTTCTATTTATAAACTTTTAATAAAATATTATTTATAATTTTTAACAAAAAAAAATTTATTATATAAAATATTTTAATTATTTCACAAAAAATTTTTATATAAAAAAAAAGCAAAGCTATAAAAAGCAACGCATTCAAATAAATATAATTTAATTAATTTTTATTTAAACATTATATTTAAATAATATAAATTTTTATTAGTTTAATAGTTTAATTAGTTAATTTTTTCTAGTTTTAATCTTTGTGTGATCAGAATTTTTAGATTTATATTTTGAAAATGTAAGGTAAAAAAAATATAAGATAAATATTTACTATATATAAATTTAATAATAATTAGAGTTTTTAATTTATTAATAGATTAAATTAATAATGAAAATTTAAGGATAATAAATATTAATATTTTTTAATTCTTTAATTTCATTTTGAAATATCCACCAAAAAATGCTCACTTTTATTTGAATTTTGATTAAATTTTGAAATGAATTTACCAAAACGATTAAAGCTTAAAGGGATTATACATTATTTTCTACCAAAAAGTTTCAATATAAATATTATAAAAAATTTATTCTTTTAAACTTTAAAATATGAAAAATTATCTTAAATATAAAATTTAGTATATTAAATATTAGAAATCAGCAAAACGAAAATTTAATTTGATAAGAAAATTAAACTAAAACATTATTCATAATTTCACTGTTCCCTTTCTGTTACCATTTTTTTCTTCTAACATAAAATGAATTAAAAAATTTCTTTATTATGAATTGTTTTTTTAAATTTTAATAATTTTAATTTGTATATTTTAATTTTTAGTAAATATATTTTCTCAAATATTTATGTTTTATATTTCAATTAATTTTTCATTAAACATATATTAACAGATGAGAAAAGTCAAGTAATCTGATAAATTTGAACTAAAAAAATGTTTTTCACTTATATATATTATTTAAATTATAATATAATGTTTTAACAAATTTACCTAAATATTTTTATGATTATATAATATATAATTTTTGGAATTTTCCTTTAATATATATAATAAATATATTTATATTTTTTGTCCTTAAATTGATAATAATTTTTAATTTGCATTTCAGTTTTTGGTGTTATAAAATTATTATTATTTTTTATTTATAAATTAATTTATTTCCAAAAGATTTTTAAAAGATTTAATTTAATTTAATATTTATAATTTATAATTATTTTAATATAATTAAATTAAATTTATATATTTTTTAATGTTAAAAATTAATTACATATATCGAAATTTTGATAACAAAAAATATATATGTATATTAATAAAGCAATTTTACAATTTAATTATACAAGCACTTAGAAGATATATAAAAAAATGTTTAGATTTAAAATATATTTAATTGATATTAAATATTTGTAGATTTTATAATAAAATCTCATTCCTAACATTCATGATACTCAAATTCTCTTAACCATATTATAATATTTTCAAATTAAAAGCTCATTCTTATATCAATTATTGTTGCAGACATTCAGCAAAATACCAAAGATTTTCAATAAACCCCATCCCATCTTCCTCTATAACTTAACCCAATATTCATATAGCTCCATCTATCATATCTTTTGTAGACTTTAAGCACAACTCTAAGAGATAATAATCCTATATGTAATTTACCCATAAAATTGTATAAATTTAAAAAAAAAAACGTTGAATACAATAATTTTTGTATAGAATAATTTTGTATTCTGTATATACCCACACAGGCATTAAATTTTTTAAGCATAAAATCAGCTTTCTAATAAATCTTCACCAACATCAATTGTACAAACACGATTACCAATATCTGTTGTTGGTAATTGTATTAATTCATTTGGCATTATAATACAAACAAATCCTTGACCAGTTTGTGAATCTCTTGGATGTAATGTAACTGGCATAAAACGTTCAGTTTGACCATCAGCAAATGTTTGTAAACGTTGATAAATTTCTGGATAATGTTTTTTTAATATAACACCACGTCTATTTAATACCGATAATATATTTTGTAATATAATTTCTCTTTGATTTTGTCCATTTTTTGATTGTAAATTAAATGTTAATATTAAAATTTCTGTTGATGGTTCTGGTGCAATTTGCTGTTGCAGTTGTTGTTGTTGTTGTATATTATTTTGTTGATCAGAATATTCATTTAATATTGTTTTACATAATTTCAATTTGGCACAACGAGATACTAATTGTCGTTCCCATTTAACTGGTGCTGTTGCACTACCTGGTGCTTCAGATACAACACATATTGCAACATATAATAACATTTTTGTATCTGTTTTATATTCAGTACTAAGTCGTAATAATTCTGAATATAATTCAATACCCATTTCAGCTGGCATTAAATCTGGCCATCTAACATATGATGCTTCACCCATACATTGAAAACCATTTTTAATAAAACCTTCAGCTGATTCTGGACTACGGAATAATATACGAACAACACCACGTCCTTGTGACAAATAACCTTTTCGGGCCAATAAACTCAAATGACGCAATGTATCAACATCATCTTTACATGATGATAATACTTGACGGCATAAATTCGATACTCGTGAATGTAAACATGCTTTACGATGTTTCTCCCAGTGGGCTCGACGACATTCCCTTGAACAATATAAATGGGAACAATTATGACAACTTTTATAATATTTTTTGGCATCAACGGGATTTGATGTTTGATCACATTTTGTATTACGACATTTTATTAATAATTCAGATGTTGTTTTTGATTCACTTGAATCTAAACTAATTCTACGTGGTGGTTGCTGTAATAATCCACTAGCTGTTGTATTGTCAAATTGTTGTGACGATTGCTGTTGTTGCTGTTGCTGCTGTTGTTGCTGTTGATCATTATTCATTTTACCAGATAATTTATTCTGTAATTCCTGTTGTTGTTTTTGACGTTGAGCATCACCTTCACTCCGACGTCTTAAACGATTTTGTTGTTCAACTTGCAAATTACTAGCATTAGTATTATTAGTAGTAGTAGTACAGTCTGCATTAATTGTAGATATTGTTTCAGTAAATATTTTTTGTTGATTTGATTTATTTGTTGTTGGTTGGGTCACACGAAACATTATTATTTCATTAGCTGTATCTCCTACGAAGAAAAATTAAAAATATTGAAAAAAAAAAAATTAATTATTTCTTAATTTAAATTAATTCCTAAATTTTAAAAAAATATTCTATCTATATTTTCTAAGAATTATTATAATACCATCATTTTTCTATTTTCAAACATAAATTTTTATATATTATTTAAAGTAAAATGTAATTGCGTCTTCTTTTTGTATATAATATTTTAAATTTTCTGTATTTTTAATTAATTAATTTTAAAAATTAAAATTTAAAAAATTTTGTAAGAAAAAATTAATTAAATTTTTTTTTTTTTTTGTCTTTTGTTTGTAATGGAACATAACTTACAGGTTCATACCTGTAGACCTGTATGACGACGAAGATTCTGTTGGTAATCCCAGCAATGATGCTAATACATCTTCAAGTGATGCTGAGCTCGGTGAACGTTCAGGTGCTAACGACAATGATGTTAATGGTGACACTATTTTGTATATATATATATATTTTTTTTTATATTTATATATATAAATTTGTGATATATATATATATAATGTACATATATAATGTATATAAACATATATAAATTGCGATATGTTTAATTATGTATTTTTAATAATTTTTGTTTAAAATATGAAAAGAAATATAAAAAAAAATAAATAATTTTAGTTTTTCTTTTAAAATGGTGGATGAATTTTAACTTGCAAAAATATTATGATTTTTAAATGATTCTATGATGAAATATGATATTAATGTAATATAACTAAAAAAATAGAAACATAATATGAAAATTTATCGAAAGCATAAAAATGTAAGTATTCGAAATTATGGATAAGGAGTTTTTTTTTGTAAACATAAAAGTTTTTTTAATGAGTTTGTAATCCAAAACAATAGTTAAACGTGTAATATTTAAATATTTAACAATTTTAATTATTTGTGTACTACTCTGTGTATAGTGTAGAAGTAAAGTGTAGAAATAACAAAATGAGTGATGCTGTAAATAATTAATATTACTTAAAAACTATGTAAAATATGTAATGAGAGTAGTACAAAAATGTTGCTAATTAAATGATTTTTTGAATTATAATTGTAAAAAAATGTATATCTTTTTTAGGAAAATTTGTAGAAAGCAGCTATTGTGGCAATATTTGTATCATGAATGTGCGAATTTAAATATAAAGTTAAAGTATATACCAAAAGATGAATTCTAATAAAGAATTATTAATAATATTTACTAAATAAAAAATTTAAAAAATTGTCGACATATTCGTAGAATTTTATTGTCACTCAGATGTTGTATGGTTTGTATAATTTACTTGTTGTTGTTTGCAACATCCTTGTACCCCACGACTAGATTCGAGTAATAAAAAAGCTAATGAAATTTCGATAAATGTTTTACAAGATAACTGGTATCTGTACTAGCATAAAATACTGAAGTAATCACATAAAGTGATTTGTGACTATCATAACTATATGTGATAGTCACAAAGATGTGATAATTGATTGATAGTCACAAATCATTTTATGTAATTCCACTACTGTACTAAGATGTGTACGACAATTTGGTATGACAATTGCATATTTTAACAGTCCGACAACACAATCATTAATTTCGAATTTATGTACAAATGATTAACTAAAAAAAATTTCTTAATACTTCACTAAAAATTTAGTAGTGCGCTATAATGTTTTTATGTTTATAACAACTAAAATGATATTCTTAAATATATTTTTTATTTGTAACAGAAACATTTATATATTAATATAACATTTATTTATATTTAAAATTATTTAATTAATAATTTTATTAATAAATTAAAAAAAAATGCGTAGAGAATTTAATTTTGTATTTTGTATAAGAAAATATTTTGTAAAATAAAGAAAATATTGAAGACGCAATTACATGAAATATTATAATAGGACGTTTACGTATAATAATATAATAATAAATTTTATATATTCTTTTCGGAAATAAAATGGATACAAAATGAGTTTTTTTTTTAAAAAAAATTATACATTTGCAAGCATGAGATTTTTATGTAAAATTGAAAAAAAGAAAAAGAAAAATTAAAATATTTAATTATTTCTATATAAATTATAAATTCAAGATGCGAAAGGATGTGCGAAAAACTTTGAATATATACCAAAAGGATTGGAATTGGATGATAATATTAAAATATTTTAATTTATTTTCTAAAAATCTTCTTCAGTAGACTTCAAGCACTTCTAAGAATATAAAATAGAATTGTATTATAGATATTAGATTAGAGACTAGTGCAAAGACAAATACTTGTAATTAAATATTTGAAACTAAAATACTCTATAAATTATTTTAAATTTTGTAAGCCAGGACTTTTACATTGTCAACAATTTTAAAGATCTATGTGGATATAATTTTCAATTTTCCTAGTTTCTAAATTCCACTTTTCCAAGACTGGAAGAATTTATACTGTACACTGTCAATATAGGGTTAAAAATAGCTGGTGCACAGTACATATTAAATTATGCTGAAATGTGGCAAATAATCTAAAGTAGAAATACATAATATAATATTTTGGATCTTATATTTTCCTCTTCAATTAGAAAATCATTCGTAATTTTTTTTTTTAAATGTAAATTTTAATTAAATATAATCTTGAAATGATTTACATGCTATAATATAATAATTTAAATAATTTATTTACCATATTTATAATTTAAAAAAAGAACTAATTTAACTACAATTTCATTTTCAAAAATTATATTTTCGTGCTAAAATAAGAAAATTCAACAAAACAAAAATAAACATAAAGGACATTTTTTTTTTTTCAAAAAATTATATATTTTAATTAAATTTTTGTTTATCGTTTATAAATAAAATTAATTATATTAAAAAATAATAATAAGTAAAACTAATAATAGTAAATAACAATATTAATTAAATACATTATTATAATAAATTTCTATAATATAAATAAATACGATTTTTTAGTAACCATTTTTTTTTAAAATGAAAATTTATGTTTTTTCTTTTCTTTCTTGTAAAATTTCTTCAAAAATTAAAAATTTTGTTTTGATATGTGAATGAAAAATTAAAGTCTATTTTTGAGTTACATTATAAATAAAAGGTAAAAGCACTGTCAAATTTAAAAAAAGAAATAAAATAAAGCACTTAAAAATTAAGGACACTTTTAAGGTGTACAACAACATTTTTTTTTTTTTTTGTTATTATTTTAAGGATTTTGGTAAACACACACCCACACGAAATGAACAAAAAAAATAAAAAAATCTCTTTCTTTTTTTTTTTTGTTGTCTAAAAAGCAAAATTTCACTAATTTATACTAAGAAATAAATTAGGAATTTTTAATTTAATATAATTTTAAATTTTTTGATGTTCATAAAAAAAAAATTTGGTTTTTTTAATAAAAAAAAATAAATGATATTATGTTCTTTTTTTTGTTGTGTATAATCAGAGCTGGATGAAAAATGATGGAATTGGATATAAATTTGGTAATGGTGGAGTTTATTTTATCAAAATAATATATTTAAATATGATTTTAGTTTAGATAATTTTAGTTGTACTGCAAAAGTACTGAAATAAGCGTGCGGTCAAGAATTCAGTAGCTGCCCAGTTGTTGCTGCAAATCGTTCAAAAATTCAGTTTTGCAGCAAAAGCAGCACAATTTGTCGGATTAAAATTCAGAATACAATTGCAGCCTCTGCAGTTTACGCAGTTACTGAAAAGAGACTGCAAAAGTTTTAATTTTCAATTTCATTCTTTCTTGTATTCATATTTTTTTTTTTTCGTGTTTAATATTGAATTCAAAATAGCAAGCCATGATCCATGATTATGACTAATTAAATATTGTTTATAAATTTATGATTTTAAATATTTTCTTAAAATTTTCTATGAATGTGGTAGAAATATTTGGCTGTTTGCACTTTTGCAGTCGTTCGTATTAATATTCAATTGAAATTTATGCATATCGGTTGCTGTTCCATTTTTTTCAGGCTGCTTTGGCTGTGCAGCGTCTGAATTCTTGACCGTACCCTAATAATGTATAGTACTCATCAACTTTTGCAATTTATCATTAGGAAATGGTACTGGTACTTAAAAATACTACACAACACAGTAGTGGAAGTGGATATAATTTATAGCCACCTTTCTAAAGTTCATTGATACTTTTTTTAATGTTAAATGAATTATAATTTCGATATTACATATTAATTTTGTATATAGTATTCATATAAAGTACTTAATAGTACTTAAAGAACTTAGACACATGATTTTTCCAGCTCTGAACAATTTGATGAAAATGTTTTTATTTTTTTTTCTATAATGTAAAATTCATTAGAAAACTTTTTTTTCTTCTTTTTAATTAAATAAAAAATAATTTAAAAGTTAAAAAAAAAAAAAAAATTTACAAGAATTTTTAACTATTTTTAATTTTGTTTTTTTGTTAGTATGTATAATATTTTTTTTTTTTTGATTTTCTTATAAAATGATGATTAAATATATAAAAATTAATTTCAAAAAATTATAACAAAAAAAATTCTGGTATTTGTCTAATAAAAAAAGCACCAATAAAATAATTTCTTCTCTTTTTTTTTTGTAAAGGATTTTCAAATAAAATTGATTGTATTTTTAGTTGTTCTTAAAATTTGTGCTTAAATTTTGTTAATTGTTGTACAATGTTTCAGCGGCGAATCATATCAAAATTATTGGACAATCTGGTCTCTTTTAAGTCAAACTCAGGACCATCAGGATTTTATGCACCATAAATTAGTACACTACCACTAAACCATCGTTCGTTATCGCGATTGTTTAAAGCCCAAAAATTTTGTTATGAAACGCCACTATATACAGTAAATTGAAAAGGGGGATGGATAGTAAAATTAAAGGACATTTGAAAAATAAATAAATTTGAATTAAATGTAATTTTCTTCTTATAAAATTTTTTTTACTAAATTAAGAAAATTTTTCAATTTTTTTTATTTATTTCATTCAAAATTATATTTTTTTTTATTAACGAAATTTTTTTTTCAAAATTACAATTTTACAATTAAAAAAAAAAGAAAATTTATGTAAAAATGAAAAGTTACTTAAAAAATATTTTCAAAAGAGCATTACACAAAAAAATATATAGAAAATGAAAAATATAATTTTAATAATAATTGAAAAAAACTTAAAATCTACTTTTTAAAAAAAATATTATTATAAACTTATAATAATTTATAAAAGCTACAAAATTTCAAGAAATTTATGAAAATGAAACATAAAAAAAATTTATTACATAGAGCAGTAAAAAAAAAAGAAGCAAAATTTTAATTTAAAATTAATAAAAATTTTTGTTAAAAAATTTAATTTTTATTACTTAATAGTTAAAAAAAAAAAAACATTATTTTCTTTAAAAATGAAATGATTGAACATAAAAATTAAATGTTTTTTATGTGATTTGTTTTTTTTTAAATACATATTTTAAATTTATGTAATAAAATAAATGATAAAAAAATTGTTTTTCAAAAAAATATTTTTTTTTTTTTAACTAAAATACTTTTTTAATTATATTTCTACTTTTTTTTTATAATTATAGAAAATTTCTACGTTAAAAATTACAGAATTTTTTTCATTTACTGATATACTATTTTTTTTTTGTGCTTTTAAAGGTTTCACAAATAAAAATATTTGAAAAATTAAACATTTAAAATAAAAAATAAGTAAAATATTCGTTTATGAATTTTAAAATTAAAAAAAATTTACTTTTTTTTTAAAATCGATTAAATATTTTTTAATAATATTTTTTTTATTTTATATTTAAATAATTTTTTTTTTAAAATTATTATTATTAAATAATCGTTGACTCACCACCACCAACTCCATTAACACGTAAAATATCTGAAGTATAATTATGATGTAAATGATGATATTGTTGTTGTTGTTGTTGCTGATATCCTGTTGATCCTGATGAATTGTTAATATTTTGTTGTTGTTGTGATGTTGTAAATGTATTATTATCTAATGTTGGAGTTTGTGGAGATTCAAGTGGACGTACACCAACAAATGAACTTTCAAGCCAACATTTTCTATATCCATAAAAAAAGTTTTATTGTGTAAAGGGAAAAATGAAAATTAATTAAATATATTTTTTTTTTTTTTAAGAATTTTATAATAGAATTAATAATTTAGATTTTTCTTAAATTTAAATGAATTTTTAAAAAAAATTACATGATTGATATAATATTTATTTTAGTATATTTAGTAATTTATACACGAAATTATATTTATGAAAACTATAACAAATTTGATATTTTCAGAGTATGGTAAATATTGAAAATTTTGTTAAAAATCTAAAACCTTGGAAAAGGGACATTGCTTTGAACAATATGTGTAAGACAATATACTTATCTTACACGAATTTGTCACGGAATTTGTACATTTTTTACTCAACAAATCTGCGAAATCTTTAATAACTCATGTGGTATACGACAATATTATTTTAGTTCTGGCCGCAGTACAGTCTCATATTTCACCTAACTATTACTCGCGTTCTTAATAATTAAAAATTTTTTTTTTTCGCTATATAATTTCGAAATTATATTTAACTAAAGAACATTTACAATCTATGAAACTATTAACAAAAAAAATAGCTATTACTATTGCAAAATGTCTGACTGACATGCCAACTTTTACAGATATATGATTTTTATGGTATATACCCACCCAACCTATACATAATTTATTACATTGAAATTTAAAATCGCGTGTGAATTTATTATAAGATTTTCTGTATATTACGACAATGTCATAAGAAAATTTCTACTAAAAAAAAAATCCATAAAAAAAAATCCTTTAACGAATTTCTATACTGCACCCTCAGACATTTTTTGAATGTCGTGTGTCAACAAACCTAACAACAAAAACTGATTCTATCTTGCTTATTTATACTATATAGTATTTTAACCGCACACAAAATAGAAATTTCTTTGTTCAAAAAAATAGTTGCACTTTTCCAAATTAAAAAAAAAATATATATATAAAAATAGCAAGGACATTTTTGTATTCGTACAATTTACTATTCGTCTTTCTACATTAAAAAAAAAACTATTTATAAATTTATAAATATATAATTCCCAATTGGTCGTCTGTGTCTTTATATCCTTTGAATTTTAAATAATAAATTTGCTTTTTTTTAAATTTTCTGTTTGCTAAATATGTTTAAATTTATACAATCATTTAAGAATCAGGACATTATACTAACATAACCTCAATATTTACTGTATATGATTATAATATATATATAAATTTTTATTCTGTTTAAGAATCATTTGGCAACGACACTTTAATTTAAAGGCCCGAAGGATTGCAAATGCAGGAAAATAAAATAGTTTTTTTTTCTTATTAAATGTTTATTTCTGGCTTTAGTCCAAAAAGTAAAATAAGGATTTGCGTTTTTTTTTTGCAAAAATCCTTTAACGGTATAAATAAAACAAAACAATTTTTTTTACTTTATTCATGCAGAATAAATGACAGCAAAAAAAAAAAGGACTATTATAAAATTGAACTATATAAAAATTTACTTATGAAAAACAGTATAATTTGCCAAGAACGAAAAATAATTTAACCTTTTTATTTGTACTTTATGTATTTTAAAGGATATTTTTAAAGGATATGCGGATCTTAAAAATAAGGGAACTTTTTTTTTTAATAAAAAGTATATTTAATATTATGGAAAAATAATTGTTAATCTTAAAAAGTGGCTAAGGATTTTGTTTTGTTTTTTTAAAATGCTTATGAAAAAAGGATCAAAGTAAATTAATGAATTAGTAAAATTTGATGAAATTTGTAACTAATTAAAATACAATTAAGTAATTTAAAATATCGTTAATCCTACTCATTAGATCAATTAAATTTTTAGGGGGTGTTTGATTTTCCTGTTTTTGTTTTACATTTTTTAGATTTATTAGTTTCCCTGACTCCTTTAATATATTTCTGATTATTTTTAGTATATGCTTTTGTTAAAACCATTCCATATGCAAAAATTAGTCAAAAAAATTGTCTATAATATTTTCGCTTTTCTTGAAACTTACCATTAAATTTTATTTAAAATTTAACACAGTTTATTTATTTTGCATAATTATCCATGTTTTATATATACTACATATTACATAATTTCTAATCTCTCTTTTCAAATCTCCTTACTATTTTTGTAAATTATATTTATATAAATTTTATTGGTGACAAAAAAAATGTTTAAAATAACAATTCCCTACCTAGAATTGGGACTTGTTGAACGACTTCTTGACGGTGCTGTACGATTTTGATCATTTACATAATGTACAATAGCTGACGTAACTTCTTTGATTGAAGATTGAATTTCTGGTGTAACTGCAGATGCTGTATTTGTAATTGCAACTGATTCTGGTTTCGGTGGTTTATGTGCAAGAATTGATGATGCAAGTCTGAAAAAAAAAAAAAAACAAAAATCATTTTAAATTTTTACTTCATTTCATATTTAAATTTAAATTTTTAAATACCTTTCGTGTGGTGTTCTTGGTTGATTAATTTTCTCTTGACTCCTCCATCCCATATATGGTTGTCTAAATGAATTACGTATTCCACCAGCACCACCAGCTGAACTAAAACTAGAATTAATTGGACCACCACGTGAAAATGAACCACGTTGTGATACACTTGGTGATGTTTGTGTTGAATTTAAATATGATGTTGACCATCTTGAAAAACCACCACTTTGATTTACATGTACATTACCACTTGGATTACCAATTTGTGTATGTGTTGTACCATGATGACTATGTGCTGATGGACTTAATAATAATGGACTACGATCTGACCGTTGTGAACCAAGTGAACTAAGTGATGTTGTTTTTGAATTTAAACCAGTCCATCGACCAGATTCTGATGTACGTTTACGTGTAAAATTACCAGGTTTATATGAACCAATTTGACCATCAATTGGTTTTGGTGTTGAACTATATGCACGATACCAATCTGGTATATTAAGACGTTGTAATGATGCTTGAACACGTAATTGATGTTCACTTAAAGCAGTTGTATTATCATGGGATTTTTGGAGTTCGTTTTCAGGAGGCTGTAATTTTAATTGAAATTTAATTATAATTTTTTAATTATATACAGAAAAATTAAAATTATATAAATTCAATTGTTGCAGTTGCAATTTTAATTCAGTGAGTTTAAATTAATACTTTGAGTTTGTTTAATATACTAAAGGCAATGGACAGCTTAATATATTAAATACTATAATTCAATCTTAATAATTTGATGAGAGTAGAAGGATTTTGCTCCAGACCAGAAGGTTGGTTACAAACTTAAGAAAAATTGGGAGTTAAGTGTGAAAAATCTGTAAGGTAATTGGAACATTTAAAAGACTTTAAAGAATTTATTTTAAATATATTATTTATTTTTATTTAATAAAATTAAGTACAATCAATTGAACTCAACTCAACTCACAATTTTGAGGAATTCTAAATTAATTTTTTTTAAGCGTTTTTCCAAATATAAATAAAATATGTATCAAATTTGTTTAACAAATTAATAAATTTATGATTTATAATTTAAATTTTTATATAATATTTAATATTTCAATTTATAATTTATTTTAAACAAGAATATAAGAACATGCATTATATTTTATTTATATTTTTAATATTAAATTTTTTAAATTTTGGGAGCATCTGAATTATTATTATCATCATCCTTTTTCTTAAGTTCCTCCTCATCTCTGGCAATTAATACATCAATAATTGTATTAACATTACCAATACAATTAGTTAAACAATGATCAGCATAACGACATAATGTATACATATATCCTTCAAGTTGATCTCTTGTACACTCTCTATATCCAGTTTCACTAATTAATTCAATTGCTTTAACCATATTTTGTAATCGACCAAAATATTCATATGTATTTTCATTAGCTGAATAAATGTATAAATAATCTGAACTACTATCTTTTTCATCGGTTGATATATATGGACGGACACGTTTTACAATTTTCCGTAAACCTTTTTGTTGTTTCATTAAATCAGCAATTACACCTTTCGACTCAAATAAATCCTGTGTTGTTGTTGTATTCTTTTTAAATTTCTTACAAAGCGGCGAAGTTAATGGACTTGAAAATATTTGTTCAGTTTGTGCTGCTCGAAGTTTAACCCAATCAAATAATGTATCCATTAAATCTGGATCACAATTAGAAATACAATCAGGTGTTGTTAATACTTCACCACTATCAACTGAATTTGTAACAGAAATTCTTGTTTCTCGTGGTTTGTTGTTCACTGTTGAGTGTGTTGTATCAATTGGTGAATATTGAATACGATTAAGTTCAATATTTTCTGAACCTGAATCAAATTCGGATGGCTCTAGATCACTTGTTTTACTATATGGTGAAATACGTTCATTAACTGGTGTATTATTATTATTATTATTAATATGATTTGTTGTTTTTGTTTCCGATTGTGTTACTGGTGATTCTGATTTTTGAACTGATTGTGTTATTGGTGATTCTGATTTGGGCTCTGACTGTGTTATTGGTGATTCAGATTTTTGAACTGATTGAGTTATTGGTGATTCAGATTTTTGAATTTTTGAAAATTCAAATTCATTAATACCAAATTTCAAATCAGATCCATTTAATAAATCAAAAACTTGAAGAATTTTCTTTGTTGATGTAAGTTCACCATCAAATTTAATTAAATGGCTATCAGCTGCAAACCAATATATTGATAGATCATTTGATTCTTTTTCAAATATTTTTTTTGAACAATTTTTAGCTGGATATTCAATACCATCAATCCCAAAACGTAACTGCTTACAATTTTTCGAGTTTTCAATGAAATTTTCATATATAATTATTATTTTGTCAATTGGTACATGATTAATATTAAATGTTATTTTGCAATTTTCACAAGATACCCAAAATTTAGAATAATCTAAATTTTTTGGTATTATTTTCATTTCAATTGGTTCAACATTTGTTGGTGTTATATTAAGTTCAATTTTTTCATCGTCTTTATCTTGTGAATTATTTTTTGGATGATCAACATATAAATTCTCTAATCTTGACCAAATTGATGGATTATTATCCCAGGCATCATTATTAATTGGTGGATATGTTTTTGATATTGGACTGAAATTTGACCATAATGATTTTTTCGTAATATCATATGGAGCTGTTAAATTATTTGAAATTTCTTTACGTAATGGCGTTGAATATATACTTGGATTATTCAATTTACCAGGTGTTTTAAAGAATACATTCTTCTCATCATTAGTATCTTCACTTTTTTCATCAAAATTTATATTTTTCTCATCATCATCTTTCAATTCTTCAGTATTTGTATCATCATCTGGTTGTAATGTCACATTATTAACATCTTGTTGATTATCATTATTTTGATTATCATCCTGATCAACATTTTGATTATCTTCCAAGTCATATTTGAATAAATTTTGCCATTCATATGCTTTAAATGTTGATAATGATTTATTATCAAATGGTTGCCATTCTAAATCTTTAATACTATCAAATTCATCACCAGATGGTAAATGTGAACATGATCTTGATGAAAACATTGAAACTGATGATACTCTTCTCGAATCAAATGCAAATTTATCAATATCTGTTGATGGTGTTGGTGGTACATCAATAGCAGTTAATGTATATGCACGATTTATTCGGCCAGGTGATTCACAATTTCGTATTACTTTTGGATCAATTTCAACAAAATTAAATGTATCCATACTTGTACGGCGTGAATTATTAATATCTGGTATCCAAGATGGTCGATTAAGTGTAAAATATGTGGTATCTTTTTGATTATTTAGCATTTCTTCAATGTCCATAGCAGTTTTCCAACATGTTAATGATGGTGATGCATCAATAATAGATTTACTTTGAATTGGTGATTTTTCAACAATTGAATCTTCTTTTTTCCATATTAATGTGTTACGTAATTTAGTTTTAAGTTCAAGTGAATCATATTTATTGTCGATCGATTCATACATTGAATAATTAGTCTGAAATATTAAAATAAATTAATAAAATAATGTAATAAGAGATTAAGAAAGAATTATTTATACATACCGTATTATTATTTCCTTTTCCCTTTTCATTATTTGAATCTAATGATGAATGAAATAATGAACTAAATTTATGACCCCACATTAACCATTCGTAAAACATACTTTCTACTTGACTATTATCAAATACATTTTTTCGATCCAATTTTGTTTTACGAATTTTTTTCGGTGGTCCATAAACATCTAATGGTATTGATGTACGAATTTCATGATTATTACGTTTCGATAATGATTCAAATTCAATTTCTTTTTGACTTTTAGACTCTAGATCTGATGAATTTTGTGTCTTTGGATTCGTTGATAATATATTTTTAGTCGGAATACTAGCAAAATGAGACGAATTCATTTTAGATGATGATTCATTTGATTGGATTGATGAATTATTTGGTTTTATCGGAGATAATGATGTTTGTAGAAAAACTGTTAAACTACTCAAATGAATTTTATCTCTACTATTATCAAAATTTTCATTCATTTCGATAACTGTTGCTTTTCGATTTTCATTAACTCGTATTTTTTGTAATCTCAATGATTCATTATTTCTGGATTGGGTTTTTAATTTCAAATCTTCAATAACTTTTTGAATATTTTTTATTGTTGATACATTTTCATCATTTTTAGTTTTCTTTTCACTGTTTTTTCTGTTTAAATTTTGTGGTTTTTTATTGATAGATGATTCTACTTTTTTCTTATCTCCATTTGATCCATTTGCAATTTTCTTCTCAAAGAATTTATTAAATAATAAAATTTTATCTTTAACTGTCGAATTTTGATTTTCTTTTCCAAAAATTTCATTTACATCATTTTTTGTATTACGTTCACATTTTATTGCTTTATTCAAATCATTAACTTTTAACGATGCATTTATTTCATCTTGAACTATACTTCTTTTACGTCGTGGCGGTGGTTTTGGTGTTTCATTGGTTTCATCAAAAATTGTTCGTCGTTTTGCAACTGGTTTAAATGTTTCCGATTTTTTAAAATCTTCTTCAATCATTTTTTCACATTTATTCCAAGTTGTATAAAAATTCTTATCAACTGAATTTCGTGGACTATTCAGTTTTTTATCAAACATTTCAGCAATTTTTTTAATTTTTGGACTCATTACGGTAGATTTCTTTATTGCAGAATTGTCTTCAAATTTTTTTAAATTCTTTTTACAATCATTGATAAATGAAAATTGTGGTTTAACAATTTTTGGTGATGATGCTCTTAAAACTGGTGTACGACATGGTGTATTTGATTGTGATATGTAATTGTTTTTTTCAATTACTTCCGTATGATCATCTAATTTAATTTGATCATTAACTTCATTATTATTATTATTATTAATTAAATGTTTCTCAATTTCAGTTTCATCAACTGTAACATCTTCATTAAAATATTTCATTAAATCTTCAATACTTCGTGTTAAATCTAAATTCCGTAATTGTTGTAAATTACTGATATCATTATGTTCTAATGTACGCATAAATGATTCTTCATCTAATGTACTAACTTCAAAAATTTCTTCACGTGTTTTACGTGGACGTTTATTAAATGATGATTGACGTGATGTTTTACGTTGACGACGACTACGATTTGCATTTTCAACTTCCCACGAACATTGTAAAAAATCAGTTAAATCATTATTTGTAAATAGTTTTGTATTAAATGTTATTGAATCATTATTACATATTTGATTCATATTGATATTTTTTATTTATAAACACTTTTTATTTTTTTTTAATTTTAAATTTATTCTAAAACGATAATTATAATAAAAAATATAATCATTTTGAATAATTATTTTTGTTAAGATAAATTTATATGTTTCACTTTTTTTAAATATATTTAGGATTTTTTTTTAATGTCCTTACACTGTAAAATTCAATTTTGAACTGATGAAATTATTTATATCCGGATTGAAGATAAGTAAAAATTCTAAGACTTTAAGTCAAACTTTATTTAAGAGTAATAAAATTTAGGTTAAAAAAAATATAACAATTTTAAATTTTAAAGTGGGAAAAAAGGATATGTCTTTTAATTTCTAGAAATTTATAAATTCAGGGGAAATTCCGCTGATCGATTTCGAGATCATAAATAAAAAGGTATAATTGAAGATGAAATTAAACAGAAATTAATATACATATAATTCCTAGCTAAATACAGGTCATTATTTTCACAGGTCAATAAATAAATTCGTCTATATATATATTCAGTGTTTAGTAAGGTAGCAAAATATAATTTGCGAAATGTAAAAATATTTTGCGGAAATAATAAAATTTTACCTGAATCACAATTAATAATATTATCCTAAGTCGTCGAACAGAATTTATGGTGCCACTATATTTTTCAATCAAAAAAGATTTATAGAAGAATAATAATATATGTACGTATTACCAAAATGATGTGTTATTGATTTATTAATTATTTTTAATATATAAATTAAATTAAAATTTAATTACAAACTAAAACAAAAGTCTAGAAATTTTAGAGTCAATTTTTTTTTAAATTAAAATTTTCTACAAATCTAAATTTAAATATATATTTTTATTATTCTGTTTTGCAATAAATTGTAGATTAATTTGTTTTTACCCCAAAATGATCTAATTTAAATTACTTAGATCAGAAAATTTAATTAAGACTATACTTAATTTATATTAAAGACATCAAAATATAGAAATAATTTTGATTGAGAAGACGGATATGATAAGTGTTTCAAATAATTATTATTATGTTATTGATGTAAAGGCTTCATTATAATTGACATAAATTAAAAATAGGTCAGTATATTATATTTTCACCTGAGATAAAATTTTAAATTAAAGTATAGTACAGGAAATGATATTAATATACAGAATTTTATTTACAAATAATTTATTTTAGGAAGAAATTTTGTTATCTCACTTATTTATTTATCTCTGTTATTTATTTATTTAAAAAAAAAAATATGAAATGTAGAATCATACAAAACATTTACATAAAATGCAAACAAGAGATGAATCATTAAATTTATTTAAATAAATTTTAGTTTATTTGAGATATAGGACAAAAAATTTATTAATAAAAACATCTTGAATTTAATTTTATAATTTAATTTTCCGAAAATCCTTTTTATTCATTTTATTTATACTTATTTTGGATAATTTTTATGGTTAATCGATATTTGTGCACCATTTTTTTATATTTAAATTGGATATTTCAGAGTGGCACGATTTTTAAATATTAATTTGAGGGAAAATTTATCAAAAAATAATCGATAATCAAATGATTTTTGGTATTTTTTATGATATTTTAGTGACAAATATAAAAACATTAAAAATTCTTTATTATTTTTCTCAAGGGAACAATAAAGAAAAAAAATTAATTTTATTTTGCTGTTAAAAATGTAAATCGATTATGGGAATATTTAAATAAATATTTCTGCAATATTTTTATTATTCAAATCAAGCTTCCTGATTTCATATTAAAAACTTTATTGGATTTGTATTAAATTTTTTATTTAAAATACTTATGTATAATTTTTCAATTTTTGTTATTCTAAATTAATTATATCCGTAAAAATGACTACATTCTCGTCTCCAAAAGTGTAATCAAAAATTATATTTTAAAAATAAATATAAATAAAAAATTTAATTATGACCGTAAAAGGACTACAAAAATTTTGTAATTAATATTGCATGGAAATATCAAATAATACAAGTATTCATTTTTATACATTTTCCTACATTATGCATTTTCCCAAATATCCTTAATTAATAATTATATTTATTATAAAATAAATATAATTAATATTATTAATTAATTTTAATTGCATTATGTATTTTCCAATTTAATTTAATAAAAGTAAAAATTATATATAATAATAATATTTTTCATTAAATTATTTCTCCAGGTCAATTATTTTCAATCTATTTTTAAATAATTTATTTTATAAAAGGATAAAGGATCTAACGAGGTCTACACGTTTTTTTATGAATATTTTTTTAACAACAATTTTTTTTTAAACAAAGTCCTTATAAAATACAATTTCTTTAGACAAAAGGAAGCCTAAACTAATTCACTTTCTGAATCGTTACAAAAAAAAAAAAAAAAAACGAGAAAGTTAACAAGAAGAACAAAATCTAATTTAATTTCATTATAACAAAAAGAGGATAAGGAAAATACAAAATTAATATTTTACAGGATGGTCATATTTCCTGCAATTATTATTTCTTTATATCAAGGATAATTGAAAAAGGATATACTTATATGAAAATATTTTTGGATTTTTTTTTACGAAAAAAAAAGTAAGTATAAAAATATTAAAGAAAGAAAGACTATGCAAGGACTATATGTGTGTACATAGTCCTAAATCAATATATTAAATTGGTCTCCAACAAAATATTTCTGAAATTTAAATTACTTATAATAGCATATATCCTTAACGCCCCGTGAATTTAAATTATAATAAACAAATTAAAGAAATTTTTTTAAACAAACCGTGAATAAAATCGATTATTTTATTAGAATAAAGAAATATAATATTATAATTCCAAGCACCTAAAAAAAAACTCTTCTAAATTTATTACATGACTGTAGAAATTTAACATTTATATAAATATCCTTTTTATTTTATTTGTTTCGTTTTTGTTGTATCTGACTTTTTACTTTTACATTTACTATATTATTTTACACAAAAAGTTTTTAAAGAAATTTCCAGGGTAAAAAAAAGGAAAATTACTTTACTCAATTTTATAAGAAAGGTTATTTTTTTTTTTATTTCGTTTCTACTATGTTGTATTTTTGTGTATATATTTAATTTTTTATATATAAGTATACGTATAGAAATTTGTATAGTAAAAAGCTTTTTAAATTATAAGATTCTAAAAAAAATTATAATAAATTTAAATATTTTTTTGCACAGAAAATCAAAATAAATGTAAATTTGTCACGACAATTTTTTATAGTTTTAATATTTTTTTTTGTATATTTTCAAGAATTTCATTTAATTAAAATAAGTAAAATATATAAATCTTAAATTTATTTTCACCTGATTAGTTTCGAACATAGCGTGTTTCTAAAAAGAAATTTTAGTTTTTTTTTATTTTATTTTTTTTCTATTTATCGTTATTCTATCGGTTGTCCTGGATGTTTCTTATACATAATTTTTTTTTATATATATTTTTTTATATACAGAATAAATCAGATCCTTAAATTTTTCCTATTTTGTATATCTTTTTTTTTTTTTCAAAATTAGGATAAAAAAAACTTGATAATAATAAAATCAAAAATTTGCTACAAAAAAAATTTAATTAAGAACCTGTAAAAGTTTGAAGAAAATTTTATATATTTTCCAGAATTCATTTTAAACAATTTTATTTTATTCATTTATAAAACTTTTCCAAAATTTTACACTAATGAACACACAATATTTTTTTGATATAGGTATAGATTTTTTCTTTTAAAACTTTTCATTTACTTTTATTTAAAATTATATTTTTCACATTTTCTTTTTTATATAATTCTGTCATACTCTCAAATTTTCTATATAACTTTTTTCTTTTACACTTTTTTCCTATCTACTTTTCTTTTTGTACACAAAATTTGTAACAATTTGAATTTATATTTTTACTAATTTTTTTTATCCAATTAATTGCAATTAAAATTTTTAGTATTTTTGCAATTTATTTAACGTTTCTGTTTTTTTTTAAGTAAGTATTTATTGAATTTATGTAAATTTCATGTAAGTTTTTATGTCGTGCTTGGTTTTATTTTTTCGTTATAATTTGCGATGTTTTTTTTTTCTTTTATTTTTCCTGGTAAATACGATTAAAATAAATTGTATAAAGTTAATAAAAACTAAACTGTCACGTAATATAAATGTTTATCATATTGCAATTTCCACAAATTGGAAGCTTTTTTTTTTCCTTTCTCCCTTAAAAAAAATATAATACATACTATTCTTTAATATTTTTTTTTTTGTTAGTCTCCCCAACAAAAAAAATTCGTCCTTTATCGACGAAATAATAATTTGAGTAACCTATATAAAATTTTTCACATATTTTACAAACACACAAAGTTTTTTCACTACTTTTTCTAGATTATTTTTTTTTTATTAATATTTTATTAGATTTAAATGAAAATCTTCGTTATTTTTAAATTATTGTTAAAATATTTTAGTTCCATAAATTTTTTACACTTTAAAAATAAAAAATATTATTGGTATAAGAAAAAGGAAAATTTTCTTCGTGTTCATGGTTTCAGATCAAATGACCTCAAAAGTGAAAATACTAAAAAAGACTCTGTTTTTTTTTTTACTTTTGTTAAATATGCAACATAGGAAAAATGTTGTTCAAAAACACCCTTGAATGATTATTTGAGAAAAATGTCGAAAAGCTTTAGCTCTCTATTGGGAAAACTTTTATATCTAAAGGAGAAGAAAATTTCTGTTTCAATGTTGATATATATGTAAATACCACAAAAAGGATAATAGTTATTGACATGGAAAATTTAAAGCTTTTTAATGAAAATATGAAAAGCGCATGAACAAAGTTTGGAATAAAAAAAAATAGAGAAAAATAATTATGAAGTAGAAAATTTTTTTTTGGGGTGAAATATAGTTGGGTGAAATATAAATTTTTTTTTGGGGTGAAATATAGTTATAGTTGGGTTGGGAATTTTTGTTTTCTTCATAAAAGTAAAAGTTTATATCGATAAGAAGTGATAGAATTAATGGTAAAGTATATTTTTTTTGGGTAAAATGACACAATTATATTTTCAAATTTATTAGTTTTCGTTGCAATGTTATTTTCTGCTATAGATTTAGGAGTATACAAAATTTTGTAACCATTTATTGTAGTAAAAACTAAAATAGTAAAATGTTCGATTAATGTTTTGAATTTAATATATCCTTTTCCTTTTACCAACTGTGTAATTTTTGCTTGAGACAACTTTATAACAAAAATATGTTAACCTAATTTGAAATTGGTATAAAATTTATACTAATTTACCTGCAATTCGCTTGAGTAAAGAATTTTAAATGAAAACTCAATTCGGATTAATTTGTTAATACAAATTTTTAAATTTTCAAAATATTTATACTATATAAACTATATACCGAAAGTAATATCAAAATATTGATACAATACCGAAAGTAAAGTATAATTGAACATAACACAAAAAAGGTTCAATGATATCCCCGTTTTTTTTTTATTAAACTATGAATCTCAAGGATAAAAATCTTCTTAGACAAAATGAAAAATATGTTTACATAAATTTTTGCGTCAACAACTCGTTAGAAAATTATAATAAAATAATCTTTTTTAACTCTTTAATCATATGTAATATTAAATTTAAGCTTTTCATTTTTTTCATCTTCACTTCAAGCTTTTTCTTAAATCCTAACTGAAAAAAAAATGGATTTATTTTTTTTTATATCAAACTACAAATTGTAAAGTACCCCAAGATTTTTGTTTTAAGTTTCACCTTTGACATTTAAATTCACCCTTCCTATATAGTCACCCCCAACAAAAAAACTTTTTTCAAGTAAACAAAGGAAATTTATATAGTTCAAAAGGTTCGAAGAAACAAAAGACAAAACGAAAATGTTACGAATAAAAAAGAATTGATGATAATGAAATAAATGATAAACTGGGAAAAAAGGGTGGAAATTTTTTTGCTATCTCTCTTATCAAATCTGAGAGAATTTCAAAATGAGGGTCGGAACTGAAGTAAAAATGTTTACAGGAATATCGATATTGTATTTTACTATTTTAATATCGAATTTCCTTATGCAAAAACTCAAATTTTCATTAATTATGAAGCGCCATCTATATTGCCCAATAAATTTGTGTAGAAGATTGCAAAGATTGCCCAGAAATTGCGCAATAAAATAATATGAAGATAAATGGTAACAAAAATTTAATGAAATTAAGGGAAAACAAAGGAGATACGATGATCCTATCGAGTAAGTTAAATAATAGAAAAAGGATGATCATGTCGAATAAATTGTCAAATAACAAAGCTAACATTTTCTTCATAAATTTTAAATTTTATTTTAAAAAAAAAAATACATATTACTATAACTTAAATTTAAAATATATTGAATAAAATTTCTTCTCCTTTACTTCATTGCCAGGCACATTATTTTCCATTTTGATCGATAATTTCGATAAATAAATAAATAAATCGATAAATTTTTCAAATAAATTTTCACTTTACAATGTCATATAATTGAAAGCTTTATTAAATATTTCATCAGCACCATAAAAATCAGTTAAATTATCTCTATGACGTCTTGGTATTTTTCGAATTATATCCAATATTTCATTTCGATCTTCCTCGATACCATTATAATATACATCATTTCCAATACCCAACAATTGGCCATTACTTTTCGATATTTTTTTACGATGTTTACGGAAACTACGAAAACCAAAAAGATTATTACAAAAACTACTTTTTGGAGTACGATTAATATTATCATCATTATCATCATTTTTATTATTATTATTATTATTATCAGTCATTGTACATTTATCATATTTCTTGACAATCATTTTGTTAATAAATGGTGAACGATTTGAATCACCTGATATTGCATTTGAACGTGGACGATGATATTTTATACTGCATTCATTATTATCATTATTTAATATTTCAATGTTTGTTCCAATGTCATTATTATTATTATTATTGTTTTCCAAATTATTTGAAGTTGTAAATGGAATCACTGAACCATGATTTTTATTTCCGTCATCATCATAATTAGTGTCGTCTGCTGAACTATGACCTCTTGCATTACGATTTATATTATTATTATTATTATCAGGTGAATAACAATCCGGATAATTATTATGTTCATCTAATTGTTCTGATGATTTTATTTGTGGTACAACATTGCAATTCAAATTCTCAACATTATCATCACTAGAATTATTTGTTGATGACGACGACGATGATGATTCTTCTTCTTCGGTTGATGTTGATTGTTCATTTTCTATATTTTCTAATAATTTACGTTTATTCATTTTTGATACAATTTCCATTGATTCAATAAATATATCTAAATCTCTTTGAGTAATAAGTCTTGATGGACTAACAAAATTACGTTTTCTTAATGCTTCTTCCATTTTTATATCAAAATTATTTTGGAATAAATTAAAGAAAAATATTATATTTTTTTTGAAGATTACGACGAGGATTCGACTTACTGTCTTAACGATTTTTTTCAAAATAATTTATGAATCTAACTTAAGTGACCTTTTTATTTAATCTTTTATATAGGACGAAAATTTATTTGCCTGTAGCATTTTTTTAGTTTATTAAATTTAATTTGTAATCTTCTTAGAAATTGTAAAATTTTTATGGCACTTTGAATTTAATTTTTTTTTTGGTAAAAATAAATTTGCGAATATTGAAATATTACAAAAAATTTAACGCCTTTTAATTTAGTGACGACATTAATTACTTAAATGTATTTCTACCTGTTTTTTAAAAACTTTTATAATATTAGTAGAATTGCAATAAAATAAATATAAATTTACATTTCCCCTTAACCAATCAAATAATATGAGCAGAAAAATAATATTGCTATAAATATTTTTTAAGGATTAATTTTGAAGGATGTATTTCTACAGAATTCGTATCAAATATGGATTAATAAAGGTTTTTTGACGAACTGTCGGTAATAAATTTAATTGAAGTAAAATATTTTCATAAATGTTTAAAAAAAAATCAGGTTTTACCAAGTACCAAAAAAATTAAAACATCAATTAGTGAAAATATGATAAAAAAATGTCGTGTTTAAGTACAGTCAAATTTAAGAATATAATTTTAAATATGATGGAATTTAATTAGTTGTTTCCAGGAATATTATTTTGCAATTTTATGGAATTATTAATTTTATGGAAATTTTCCTTTTCCCAATAGAAAAATTTTAACAAGGATTTATACTTAAAAGATTTTTTCATAATTTTTAGCTATATAAAATTTATATAAATCAATTTATTTTTGATTCCTATATATTTAATATGCTAAAGTAATTTGAATTTAATGAAAATATATTTCATTTGTTATTTTGTCACCAATATTACGGCTAAAGTCATTTTAAATCATTTTATATAATATAAATTAGAAATATTGTACGATAATATTCTAGTAACAATAATGATTAATATCATTGGTTCATATACAAAATGTTTACTGCAAATTTGCCAAAATTGTAAAAATCATATATTTTAATCTGTCCAAAAAACTGAACTAAATTCATTTTCGAATTTACTAAATATTCGAAATTTCATGTGAAATTAATATAAAAAAAAAAATACTAAAAGCTTCAAAATGCTTTTTATATTTGCAAAAATTGTAATACGAATTTGATTCTGATGAAATGTTTTTAGAACTCAATATATAAAACATAATTTTGTCATTCTGAGATATATACTAAAAGCTATAAAAATTTGCATAAAGCTTTTATTTCAATTGTCCAAACTAAAATATCTGGAAAATAGTAATTTTAAATATACTAAAATCTGCTATAACTTTTTCAATTTTTTATATGAACCAAATAATTCTAATAATTAACTAAATTTAAAATCAATTTAAAACTAACTAAATAAATTCTTAGTTCTTCCATTGATATTAAAATTTATCTTTTATATTTAAAATTAAAAATTGTCTTGCATGTGTGTGACTCACAAGAAGAATTACAATAATTAATCAAACAAATAGAAAATGTGCATTTTAATTAAAAAAATTATTTTTTTTTATTTCCATTTTGAACTTTTAAACTTTAATTTTGCATGACAGTAAAAAAATATATGAATTTCCAGTATCGGTTTTATCAAATAAATATATTTTCTTTCATTGAAATTATGGAAATTCTTAAAAAGAAATATACGATTAAAAATACTTTGAACCGTAAAGATAATTATTTTAATTGGCTAATCAATTTAATTCAATGAAACGACATTAGTTCAGTTTAATTAATATATATATAAAAAAAAGAAACTAAGTATAATTTATATTTGAACAAAAAATAATAACGATTTGGTGGATTTATTAAAAAAAATTATAGAAATAAATTTATGCTGGCATTAATGTAATACCCGCTGTCAATGTACCCATTAAAATGCATATTCATTAAAATAAATATAATCTTTTAGTATTTATGGTCCATTAGATATGATTATGGGCACAGCATGAATTCTTAATATTCTTTATTATTATTTAAGATAATTTTGAGTGAAAGATAATTATTGTTAATCAAAAATATAAAATAATGATTAATTTTAATATGAAAAATATTTGAAATTTATTATAGATAAATTTATTGAGAGAGATTAATTAGTACAAATAAATTGGAGAAAATTGTTGTTACTATATTTTTTATACAACTTCCGGTTCAATTTTAAACAGCGCCACCTATATATGAGTAGTGTATTAAATAAATACTTTTCCATCGGAGCATTACCAAATTTTGAATTTTCTTTGTCAATAATTGGTTGAAGTTGAAGTAAGTACCGAAGTAAGTACCGATTACCGGACGAATAGAAAACCAGAATTTATCATAATTTTCCTTTTCCGAATGATTTTCATTTTTTTTTTATAATTTAATTCTCTTAGGAGAAAAAAATATTTAAATTTCCGTTAATATATAATTAAGTTTAAATATTCAATAAAATTTATCATCATGAGAATTTTTCTCTGCCAGAAGCATATAAACTTTATCGATTATTATGATGAATTTTATAATTTTTTTTAAATCAATTTAAAAATAATTTCTTTCTTTTTCTATAGAGAAAAACAAAAACGGATGCAATTAAGTTTTCTCGTGAGTTTACTTGTTAGCAAACATTATTGTGTTTAAATTTTGCAAACAAAAATGTAAGCAAACAAAATAATTTGAAATTTTTAAAACAAATAATAATAAAATATAATTACACATTTCACAGTTAAATTAAATTATATAAAAAATAAAAAATTAAGAAAAAATATTATGTTGGAAAATATAATAATACATATTTTAAATTATTATAATTTTTTTAAATATTTCCGGTTATTAAATTATGTATTTTTCATCATCTAAAAGAATTTTTTAAAATAAAATTTAAACAAAATATTTATAGTAGCATGGAAAGTATGTCAGAACAGCATGATAATTTATGCCTAAATTTAGTAAAAGAAAAATGTTTAATTATGTTTTTTTTTTCTTCTAATTTGTAAGGCTACGAAATTTTAAAAGAATTTAATTGTAAGATTAAAGTCAATCTGTCTCTGTGTGATCTTCAAAAAGATATATACGATAAGTAATTGAATTTTCAAACTGAATGACAGAAACTGAATGGAAGAATTTAAATACACATAATATGAATTATGTTTTCTTGAATATTTTCCATTATATGCAAATTTTTTTTACTATACCATGGGAAATTTTATTTAAAATTATAAAATAATGGAAAAAAAAGATGTAAAACAGAATTTTGTATTTGACTATAAATATCACCAAAATTATCGATTAATAGTCTGGACCATATATAAATTAAGCAGGCAGCATCGCTAATTTTATTATAATTTTTAAATAAGATTCTTAATCATTAATACTCACTGAATTTTATCTGATTTTTATGTATTATGAATAAAAAATGATTACATACCTGAAAATAGAAATAAAAAAAAATTAAATTAGTATTTTTTTTGGCTTTAAGATAATTTAAAATTTATATAAATTAAAATCAAAATCAAATTATGGAGCAAATTTTTGCAAAATAACGTAATAAACTTAATATTATTTTAAGTCTAATATAAAAAAAAACAAAATTGATAATAAATTATCAAAGAAAATTTCCTTTTTTAACCTAAATTTGAATATATAAAAATATTTAGTTAGCATATGGTGATCAAAATTTATAAATAAAATAAATATAAATTTATAAACCTACGATCAAATTTATATAAAGCTTCAATTCCACTTTTACATTTGGCAACATTTTCATTCAAATTGTCGTCAATTTAAAAATGTAGCAATTCTGAATTTAATGATATGTCAATATTAAGTATGATTTTGTGGAAAAGCTTGATTAATTTTTTTATGATAGCAAACTTTAATCAAAAACTTTCATATATTGAACTTACCCACAAAATATTTGAAATTTCAAATTTAATTTTTTTATGCAAAATATGAAATTATTCAATGTTTTGTGAAGATTTTATTATTTTGTCAATGAATTATGGAAATTTACATAATATATTTTTGGATGTCAAATTAATTGTGCATCATGAAAAGCGTAAGATAATTATTATCAAAAATTAAGCTTTTAAATAATTGCGCAAAAAGGAAAACTTCAAATAAAAAAATGATAATATAAGAAAATAATATTTTACCTGTTTTCCATTAACGCTAATTTTTTTTTTAAATTCTAATTTTAATAATAAATAATTTTTTAAATAGATTTTTTAAAGAATAAAATTGTAGGAATCTGGAAAACAGAATTTGAAAAAAAGAAAAAGAAAATAAAATGACCAAAAGAAGAATTTGTTTTGCTTTTTTTTTAGTATTTATTAATCATTAAAATTTTGTGAAATATTTTTAGTTGTCCAAGTATTAAATTTATACTTTCGATAGTGAATTTTGAATACAAATAAAATGTAAATCATTTTATTATTTAATGGTTATCAGATAATTTCGAAATTGATTTAAAATTCACTATCGTCATGTGTTCTATTTCTTTAAATTTTCAGTACAAACATTCATAAAAGTTTCCACGATTATGTAACTTGAAAATTATCAGTTATGGTTACAATATTTCTGAATAGTAAAATTACTTTTTTTTTACATTAGAGACCGACCCTCTGAGACCTCGAATGGACAAAGCTAAAATCCTCAGAGGTCTAAATTTATAAAATCATATACGTATATAAATATGTAATTGCTTCGTTCAAATGAAAAAGTATACATTGATTGGCAATTTACAATAATATATAAAAAAAAAGCAATTTTACATTCCATCAAATTCCGACACCTTGGGAATTTAATACTGACAATAAAAATATAAAACGTTTTTTTTTTTTTTACTTTTAATAATTATTTTTATAGAAATATGTACAATAAAAAATCTATAATTATTTATATTTTTGTATAGCTTTTTTCTCTGGAATATAATACTTGAAATTTCATAAATGTAATAATTAAATTTGGACCAAAAATTATTATCATTTATTGGTAATTAATTTATATTTTCTAGTTTTCATACATATTAACACACTATTGGTAAGAATTTGACACAATTAACAATAGCAAAAAAAACTAGGCTAAATATAGATTAGCTTTCTAATAGAAACTTTATGTGTATATATAAAAAAAAAACTTATTATAATTTCTTCTTCTCTAATGCAAGGTAAAAAATATTATAAAAACTATAAATACCATAATAAAAATCAATAATATTTTTCTATACTTTTATGTAGTTTATTACATATGTGATGCTCTTTTGAATAATATAGTGTTATCGCAAAAATAGGAGCATCATTAATTTTATTATAAATATAGTTTATATAGACTAAGCAGAAAATGATTGATTATAGTTTATTGAAAATGGAGGTGAACCTTCACTTCACTTCAAGGATCTACTTATTAAACATTAATAAGTATATAGAATCTAATCAATAAAATCAATAACTTTATATTACATAAATCATGATTTAACGAGGCATAAAACATTTTTTGAATTGCAAATTGTACAATAAATTCTCGTTATTTAAATAATATCTGGACTTTATGTTTAGAATTTAATCTTTAAAAAAATCGTTTTTATTATTTTTATAATTGAAAAATTATTTCTATAAATATCATTTAATTAAAATGAAGTAAACAGAAAAAAAGAGTTTTTTTTGTTCAAACATTTTATTTATAAACAAAAATTTCTTTTTTCAACAATTTTTTTTTTTTTATATATTTTTGGTTTATTGAAATTATTGGAGGGTAGTAGGCGTTTTATGGAATCGCGCAAAATTAAAATTTATAAACAATATTGAGTAATGAACATATTGTTGTTATTATTGGATCTGTTAAATTTTAAAAGTCGAATTAATTTTAGAAAAAAATTAAATTTTTATATATAGTACATAAATATTTTAACAGACTTATTTTTCCAAGATTTGGAAAACAAATTAAAAATCTATTTATTTATATATTGTAAAACTTTAAAAAAAGTTAAGAATTTTGTGTTGCAAATGTAATTACCAAAAAGTTTCGAAAGAATTTTTCTGTACAAAAATGTCCGAAATTTAAGATTTTACTTTAATTTAATTAATTAATTAATTAATTTATTTTATTTTAAGAAATTAAAGAAGAAATTTAGATTTTAAGGCGGTGGCCTTGGATTGGAAATGAAATGATCTTCTGATGATATATAAACTCTTATAAGATGCAGTAACTACTTTAAGACAGAATAATATCTAAATTGCTGATGACAAAATTGTGAAAGAAATGTTGAGTTCAGAAAAATGTGGAATGAAATTATCGAATGTATAATTATCTTCTAGGATACTAATTAATTTAATTTGATCTATTTAATAGACATAACGATCTTAAAATACTGGTAAAATTAATTTGCACGTTTTAAATTCTTTTCTTATACTAACAGTAAAATTTATAATAGAATTTTTAGATAAACTGTTCATATTATAGCTCAGAGTGATCATTATACTAAAAATATCTATGAGATACATAATACATAATTCTAAAGAACATAAAGTACATTTTTCATACGAGTGTATCTTATACACAATATAAAAACAAAAAAAAAACTTGAATTTGTTGATTTCATTTCTTATTTTTCTTATTATTAAATCTAATTATTTACCCCGTTTTTTTTTTGTTGGTTTGGTTTCTTCAGTTTTTCTGTGGCGCAAGTGTGTAAAAATACATTTTCAAAGGCGTAGAAAGATGTGTTTTTCTTTTTTTTTTAAAGTTAATTTAAATTTTTTTCAAATAATATATACAAGAAATTTTCATACAAACAGTTTTTTCGCACATTGCCAACCAAAATTTTTGGAAAAAGTTTGAATATTTGTCTCTTGTCTGTCAGTCTCTGCCTGTCTACAATACTTTTACATGGTTTAGGTTCTCTATTCCCAATATTTTAACAATTTCCTTCTACTTTTTTCTGTTTCAAACTATATGTAGTTATGAAAATCGCCAATATTCTTTGCCCTATTTTACACTAAAACAATTCTTTTCATTAGTTTTAGCCGCCATCAATTGAATGAGCCGCCATCAATTAATTAAATCACTAAAATTCAATACTGCACGATATAATTTGAAAAAAAAAATTTTATTTTAACAAACCCATAAGTTTATTTGTCAATTATTTTCTTTATCATTATTTTTCCTCGTCTGGAAATTGTGCTATTTTCGTTGAGAATTTCGTAAAAAAAAAAGAAGAAAAATATGGTAAAGAAAATATTTTCAGTTCAATTTTTAATGCTATTACTTTTAAAAAAAAAAAAAATTTAATTTTATCGAGTAAATTTAAAATAAATTATAATGTTCTTGTTTTTTTTCATTTCAAAATGATAGTAATTGCAAAATTATATAAAAAAAAATAATTAATTTATTTATAAAGCTTTTCATTTTGATATAAACCAGAAAAATCTCATCTTTCACAACTTTTTATTTTTTTTGCAGTTGTATTAAATTGCGCGATTAACATGGATTTAGTATGGTTTTGTGTTATATTTTTCTATATTTATATACTATTTCAAGAAAAGTTTCAAATTCAATTAATTTCACTATACTCTTTGCTTTCTTTTAGTGAAAAAAATTATACTATATCAAATTTATTAAAGTTTTATTGTCGAAATTTGTTTTAATTTTTCAAAAAGTTTGTAGCCAAGGATTTAATTCAATAAAAAGTTAAATTAGGAAAAGTTTTTTTCAGCAAAAATTAAAATTATATAACATAAATTTTAAACTTTACCACAAGAAGGAGGATTGTTTTAAACAAATTTTTCAGTTTAAATCCTTTAAGATTTTCAGATTGTACATTAATTTTGCTGATGGTTTTTAAATGTTTATGGGTCTGTTCTGAACATATGTATAATAATTAACACTAGAGCTACCAACTATCTAGTTTTACCAATCCGTCAATATGACGGATATATAAAAAATGCAATTAATAGCAAATTTGTGAATAAGAAATCGTGAGTTTTATTAAAATTACTTTGTTGTCATATTAAAAGTCATCATATAAATTTCCAAAAAAATACTTACATACTACCGTACTAATAAAAATTTAACTAATAAATGTAAAATCCGTCATTTTGAAATTTATCATCTAGTTTTCAAGAACTATCCTAATGTAAAGTAGAATTCTATAAAGAATTTAGCAAGAAATAAATTATTTTATACATATGTATATGGAAATTAATTGCTATTGAAAATAATCTATAAATTTTGCTAAAATTTCCATTAAAATAATATTTTCATTAATATTTTATTTACCTTTTTATATTTGAATCAATAAATACTAAAATATTTATACAATACAAGGAATATCTTATTAATTATTTTTAAACTAAAAACCAAAGCCTAAAGGGTTATTAAAAAATTTATATATTTAATGAAAATGAATTTTCCATTTAATATTTTATATACGAAAAATATATTTTTTTAATTAGGTATTTAATACCAAGTAAAATGTAAACATTAAAATTCATTTTTTATTATTTCCTTTTAATACCATTTAAATCCTATTATTATTTTTCATTAAAATACAATTTATGTAATTTACATTTATATTTTATATTTATATTTTCCAAAAAAAAAAAATTTGAAATAAAATTACTTTATTGATTGATTCTGCTTAAAATAACAAATAAATTTCAAATATATTTCACATTTTTTGTGATATTTAATCAGAATTTTTTTTATTTGTAAATGAAAATAATGCAAATTTTTCATGTCTTTACATAAATTTTTTTTTATAAATTTACTTTGAATTTCATTTAATAAATAAATACATAATTAAATAAATATTATTATTTTTTTTTTATAAACATAAAAATTACAACATTTTTTCCAATATATTTTTGTATATTTATAATATAAATTAAGTAAAGAATTAAATGAAAATAAATACCGTACTTTATTATTATATATTTCTTAGAATTTGTCATCCTTAATAAGGATATGTTATTATTGTTACCAAAAAAAATAAAACAGAATTCGAAAAGATCGATTATTTTTATTGAAAATATTGACTGTTAATTTTTGCTGTAAAAAAATTGTATAATATACAAAAACTTTCCCAAAAAATAATACGTATACATAATGTATACACATCCTCTACGCATTTCAATTTATATTAAATGTTAAATATGATATCCTTTAATTTTAATGAATGAAACAAACACAGGAAATTTGTTGGCAAACACGAAACCGGAAAATTAATACTAATGATTTTCATTAAATTTTACACGAAAAATATTATTTTTCATTTTCCAAAAAAATTTGTTTGACACATTTCGATGTACATATTATGTAAAGACCAAATAAAGGACGAAAAATATTAAATAATTGAAAAAAAATAAGAAAAATTTAAATTTTTTTAAAGAAAAATTTTTAATTTGAATTTTTTTCCTGATTAAAAAACAAAACTAATCCTTTTAGAATTTCATTTGTTTTTTGATGATCAAATTCTCTAAATCCTAAAAATACTTTTTTAAAAAATAAATAAAAAAAGAATACTTTTTGTCGCAAAAAAAAGTTAATTTAATTAAAGGATTTTTTTCGTTGTGACCTTGACAATTTTATTTTTAACCTTTTTAATCCTTGATATGGGGAAAAAAAAATATGAATAAGGATTTGAAAGGAAATTCACATTTTTTTTTGAATGTGCTTTTTTTATTATTTTGTTAATTAAAATTTATTATTACATTTTTTTCTTACGTAAAAGGACAAAAAAAAAAATAAATCATTATGAAAATATATTAAGAAATTTTAATCATCTCCGTTTTGTATTGTGTTTTTCTTTTTTGCATGTAAATGTAACCTAAATCATCCCGAATTAATTAGTTTGTTTATTGTTTTAAAGGAAAGATAAAAATATAATATAAAAAAAATGTTTTAATTAAATATTTCAACTATTGCGAATTTGATGGACTACCGACTACACAAAAATTAAGGAAAAATTAGTAAAAAAAAAGGATGCACACATGAGAATTGTTCACAAACAGAGCATCGCAAATTATTTTTTCTAGTGCCTTTTTGTCTTGTAAATAAATAAAATTTCGAATATTACGAAATTTAAATTTCCAGATTATTAACGTCATAAAATAATTAAAAATATTTTAAATTTATATAATTAATTAAATCTACATCATATCCGGTGTAGATTTTATCTAAAAATAGCAACAAAAAAAAATTATATATTTTTTTTAATGCTAACAAGAGAGTGGGTTGGAAATTGGATAGAAATAAATAATATTATAAAATTAGCCTATAAATTAATTAATAAAATAAATAATCATATATAGTTTCACATATGTAAAAGTATAAAAGAAGACAATAATCTCTAGACAAAATTTCTACAACCACACAATTTCCGTCAATTTTCTATACCAAAAAAATTATTAATTATCATAAAATATAAAAAATATAGAAAATTAATGCACATTTAAATGATATACACATGGAAATATAAAACTCATCTTAATTAATTATATATATTAACTAAACAGAAAGCTAAAATTACTATATTAGAGAAAAATATCAAATTGCAATTTAATTAATATTATAAATTTTGTTTATATACCATTTCAGTTTTTTTAGCAATATTTGCAAATATGCAATATTAAAAGAAAGAAATCACAAAAAAATTTAATAATATATTTTTGGAAATTAGGTTAAATTTATTAGCATATCAATTTTAATATTTTATTTGCTGATATTTTATTCTTTATATTTTTTTTGGGGTAAAGAAAGAGAAATTTTTTGTTAATATAATTCTAAAATACAAAAAAATTTCTTATTTCCATTTTCATATACAATTTTTTTGACTGTGAAACAAGATACAAAGAAATTTTTTTTTGGTTTTAATTTATGCAAAATTCTTTAAGATACTATAAATATTATTTTGTATAATTCTTTTAAGTGGCATTACAAAAATATTTTTGATGAAGTCACGTAGTTTTTTTTGTATTTATAAAAGTATTGATTTTTAATTTTGTATTATTTTTTTTTCTGTTTTGTGTTTATTTATAATTTTTGATTTTTTTTAACATAAAATATAATATTAAAATTTATCATGTTTTGAAAATAAATAAAGATAAAACCAAAACTGCGTATTTAACATTAATGAATTTAGAAAAAAATCTTATATAACAGTGTTGCTAAACAGCTTTTTGGAATTAGTTATTCGAGTCATAAAATGAATATCATTTAAAAATTATTATATTTTTGATAGAAAAATATATACAAAATTTTTTTTGTATTGATTTTTTATACGACTTTGAATAATTTTTACTTTAAAAAAGATTTTTTTTTTAAATCAAGTTTTAAATTGCATAAATGATGAATTAAAAATTTAATTCATCTTTAATTGAAAAAAATGTTAAATGGTAAATTTCTAATAAGAATTTATCTGAGAAATTTAGAATTCAATATATAGTTTCCCCAATTTTCAACAGCATCACAAAATAGATCAAAAATGATTAAAGTAAATTATATTCAATATTCTCCAATTTGTAGAGGACTATGTCAATAGTATGTGTCTTAATTTTTGATTAAATTTTGAATTTAAAACCATACTATAAAAAGAATTTGAAGATGCATTTAGTTGCCTAATTATCAGGATAATGAGAATATCATCATGAATTCAATATTCATCAATTCAGTTAGAAATTTTATATAGTTTTCTATTGAACAACAATAAATTTTCGTTTAACTTTCATTATTAATTTTGCATTATTAAATTTATATTTTCTGTAAAATTGTTTACGAACCTCTAAAAGCCTAAATTCACTCTACCATTAAAAGAAATTATAGTTTTTTTTTTTACATTAACAAAAAATTTTTAATATAAAATTTTCTACAAAAAGAAATAAAGAAAAATGTTGATAAGCTTTGAACCTGGTAATAGGAAAACCAATTTAATATAATAAAAAAATAGAATGATTTCAATATTTATGCAAATTGTTTTTTCTATACTTCTATGCTTCAATATGTTAAATTGTACATTATTTTTTTTGTATTAAATATTTGTGTTCTACATGTAAATTTAAATTGTTCAATTTTCAATTATTCAAAACTGTGTTTGGAGTAGCTATAAAAAATAAAAGATACGTGCAAACTTTTATTTAACATTTCAAATTTTTTTCACCTTTCTTCCATCAAAATTTTTTATGTGTAATTTTTTTTATCTTCTGTGCTATTTTTTACTAAGTTGTTAAAGTGTGTTGACAGTTTAAATTCACTGATTAATTGTATATAATAGAGAAGTAAGTCATTGTTTGAAACCAGAATGGAATTTTAACTATATTTTTATATAGTGAAATTATAGTGAAAAATTGGAAAATGTAGGGGTATGACAGGAGAATGATGTAACTTCGGTATATATATTGGCAAAAACAAGAAGTCTTTGTTAAATTAAAATTTAAAATATACTTTGATTTGGTAACTACATTTAATGTTAATAAATTAATTAGATGCAATAAGGTCAATATAGTTTAGTTTAATCATGATAGGTTGAATACTAAAATTATTATAGCAAATTTACCAAACTTTTAATAATATTTTATTTTGTAATTTTCATCATGTTTCACTGATTCTGTGAAAAATCTATTTGCCATTTTTTGAAAACAGAAAATTTTACATTTAAATTTTCCAGTAAATTTATCTTCAAAGAATTTAACTTTAACAAACAAAAAATATCATCTAAATTGTATTTCATTATACTGTCTGTCACATTGTCACATACAATTTTGGAGTTAACCAGAATCTTGAAAGAGTAAAATCTACAAAAATAGTTCCTGACAGCAGGACAGAAATTGGTACATTCTGTTTTTCGTTTTATATTCAAATTAATATATAATTTAATTTTTCGTTCCACAAACAAAAAAAATCAATTAAATATTGAGAAATGCGCATATTTATTTTTGGTTTGTCAGAAATTAAAAAAAAAAAAAATGCAGGAAAAAAATTTGTATTTTTAGTTTCTTTTTTAAAAAGAAAGAAAAAATTAGGTTAATTTTGAGAATCAAAAGGTGAAGCTATTTTGGGATTTATATAGATAAAGTAATTTCAATTTAATTTTTTTTTAAATGTAGTACAATTTTTTTTATGATTCATTTGAATAGTAAATATTTTTAGGACGGTTTTGGTCAATATTTCAAATATTTTAGTAAAATTATAAAAATATATGATTAATTAATAAAGAATTTTCATGTCAAATACATTATAATTTCTAAATTTAATTAGTATTTTTGTTAATTCAAATTCGTATTTTTCCAAATTTGGGACAAATAATTTGGGAAAAATATGAATTTGATTTCAATAAAGACAAAATTTGAAAATTCTGGTATAATTATAATTAATACATAAATAAAATTAATTTCAATTAAAAAACTACAATTGTAATTGTTATTCTCCATAAATTTTCCATCAGAAAATTTGACTAAAATCTCAAAAATTAATAGCTAAAATAACAATTCTATGAAATTAAAAGCTATTTTAAAAATTTAATAAACTAATAAAATTTAATTTAATTTATCATGCAATCAAAATGTATTAAAACAAAATCTCTATCTGTCATTATAAAATTTCAGAATAAACCACTGAGCTTACATTTTAAATCAATTTTAAACCATTACAAAAATTTATAATTCGAAAGATCAAAAAAAAGAAAAAATTATAGTTTAATGCACTTTTCCATTAAACCTTAACTTATTTTCTTTTCTCTGAAATTCATTTTTGGTATATTAGTTTTGGATTTAATCCAAAAAATTCAAATAAAAATCATTGTAAATTAAATTTAAATTTTATTCTATTTATAAATCAGAAAACACAAAAAAAAGTGGTTATCTTTTTTAGCTTTAGTATAAAATTAAATTTGTAGAAATCTACCGAAATGTAGAAATTTTTTCAGAATGTTTAAACATTTATGCCACACGTTCATTAGATTTGTTATCACAACGAAAACATTAATTTACAAAAAATAAAAAATCCACTGATAAAAAATTTGAAATTTCTTTAGAAAATCTCAGGATAAACAAGAAAAATAACAACACACAAATCTTAATTAAATTTTTTTAATCTAAATAAATAAAAATAAAACGAGAGACCATAATAAATCCAACATAAAATATGATTCATCTGTTATGTATTTGAACTTCTTTGTTTTTCTTTAACAAATTTCAACAGAAAATAATTGTTGTTTAAATATACTATTTTAGTAAATGTGAAGAGTTTTTGATTACATATTTCATTGAATTTTGTGTAATGAAAGAGAAAAATCATTGGAAAAATGGGAAATTATCGAATATACAGTAATAAATCTTAATTAATTATGTATGTTTTTTTTTTGAAAATGGTCGGTTATCAAACTAAAACACAGATTAAGAGCTAGAAATGTTAAAATTCCGCATGATTAATAAAATATAATTTCTTTTTGTGATTTTAACAAAAAATTTTAGTAGAGAATTTGCCGCATTTTATACAAATACAATTTGTTGTTGGGGGTTTTATTTTTTACAAGTGAAAACAATTATATACCATCCCATATACCATATGTGATGTGTTAAAGTTGTTGAACCAATGTGCACATAATACTTTCAATTTAATATCGTTGTGCTGCGACTGCGATAAAGTCGCTTTAATAGATCTTTATAATTTGTTTATTTAAGGCCAAAACTCAAATAAAACGAGTAATGAAAGCTGAAAATTATTTAGAAATACTATAAGAAACCAAAAAAAAAAATGATGATTGATGATAATAAAGCTATAAAATTAAGAGAACTTTTGAAGATTATTATGGTTACACAAATCAAAAAGATTCTTTAGAGTTGCAAAAATAGATAAATAATGCATTACTTTTGATTATTTTGCTTCATTTCTTGCAAATTTACGTCAAAAATTAAATTCTGTACATTATTTGCTTACATTATAATGAAGAAAATTAAAGTATTCACTTGTTAACAAGCTTACAAGTAAACATATTGCATTCCTGCATTAAAAAATGAAAATATTCTTAATCTAAAACACACTCAATTATTATTAAATCTTTATTTATAATAAAAAAAAAACATTTAAATAAATTTTGATGCATTTCTCGGTATTTATATAAGAAAAACATTTACATATATAAAAATTTTCAGAAAAACAGCTGCACTGGACTGCCATTGAATTTTTAGATTATATAAGATTACAAAAATAAATATACTTAGTTTTTTATTTCACTTTTAAAACATGAAACTTAACCACAAAACGATATTTTATTATAAATTAAATTTTGCTCTTACGATATCAAAATGCGGTTTTTACTTAATTGGTTAACGAGCCATAATATAATTTCATTTTCATTATTTTTTGTATTTTATGATAGAGTATAAATATCCCGGCACGTAAAGTACATTTATTTATGTATAATTTTCTAATGCCAACAACCCCAAAGAAAAAAAAAAACAAAATTATAAGCAAAAATAATCATTATAATTTTTTATAAATTAATTTGGTTTTATGTTTTTTTTTTTTTTTGGTAGACAAAATTGTGGGCTATAAAGGGTCACAATGAACTATAAAATTACATAAAATTAGAATTTTTACTGATCAATAATTTAATGAAATATAATGAAATGATCTCAAAGGACTAAAAATAATAGTAAATTTATTAGTAAATTTATATTTTGTATAAATACAAATTATTTTAATAGATAAATTTTTACTTAAAACATTTCCGAAAATTGCAAAAAAAATTATTATGAACTTTTTTTAACATTATATTATTTTGCTATTTTATTCTGTATAGGCGTTTATTTTCGATAAAGAGATGAAAATATATATATAGAAAATTAATTGTAAATAATAAATCATTTACATTTTTGCCATTCACATAATAAAAGGTAAATGCCCACATAGATATTACATATATGTATAATATATTTTGGCAAAACAAAAATTTGTTGGTGACATCAAATTGGTATAATGTTAAAAAAAACCTACATAAAAATTAGATATACATAAATTTTGCATAAAATAAATTGTGCAGATGAAAATTATTATATATGTATAAATTTGTTATGGAAACGAGAATTATTAATATTATTTATTTGACAAATTTCAATTAAAATATTTAAATATTTATATAAATAGGATTTTTTTAATTTTGAATTTACAAAAAATTTTTTACAAAGGTGATCAGGTTTTTACATCAATGATTCTGGAAATATTTACAGATACATATAGGTGGTTTTTGTGTGGTAACTGGGTGAAGTTGAATAACCTTTAAATAATATAAAATTAATTATATTCAATTACAAGCAATTTTGTATATTCAAAAATTATAATAAATTTAAATTGTTAATTTGCAAAATTTTAAAATATTATAACAAAATTTCTTTAAACTATTCTCTCCACATGATAATTTTCAATAAATTTTTAATATTAAAAATACAAAAACTTTAATGCTTAATATCAAATTTTATGAGAAACCTTAAAAAGATAGAATATCTTTAAAGTTTATCCTCTTGTGGTTTTTCCACAAAAAGCTTCTAATAGTTTTTTTTTGTCGATTTTGATTATATCCCTCCGGGAATTCCAAATATATAAATAGTTATACAAAATTTCTATTTTAAAGAGTCCTTTTTAAATCCTTTTTCATTTGTTTTCTATAGAAACAAAAACAAAAACAGGAAAAAGGAAATGAGAATTTTTTTGTTGTATTTCAACAGAAGTGGGATATAGTGTCGGTCGACTAACTAAAAATTTAAAACAAATACTGGAGGACAGAAAAAAAAACTGAACATTTTTCAGTTCAAACAAAAGTTTTAATTTTTTTTGTGTCACTGGTGTGGTAGTACATGGAAAAAAAAGGATATCATTTTGTGATAAAGGAAAAAAAAAAATCAATAATAAAAACTACTTCAAAACCAAAGCATAATATAATAAAATTTTGCTTCTGTTGTTTTGCATTAATCCTCTCATCCTTTGGTATATAATACAATAAGAGCTACAACAGAAACATTTGTTATAAAGGATTTTTTTGTTATTTTTGTGCTGTTGAGAAAGGCAACTTCCATTGTTTTCGCTCGTCTTCTATATATTAACCCTTTCGCTGCCAATGCAGTTTTCGTAAAGCGCAATATTAAAATTAAAGACAATGTAAAAATATTTTTACTACGGTCATCTCGCAGCTGGCCGTCTTACTTAGTACGAGATATCTCGTAGTTGGCAGCGAAAGGGTTAAAGAATCTTAAAGTATTTGTAAAAAAATATTATTGTTAAAAAAAAAATTCTTATCAATTTAATTTTGGAAATTTTGTTATTCGGAATGGATGCTCTGCTCTCTGGTTTGTCTGTTTGTTTTGTTTCAGAAATTAGGTCAAATCAGGAATATTTTTAAGATAAAAAAAAGAATTGAATAAAAATTTTTAAAAGAAAAATATCTTATAGATTTTCCTTATAAGATTCAATTATTAAATGTTAAAAAATTCATTTAAGGATTTAAAGTTTTATGGAAGATAAAATTTTATATACTAAAATTATAAATTTTCTCAAAATTCTACTTTCAACTGCAGACCAGAGTTTATGTATTATAATTTCGTATAGTATTTTATTCAATTTATAATTCATTTTTAATTGAGTGTTCTTGAAAATCATTTCAACAATAAATGTGGTTTTTGCATCTTCTATAGTTTTTGATTTATTAATTTTTCTGGGAATTTAAATGAAATTTAAATGCAAAATTCTCTAAATAGAATTTCAGCATAAATCAGAAAAAATATATTTAAAAAAAAATTTGAAACACTTGTAAACTAAATCAATTTCAATTAATCCTTAAATCCAGAAATTTTATATATTTTAAGTCTATATTAATAAAGATTTAAGTGTAGGCTAAATTTGTTTGTAACAAAAATTTTATTTAAAAACATAACACACAAACATTAAATGTCAGATTCAATTTAAAATAATGTCAAGTTTGAAAAGCACCTCTTGGTATTAGTACAATCTAACCAATCATTATAATATTTTTTTTTTTTTAAGAGACATAATAAGGGCGTAAAATTATTATATAAAATTGAGTGGTTGGTGACATTAAATAATCTCAAAATTTACATATAATAAAAAATCAGTAAAATAAAAATAAAAAGATGTCAAAAACAAAATTATAATTTTCGGTTAAGTGAAATTATGCTTGGGAACTGTTTTTTATTTTATCATGTGGTTTATAATTGAATAATTTTTTTATTTATCACAAAATTTATTTATATTTTTGATCCCTTTTTATATGTTTACTCTGCTTAATTTGCATTATTTCATGATTTAATTCATTCCAATAAAATTTTAATTTTTCTAAATTGCATAATTTTTTTTTGAGAATTAAACATAAAAATTGTTTCTAATTTTAAATAATTTGCCCTTCATCTCTATTGGTACTATTAAAATTGCTAAAAAAATAATCTAACTTCCTAAAAAATTACAAAAAAAATTTATTAATTTCGTTTTCATAATTTAATTAATTATTTAAATGGATTTTTTTTTTCAAATATCATAAACATAACCAAAAAATATTAATTAAATCATATAACGCCTTATTTTATTTGTAATTTCATAAATTTTACTAATTTAATTAAATCTACTACACTTATACAATTTCCAACAATTAGCTAATAATTTTTTATTAATGTGTCGGAATGTTCACATATTTTTCATGCCATCAAAAATTTAATATAATAATTCATTAACCTTCAATGTCTCCTCTATGTATATTATAATAAATTTAATATTTTTCAAATTCCATAAAAAAAATATAAATAGTAAACAGACATGAAAAAAAAAATGACAGCATCACATTATTTGTTTAAAAATAAACATTATAAAAATTATTATAATATGTTTATGATTCTTTTCACATTTCATTGAATTACGTAATGGTAGAATATTTATATTAGAATATTTTGTTAGTACATTATGGAATTATTATAGAATTTTCTAACATAATTTTCATATATGTGAAAATCAAAACGATCTAATCAGAAAAAATATTTTCGATGTTTAACAATGTAAAAAAAAAAAAATTCGTGTTTGGAAAAATTATCAAATATTATTTTATTCAATTATATTTTTGTTTTCGACTATTCTAAATGGTTTCAAATCTAACAACCCTGAAAATTTCTTTATTACTACACACAAAAAAAATTATATCTTTTGAGATAAAAAAAATAATGTTTTTGGTATGCAAAAAAAAAAATATGATAATTCCATCACATCATGTCACAAAAGAATTGCTTTATTATAGAAAATATAAATTATTATATGATAAGGAATAATAATGATTGATAAAGATATTTCTATGTTTATGAATTCTGTTTTTTTTTGGTTACGAATTCATCAAATATTTAGAGAGTTCATTAAGCAATATAATGCTAATAATTTGATCAAATATTTTCATAGTGATTTGCGGCAATTTGCAAAAAAAAATCATTAAAAAAAAGAAAATTATTTAAGAAATTTTTTTTTTTTGTAATTCTGATTACAATTTTTATGCATATATATGATAGCGAAATTTTTGCTAAAATAATCTTAAATTATTTATACAAGGTTATATTTATGTATTGACATTACTAATTTTGAGATTTTTAGTTTGCCAATTAAATTACGACTATAATGCCAATTTTTATTATTATATTTTTTCAGTATATAAATTTTTATTAGGTCCATCCATACCCAATAAAACAAAATGGCGTGTATATATCATCAATATGACGTATAAATTCAATATGGCGAAAATATACAAAATTAATATAATTTGGTACACATAACTTTTGAGTTATAATATTTAAGTATTTTATTAATATTAATTTTTCTGTTTACTAAAATATGAAATTGCACGCAAATTGTTAAAATATTAAAATTTTATAAATTTATTAAATCTAATTTTGACATTTTTTTTAGAAAATTTAAACTTTTCGACTATATCAATTTTAATAATTTATCGGCTTTTTGTATACTTTTCGGTTTAAATTCTTTTCCTGTTGTCAACAAAAAAGGACTAACAATAAAACTGACAAAATAAAATTGATATTAAAGTTAACATTAAAATATAAAATCTAAGATAAAATTTAACTTACGAATTTTTTATTTACTTTTTATATAAAAAATGCTTTTATTTAATTTTTGGTTATTTCTTTATATACTTAATTTTTTTTTTATAGTTAGATTATTTTCATTATGAAAAGATAAAATTTATTGACACAACACAAAAGGGAAAAAGTTTTCGTTGGTTTTATATAAAATAAAAATGATAAATAATATTTTAAGTAATATACCAAAAAAAAAGGATAGATAAGATGGTTTTATGTATAATAAAGATTATTTTTTTTCTTGTCTTATTAATTGAATTTATTATTATAACTTATTATAATTGATTAAATAAATATTTTAGCATTATTGTAGATTAAGTTAAGATTACTTATTTTGTATTTATAAAAAGATAAACAGAAATTTCTCCTTTAAGCAAAATTAGATAAATTGTGGATTTTGGTATAATATTAAGTGTTATAATTAAGAAAGACATTTAAATTATTGTTATACAATTATTAAATATTTCTTGAAATTTTGATTATAATTTATCGTAACACGAATAGACGAAATATTAATCAAAACTTCTTTCAGATTATAAAAATCATTATCACCTAGAAATACCAATCGGTCAAAATGACCGGTTCCAAAAAATTTTCACAAAATTTTTTCTTTAAATTTCATTTAATATTTTCTGGATAATATTATAACTTTTTCTAAATCTATGTATTAATATCAATTATTTTATACCCCTCCCCACTCCAATTTTTCTTAGATACATATGTGGTATACCTTAATATACCGACTATGGTCATTTTGAGCGGTTTGGTACAAATAGGTACAGTTGCTCACAAAAGTATCCTTGGTTCAAAATATTTAATGTTTTTCACTTCATTTTCAATTAAGTATTTTTTTTAATATTGGCTATAATAAACCTTTACTAATGCACTTTATAATACTAGAAAAATATATCAGAAAAAATGAATTAATTATCAGAAAAACTTACACAGCTGTTCGAACCCATAAAAAAATTCACACTAAAGTATCCGGCCACTAAGTGTGTATGCATACAGGGGACTTCCTCGAAGTAAGTTTAGTTACCAAATAGTTTCCAAATAGTGCGTCATTCGAGAAAAATTGTAATTTCCGAATTATGTACTTAATTGTTTGGTTGTCGATTTTTTCTGAAGTAAATTTAATTTTGATATTTCTATGATTGGATTATTAATTACACGAATAAATAATGTTAAAAAAAAATTTCTGATATTTAAAACTTAACGTCTAAGATTAATTCTACTCAATAAAAGAAGTGGCCGGATACTTTTGTGAGCAACTGTATATAACTTGGTAGTTCTAGTGCTAATATCATAAAATATAATAAATTGTTGTCTGAAAATTATAATGTAATAAATTTAATATATTTATAATAATACTTAATATACTCATAAATTCCATTAATCTACACACAACATTTTCTTAAAAATAATTTTATACAAAAATATCTTTCATTACTTTCTTTAAAAAAAAAATCCAATTTCCTCTTTTATAAAAAAAATAAATAAATTGTACTACAAATTTTTTTTCTTATACTAAAAAAATATACTCCTCATTCATGACATTATACAAAAGGATTATACATTATTTAGGCGTGTGCCAGATTTCATAAAAATGAAAAAAAAATCTTTTCATCCGACTTGAAAAATGAAGAAGAAAAAAAAACCAACACGAATTCTTTAGCGGAAATATTTTTTTTTTTAAAATAAAATAAAATTCCAAAACAAAATCCCTTATCGTCGTTTTTTTGTTAATCCTCTAAAAGAAGAATAAATTTTTGAAACTGATATAATATTAACAGATGGTTAACATGCGTTTTTTTTGGTTCTTTATAGTTTTATTTTTGGACATTAAAGATTTTTTTTTTGAAAAATTGACATTCCTTTCAGCGCCGCGATCTGATTTTTATATAATGTAAAATTTTTTTATGAAAAATTATGTTTCTTTCCTGAATTTTATTATTTTATATAAAATTTAAAATTTTAAGTATTAAAATATTGCCAGCAAAACAAATCAAAATTTATGGATTTATTTAACATTTTTTTAGGTCAAGTCAAAATATTTCCTGAATTTAAATGAAAATTTTCTCCAGATAAAATTTCAACTAATAAAACATTAATACTTTTCTGGATTATTTTTTTTTTGTAATATTTCTGGTTAATTTGGAAGTCCCAGAATATTCGAATAATTATGTCAAACTGGAAAAAAAATCCTTTATACGAAATAAAATTCTTTTGTTTGGTTACAAATTCGTCCTTGTAATACGAGTATAAATTATTCTGATGTACATTTACAATTACAATTTTTCATTCTACTTTTTTCCTTATTGCCTGTTGGGAATACAACATGAAATTTATTTTGTCAATGTTTGACAGGTGATCCTTGTTGTTACAATTTTTTTTTTTGACATTTATTTATCCGGATATTATAGATTTATGGGGAATGTAAAACAAAAACCACCTGCTTTTTTCATGTTACACCCATAAGTCAAAAAATATCATATTAAAATTAAAATATATGATAATTTTCGAAAAATGAATTTGTAATAAATAAGAAAAATATTAATAGAAAAATGATAACAGAAAATTGTGTTAAGAATTTTTTCCACATTTTAACATTGAAATTGAATTTTTCTTTTATCTGCAAGAAAAACTTTGAAATCATAAAACTTTATTATAATCAAATTTATATACCGTATAAATAAATTCTTGGCCATGGAAAATTGTAAGATTTTTGTTATGAAATTAATATTTTTGTTTTGTAAAAAAATTTGTTATTATTTTGATATAATTTTTGTTTTTATTGTGTCTGGAGTTGAAAAGCTCAAATATCATTTTTTTTTTATGATAACATAAGAAATTTTTATTATTTTGCCTTTTTTAGTTAAACGAAAACCTTAAGGTTATAAAATATTTACGAAATTATTTAATATTTCTGGTTAAATTTCATTTTTATCCTTGACTTATTAAGGATTGTTGTATAAACGTTTTGTTTGCCCCAGCATATAAAATAAAGTTATATGAATGAACAATAGATTTTTTATGGAAAAAGGAAAATTTGTGAAAAATTAATAGAAAAATGTTATAACCATAAATTTGTAAATTTATAAATTTTTAAAGTAGAATTTTCTATAGTTTTTATTATGGGGAGTAACTTTAACCATTAAATAAATTGCTGATCGTTATTAGTTTTTAAATATTGAATTTCAATTTATGAAAAACAATGTGTGCATAAACTGAAGATTATTTTAAAATGTAAATTATATTTTGTGAAGATAGAGCAATAGAAAATTTTCTATTTCACATTCTATTTTCAAATTTAACTGATAAAATAATTATTATAGAGTCAAAAGGAAATGATATACTGTATATACTGTAAAAATAAAACGATTTCCAAATTAAATTCAACAATTTTCAAAAGAATTTCAATTCATAATTGTTTAATTTATTACGAAAATTATTACATTTAATTTAAAAATGGTATAGAAACATTTGTTGGCATTAATACAATAACTATACGACACTATCTATATTTAATATTAAATATTTTCCACCTCGACTTGAACAATTGGAAGCTAATATAAAATAAATATACAAAAATCGTGAAACAAATAAAAAATTCACCCATAAAAAAACAAGAAAAATCTATGACAATTTTAACGCAAAAAAAAAATATTATTAAATTTTTGTTATCTCACTAAAAGCAAGGTCATTAAAAAAATAATTTTATTTAAACAAAAAATGTTTAAAAATAGTAGAGAAATTTTAAATAATTAAAATATAATACAACAAAAAAATATACAAATTATTATACATATTTACTCATACATAAATTTCATTTTCAATGTTAAATAATATGTAGAATTTTTTTTTTTTTAAATTACTTTAAATAAATAATCAAAAAGGAAATTAATTCATTTTTATATCCCAGTAATTAAATTAAATTAATGAAAATTTTGAAAAAAAATAAAATATATATAAATGATTTATCTTCGTTATATACAAAGAATATATATAAAATATTATTTTTGTCCTCGAAATCCATAAAAATTATATATAAATTTTTAAAAGCAAAAACTTTTATTATGTCATTTAATTTTTGTGTGCGAATCTAAATTTAAATTATTAGCCCACAAAATTTATATAAAACAGTCATTTTTTAAAGGTCAACGCAATTTCTTTTGTTCCATTGTAGAAAAAAATCACTTTTGCTGGTATAGTAATTTTCCAGCTTTGAATTAAAATAATCATAAATGAAAAACTATAAATGAAAAACCAAAAAAATTTTGGTCATGACTTGTCAAGTATAATAAGTACAAAAAAACAAAAATCTGTCAATGGTGAATTTAATAATAAATTCTTTCATGTCATCCATTTGGACTTTTTGATGACAATAATGTAAATGGAAGAATTAAAATCTGATGAAAATGAAATTTTATTTTTCAATTTGGTAAAATGAACATATACAAATGAAAAATTTTTTATGGTTTCTAATATGAGAGAAAATTTTCTTAATATTTTTGAATAATATTTGGGTCAAATTGTTTATTGCAAAAATTTAAAATACTTTTTAATGGAAATATTGCGAAATTATTTGCAAGAATATAGATGAAAAATAATACTAAAGATTGACTACTTATAGAATCATAAATAATGGTTAAGGTCAGTACGAATTATGGCCATCATAATTAGAGACCATAATCTAATAATTATCATATACTGAATTCTTATATTTCAAATTACTTTTATACAGGGCCCTAATATGGTGCTATTTTGTAGATTGTGCAAAATTAATGGATAAAATAACCAAATTCATGGATAAAAGTAGAAAAAACTGATAGAATTTATACCAAAATTTCGCAAAATTTCTTAAAATGTTTAATTTAATTATTCTGCAGCACAAAACTCAACATATTACTCGAAAATATTTTATCTATTTTTTCGCAGTGTACAAAATTTTACTATCTCTACTCTATATAAAATTTCTCTTGTTAGTTTAGCATTTTATTTGAACTAATCGAAAATATAGTGTCACTATGTTGTGTCATTCACATTTAACACATATAAAACAAAACTTTTTCATATCAACATAAATTTTTTAACATTTTAAATACAACAAAAAATCTGCAACAAAAAAAAAATCTGATAAATTTTTTATAGAATAATTTTCATTCCATTTTTAAATAATGTTCATTTCTATTATACTTAATTTATCTTATTTCCTGAAAATTGCACAGTCCTTTGAAGTGATAGTGTTTGCTTTTCTATAACAAAAAAAAATTAATGTGTACATAAGCTGGCAGCATAAAAAAAACATTTAGAAAAATGTATTTGTTTTTTTTTGTTGTGAACTTTTCGTTATACGGATAAAAACATAAAGTTTATTTATGTTGAAGTTCTGAATTTGACACATAGAATCTCTCTAACATTAAGTATTTATAGTATATAGTCTCCGCACTAAAAGGATAGACATAAATTTAATATTTATGATGGACTTTAAGTAGGTTAAAGGTTAATGTAACCATTTTAACTTTGACAAAATAAATTTTTTTTAGGTTGATATTTTTCTGTAGATCAAATTAAATAAATTCTTATTAAAGTGTAAATCTTATTTTTGAGGGGAACCGCGGAACATTTCACTAAAATTAATTCCCATAATTGCAGTTTCACCAAATACTAAATACCAAAATGACCTAAAAATTATTATGACGTCCTCAAAATGGAAATCTCTAAGGCCACTTGAACATTTTAGGAATGAAAAAAAAAATCACAAATTAAAAAAATCACAGAGCACAGACTAATAAAGATTTCTTACAAAATAGTAAAATGACTTCCTGTCCGATACACTTTCATCTCACATTTATGTAAATTTTAAATGATCCAAAAGTAAAATTAACTTAATAATATTTTTTTTCACGAAAATACGAAATTTTCTCAACATTATTCCAAAAAAAAAAACTCCATTCAATAAAAAACTAAACTTTTAATTTTTAAGTTACCTTGAGTAAATTTTGACTGTTCGACTTTAACCTATTAATTAAACCAAGCAAAAATCATGAATTAAATTAAGAAAGTTTGTTTATTGTATGTAATTCTTTTTTACCATTAACTCCCACAACATTTTATATTGTTGTAGCATATATACATAAAGCATAATAATAATCATAATAATTTGGTTCACGTAAAAAGTAAACTTTCCGAATTTTATAGAAAGATTTTAATCAAAAAATTATTTTTTTTTTCGTTATTATTTACAAGAATTTTTGGTTTTATAGTGATTGAAATACTGATGGAAAAAGAAAGTTTACTTAATAGAAAGAAAATAATGTTTGTGAACTCCCAGAAATTCGTGCGGTCAAAAAAAAAATGTTCATTTATTATTATTTATTGTGATTTTCTGTTCGGAGGAGACACACGACTTCAAATATTGTTTATAATTGATTAAACCCAAAAATCCAAGCAAGAAAAGTATATGTGAATGTCTGGAGACTAATCTAATAACGAGAATTTGTATGTTGATGGCTGGAGCCAAATTATTTGTTTATTAATGTCTGGGCCACTTGTAAAATATGGGCAATATTATATGTAGATGATGATATATATTCTCTATGGCCACTTGAACATCTATACTGCCTTTAGTCTATGAGCTAAATTCTATTTTGTATTGTATAAGTTTACTTTAATTACGTGAAAATTGTTTGTTTAATAGTTTTCTTGTAACATTTCATTGGAATTGATAATGTAAACGATAAAAATGTTAATTATTCTTCTATCTACAAATTGTTACAAGAGCCAGTAAGTAGTGAATTTGCACTTAGATAAAAATGAACATTGACACCAAGGAGATCAAGAAATTGAAGTATTTTTTTTTCAATTAACGAATTAACCTTTTAACAATGTCATGAATAAAATTCGTTGTTAAAAAAATCGTCTGTCTTATCATGTTTTTTTTTTTTTTGGAAATTAACCGTTTGAGTTGGTACACAATTGCGTACATCACTTTGTATGACGCGGAGATTTGAAATTTGTTCTTGTTGGACTCATTCAAATTGGTAATTTTGTTCTTTGGAGTGTTCTCTATGAGGTCTTATACAAATATACTCCAAAGAACAAATTACCAATGCGCCATAAAAAGTGATGTACACAATTGTGTACGCGCTGACTTAAAGGGTTAAGTCGAAAAAATAAAATTAATTCTGACTAGAAAAAATTTTAAAGCTTTTATAACTACCACAAAATTACGTTTTTATGTAATTCTGTAGACTATTTTGCATAGTTTTCTTAGCAAAATTAAAAAAACTATACTATATAACTGAAATGTCAATTTACATAAATTACATTATATTACATTAATGTTTGTACTATATGATTCTAATCTTTTACAGTCCATCCATTAGTTTATCCATTAATAAAACCAAACCTTAAAATTATTATACAAAAAAAAAAAAAAATTATGCTATAGTAAATATTTTTGCTAAAAATTATGTCATATCAAGATAAATTCTTATAATTTCTAAATATACCATAGTAATTTTATTCTTTAATATTTACTTATCATTCAAATTATAAAAACTCTTGTCTAAGCCCTTTTTCCCATGCAGTATACGACTTCTATATCAAGACTATTAAGATTATTCTTTTAGATAATTGAAATAAAAATTGTACACATATCCAACAAAAAAAAGTTCTTACTCAATTAGAATAAATTGCTAGTAAAGTTCGTCATTCATAAGACACGAAATTGTATATTTACAAATAAATAAATTTAAATGATAAAAACTGAAAATAAAAATGTTCACTTGAAGCTAATCAGTATGAATTTTGGGCAGGCAGGATGCACTTATTATGGGGTGACCAACAAAATTCAATATTTCCATTTTTTTTATAAATATATGTAATAATAAACAATACACGACAATATTTTAATATTTTTCATTGACATTTTTTCAAAGTAAAAAAAAACAAAAACCATTAAAAAACAAATTGTTGACTTATCCGCCCGTACCTCGCGGAAGCATAAAAAAAATGCTTATAGTTTATAATAAATTTATGAAATTCATAGTTTATTTATTGTATAGTTAAGAGTGTTGTATGCTTTTGTAAAACGACAACCGGTGCGGCGACGTCAAAAACATAATTTTTATTTTATTTTTTTACATTTATTTTTTTAGGTACTGTACCCCTCGCAGAGCGTATAATAACGATGGTACAATTGAAGCGGACACAAGAGGAATTTGTACAAAAAAAATTATATAAAACATAATTGTTATTTCTTTTGCAAAACTAAATTTCCTTTACATACACAGTTGTCTTCCTGCTTTTTATTTTAATCTACTGTACATAGTTTTTAACGTATTTAACAATAAAAGAATTTGCAGCCATTTTTTTGGAAATTTTAGAGAGGGAATTTTATTTAGGAGACACGCGTATTAAAAGTGCATATCAGAATAAAAAAAAAATTTACTTACATGCAACACTTGAATTTTACATTTATTGTATTGTATTTTTACTGATTATACACCAGACAGATAATATTATACAAAGAAAATTGCAAAGGGTAGGTAAGTGCATATAGTGATAGTACCGAATTATAGTAAAGTATTGAAATAGTTGTTACAAAAGGGGAAAAATTTGTAAGAAAATAGCAAATATTTACAGAAAACTTTCACATGTCTTTGTAAGGATTAGAATATTATTTGGGGCTTCTATATTTTAAATAGCCTTCATCTGGGTAGCTTGCCTTCATCTGGGGATCTAAGACTGTACAATTTTATAGTATGTATACTTAAAAAAATTTGTATATTGCAAAAAGAAATGCCAAAAACTACTAATAATGAAAAATTGAATCCATTTTATAAGGCAACACAGCATTAATTTACATTAGCTTAACATATTTCTCATAAATATTACCAGACAGCATTAACCAGTAACAGAATAAGTAATTTATGCAAATTAAAATTAGAAAAATTTATAGTCGTTTTGCGACTAAAAATAGCAAAAAATTAATTCAGAAAATTTTAATTACTATCCACAATTATAATATTAAATTGTAACTTTTTAAATAATCAAAAATATTAAAAGTTTGTGCAAAATAATTGTTGCCTATTTATAGAAAGTACAGATAAATATTTGTAAATTCAAAAATTTTCATAGACAATGTTATAAAATGGAAAACATATGCTAAAACAAGCAAAATTGATAATAATGACTTTTATGGCAATATAGCAAATTGTTGTTTAGTAACAAAAATTTATTATTATATAAATTAAAATTTAAAACTTAATTATTACAAATTATGAAAAATTATATTTTATTTGCGTTGTTGTAAAATTAATACAATTCAATTTAAATTTCGCTGATGATTACATTCTGTATTTTTTTTTTTTGTATTTATTTATATTGTATATAAAAAATAATTCACATCATCGAACTAATTATAGATATTTATTAATTCTATAATTTATAACGTAAATATATGAAAGCAATAATTGTAAATTTTCTATAATTTTATATTTTTTTTCCTATTTTTTCTTATTATGGAAAACTGAATTAGAGGCTTTTTCCCCCCACGACATTTAATATTTGTAATTTTATTGACATCATTTAATTATTGTAATTAAAGAAATTTTTTATTTAAATGCACTTAATAGAATATTTCTTCTATATTTAATCAAATTATCGAATAAGAAATCATTGAATTATAGAAAAAAAATTTTTTAATAAAGTTATTTAAAATAATTTTTTAAAGGTCATAAATTTTTACCAAAATAGTAAAAGAATAGTAGAAAAATATATAAATTTTAATAAACACAAAAAACAAAAACTCGTTACCCTTGAACGAGTTTTTTTAAGAACAATTTAACAAAAAAAAAAAGTATAAAACTTTCAGCTTTTTAAGCATCGACAATTTTGTTTAAACCCAAATAGACAGGTTGGCTCTATTTAACTTTTCAAATCAATACAAAAATAAAAATTATAATTCTGGGGAATGATTTCATTAGATTGTTAAATTATGCAAAAAAAAATAATAATAAACTTTTAGGCTATGGAAAAATAATAAAAATCTTAATAAATTATTCTTACGTTTGATAAATAAATAATAATAAATCTTTAAGAAATGATTATACAATAATCGCGTTTTTCTTTGCTCTCTAAGGCAATTTCATTTTCAGCTCGTGGCTATATAAAAGTTGAAACAAGTGGATTCTAATATTTTCTATTAAGAAATGTGGAACAAATTTATGGAATGACAAAAATTTTAATTGCCAAAAGGAATATATAACCAAAATTTGTAATTAGAGTTACAATAAATTAGTATACCAATTAGAAAAAGTCTCAAGTCTTAGGACAATTTTTAGTATAGACTATAAAAATTGAAAATCTACTGAGTAAATTTTAATATATAGATTAAGTTTATTTAAACTTTTCTTAAATTCAAACTATCAAATTTCTATGTATACTTACTTATATGATTTTTAAAATATATAATTAAAATAATTCAATTCATTTTAATATCTAAAAATAATTAATATTTATATTAACTCAAATTACTTAATTTTGTAAATAGAATTAAATAAAACTTTTCTATTAAATTTCATTCAATTGAAATCTTAAATCCAAAAAAAGCAAAAACTTTTATATTGAAATATAATCATATGAATATTTAATTATATACTTTTAATAAGTTTCTAACAACTTTATATACTCCTTATTATTCTTACACTTTTTCCTGTACATATTTTAATAAACATGTAAAAGTAAATTTTATACACTTCATATTATTATTATTGACATATTATTAACTATAAATATAAGTGGTGTTCAAAGAGCATTAAAATGAGCTCACAAATTTTTCCTTAGGGGCTTTTTGGTATATAATATGAATAACGACGACGACAATGATATAGTTCTAAATATACCAAAAACTACTAAAATTATACTTTATGTGTGGCTTTAATTTTTGTTTGAAATACAATTTTGAATATGTATTATTCATAAATAAACTTCCGTCGTTGTTTTCGATCACTGGTTATGGTTAAATACAACAAACAAACCACCTTATGATGGTAAAGAAAAAAGCAAACGAAAGAAGAAAGTTGATGGGTATTATAAGTAGAAAATTTTTTGAAAACTATTTAGAAAATTATATATCTATAGAAAGAAAAAGAAGTCTTACAAAGAAACTATTTCTATTTAATAAACTTATAAAATAGAATTTGTCTACAAATAAAGGTGGAACTATAATATGTGGTAGATACAAGCTTTGCTTAACCTGCCTTAAGTAATATAGCAAACTGTCTAAAAAAGAATGAGACTTCGAGTTTCGATTCGTTGAATTTTGTTATGTAAATTTGATTTTACGTGATGTAAAATGATGGAATTATCAAATTGCATATGGACAGAATTTTGAGAGCATAGTTATAGATTATAGTATTCCTATTCCTTATTATTCTTAAGCATAGCATATGCTCTATATAATTCCACCTTAAAGATTTTTATCAGTTAATTTTATTCAAAAAAAAAAAATATGTTAACATTTTTTTTCAAATTCCATATACAAAGTTTCAAGTATTAACCAGGTAATAAACCAAAAGCTACTTTTAAATTTTATAAAATAAAATAAAGCTTACATACTAAAAAAAAAATATAAATTGATATAAATAACTTACCGCAATATTTTTCTGATTCTCTTTATCCAATAAAAATTCCATACTTTTATGTGGACGTCGTACAGATGGACCACAAACATCATCATCATCATCATGATCAACATTATTATCATTATTTTTAATTTGATTTTTAATATTATTTGTATTTAATGTATGACGTTGATTAATATTACTATTTTGATTATGATAATGTGGTCCTAATTCCATTAAACTACGTGTTTTACCTGATATTATTGTTTCATGTGTATCTAAATTTGTTTCAATTAAACCAATTTTACATAATTTCTTTTTATTATTATTATTATTTGTTTTATTATTATTATTATTATTATTAATTAATGGTTTATCTAAAAATTGTATTGGTGGTTGAATTGGTGGTTTTGAATCATAATAACCACTATCACCAATACCACTATTAATATTATTTTTATTAATATTATTATAACCGATTCCGTTCATATTACCGTTTATTTGATGATAATCATTATAGTAATAACGACGTTCGTTGTCTAAAAATTCTTGACTATTTGATTTATTAAATATAGTATAGGAATTATTATTATCATTTATATTATATTCATCCCTTGGTTGGGATGATGAACGATACGCATGTTGTCCTGCGCGTAATTGTTGTTGTTGTTGTTGCTGCTGTTGTTGTAAAATCTTTTCAGATACCCCTACAACTCGTGGTGGTTGTTTTGGTAATGGTGGTTTACCTAATAGCAACACGTGGTTGTTATTATTATTATTATTATTATTGTTGTTGTTGTTGATTAATTTTACCCCATCATTTTTCATATCAGCTGATTTTTTATTTTTTAATAATATATTTGATGATGAATCTACTCCATTTATTTGACAATTATTATTATCATTATTATTTTCAATTTGATCATTTATTTTTGTTATTGGTCCTTTAAGTGGTATATATATAAAATCTGGTGATTTTTCACTTGATGATGATGATGTTGATGTTGATGATAATGATGATGTTTTATTTTTAATAGCACCATCAGCAATACTTTTCTTTTTAATCAAATTATTTGAATTTTTTATATTTTTATTATCATAATTATTTTGATTTTGTATTAAATTTGGATCATTATTAATTGGTTGTTGTTGTTGTTGTTTTTGTTTTTTACGACGTAATGAAAAACGAAAACCACCAGCAAAACGTGATAAAAAACTTTTATGATGCTTTTCATCTGGTTTTGGTTTAAATTTTTTATTTAATAATTCTGGATTATTAATTGGATTTATTGGTACGGTTGTTGATTGTAATAAATTTTGTTGTTGCTTTTGATTTATTATATTATTTGGATCATCATTAATTATATTTGTATTATTACCATTTATATTATTACTGTTATAATTATAATTATTATTATTTAAACGTTCATTTGTCATTAAATTATTTGTAATATCAATAATTTTATTATTATCATTTAAAAGATGATGATTATCAATATCACTATTAAAATTTGATTCCATTTTTTTTAAATTTTTATTATTATTATTTTTATTAATAATAATTTTTTTATTTGCACCGTTTATATTATTATTATTATTACTAGCGTTACTATTACTTGATTTAACCGTGTTCGAAATATTACTGATCGTTTTTGTTGTCGTTGTCGTTTCAACAATATTTGATTGTTTACAATTATCATTAACAACAATATCTACTTGTGGTTCATTTATTAATTGTGGTTCATTATTACTAATAATTGTAGCACCAAATGTAGTTTCTCTTTTAATACGATCAGTTGCTGTTGTTGTTGCTGATGATATGTCATTTTTCTCATTTCTCTCATTTTCATTTTGATTTGGATTTGTGTTAGTTATTGAATCAGTGACGTCTTTATCATTTTCATCACCATAACCAAATGTTACAGTTACATTTGGATCATTATTATCATTAAATATTATTGTTGATTCGTCTGTAACATTATTATTATCAAATTGATTTAAATTTTCTAATGAATCTGGTTCATAATTATTATCAATTTCTTCAGATTTTTCACGCCAACTATATTCAGCAACAATTGGACAAAAATTAACACTTTTACCTAATGAATTTTTTGATGTTGATATTAATGTTGATATCAATATACTACCTAATTTTTGATTAATTGGTAATTGTATTAATGAATTTGATGTACTTGATATTTGATAATCATTATCATCATTTATATTATTATTATTATTACCATTTATTGATAATTTATTTGATTTAAATTCATTTAAATTTGGTGTTGATGCAACAAAATTACGTTTAACTGGTGTTGAATGATGTTGAACAATATTATTTAAATCAGTTAAATCACTTGTTGATAATTCATTTGGATTAAAATTACATCTTTCTAAACTTTCTGTATATGATGTTTTTAAATTTGTTGGATCTAAATCAAATGTTGTTTTACATCGATAATTATGATCAATATGTTGACGTGGTGGTTTTTCGATTTTAATCGTTTCAATTAAATTTTCATTTTGTTGATCTGAATTAGCTGATGAATATGAATAACGATTTTCACGATATGTACTTGATCGTCGGACTGGTGGTTTTGGTGGTGATATTTTTTTTTCATTTTCTAAAAATTCACTTACTAAATCACTATTATAATGACGATCACTTAATATTGATACATTTTTATCAAAATGTGCTGATATTTCATCTAATAAAAAATTACCTTTACTTAATTCAAATTCATCACTTAAACATGAATTACGTCTTTTATTATCATCATCATATAATTTTATATCATCTGAATCAGATGATGATGAATTATTACAATTATTATCATTATTATTAATATTCTTATCAAATTCAATTGATGAACGTTTTGAATTTGATGATGTTGATGATAAACGTTTATTTGAATTATTTTTTTGATCCATTTCAAATGTCGATTTATTATTATTTTTCTTAAAACGATTATTATTTGATGGTCGGATTATTGATGGTGGACCAGTTAATGAATAATCTAATAATGTTATATTATTATAACTAGCATTCATATAATTTGAACCACTATTTAATAATTTATTACTATAAGAAAATTCATTTAATTCTAATGGATTATTTCGTTCATTTTCTTTATCATCGATTTTACGATTCCAGTTTAACGAAGAATTTTCTTCTCCACTAAACGATAAAATTTTCTCATTACTAAAACTTGAGCATATTTTACTCTTATTACTATCACCACAAATTTTTTCTATCTCACAATAATTATTTAATAAATTTAAATCTTTTGGGCAACTTGAAACTGTTGTTAAATATTTATCCTTAATAGAAATATTATTATTAGTTTCAGAATTATTATTATTATTATTATATAAATCGTTATTACTAGATGATAAATATTTTCTAGAATTATTTTTAGAAATTTTCTTTAATTCACAATTATTATTATTTTTATTTAATTTATGATCATTATTTATTGGTAAATTATTATGATTAGATGATTTAATATTTGAATTTTTATAATTATTATTTTCTGTTTCAATAAAATTTATTAAATTATTATTATTATTATTTAACTCAACACGTATATCTGGTAAACTAGATGAATTATACTGAAAATTTGTCGATGTTGATGATGGTATTAATTGAAAATTTCTATTTTTTATTATATTTGTTTTAATTGTATTTGTATTATTCCAATTAAAATGCGCCGACGCACTAGTACAATCCGAAGAATCATCATCATCATTTTCATGTTCGTCGTTATCGTCGTCGTTGTCATCAATGTCCCCTTCTTCTGATGATTCTTCTTCTTCTTCTTCTTCTGATCGTGATATAGATGAAAATTTATTTTTATTTTTATTATACCATAATTTTGGTGAATTTGATTGTGGTGGTGATAGAGACGATGATTTCTCAATAAATTTTGAATTTTTCATTTTATTATTGTTATTATTAATATATTTTTCTCCTATTTTAAGAATTTTCGTTGTAATTATTTGTTGTTTTTGATTTTTTCCTCCTACCCCTATACAATCATTATTAATTTCTTTATTATTTTCCTTATTGGAATGTTTTGATATTAGAATATCATCATCAGCACTACTATATGAACCACCACCATTATTATTATTATTATTATTATTATTACATTTTTTTAAATATAATTCTTCTAAACTTTTATGATTTTCAAATTCATCTTCTTCATAAAATTTCTCATTCATTGTTGTACGTAAAAAATTTGGTATACTTTTTGATTTTGTTCTTAAACCAGAATAATAATTATTATGTTCACAATAACCACTATCTTCAGATAAATTTTCAACAGAACTTTTACCTTTATTATTGCTACTATTATTATTATTATTACCATTTGTTAATTCACGATTAATAACACCTACTGATGATAAATTCATTGGTCGTCGTATTAAAATTCTTTCTTCATGTGACAATATACTATTATCGGTTGATGATGATTCTGAATCACTTTTTGATTGACGTTCATCTTGATCAATAATAATATTTGTAGTACAATTATTATTATTATTATTACTATTTGTACTATTACGAAATACTGATGTTGAATTTGTATTAAATAATATATTTGGATTATTATCAAAATCAATTTTATCTAAATCTAAATATGTTTGATGTAAACGGCCATCACTACTTTCAAAACGTTTTAAACTATTATTTGAGCCACGATTTGAATTATTATTACTATAACGTTGCTCATCAACATTAGCATCAAAACTTAATAATGATGGTGATGAACCAATTGATGATGATGATAATTCATTTTGTAATTGACGTTCTAATGATTCAAATTGTATTAATGATGATGAACGTGATAATGAATTATATGATAAACTATCTGAATCGGAATATATAAAATCATCAAAACGTCTTCGATAATTTGTTGTTGTTGTTGATAATGTTAATGGATTTATTAATGAATCAGAATCGATTGTTAGTAATTCGTTATTATTTCGTATATTAAATTTACGTGGACTATCTGGTAATAGTCCATTACTATTATTATTATTATTATTATTGTTAGTTTGTGTTAAAGGATTACTAGTAGGAATTGTAAGATGATTTATATTTAGCATTTCATCACGTCGAGCACGTTTTGCTGGACAAGCAAAATCACGTTCTGATACCGAATCTTGATCTAAAATAGAAAAAAAAAATTAATAACTAAAATAACTTTAAAAAAAAATTTAATATTTTAATACCATTATGTAATTCGATACGAATTACAGATCCTGTTTCCGATTCAGAACTCCAAGCACCATTTTCATAATGTTGATAATTTAAAATCGATTCTTCATCATCTTCGGATGTTTCTTCCATAATTGGTTCAAGCATTTGATGTGATCCAGTTAGGAAATTTGCATCTTTAAATATAGAAATGAGAAAAAAAAAAATAAATAAATTAAATAATAAATTCTTTGATTAAATTAAAACTTTTTGTAAATTTACTTAATTCAATTTACATAAAAGTTGATTAAAATTAATCAAATTATTTTGAATTTTTTTTTTATATAAATTGATATCGCTAAAAATATATTTGAAGAAAATGAATCATCAGTAGAAAATATTAAATACGATAATGTAGAAAATAATTATTAATATTTTATTAGTTCATTTCATAAAATATAAAAGCACGAAGCATATAAGTTCATATGATTTTGTCTAATGATGCAATAGATAAAATATAAATTTAGGTCAATTTGTTATTTAAATGTAAAATTAATTTGAAAATTATGTTCAAAAACAATTATTTAATGTAAAATATTAAATAAAATATTGTTTATGTAAGACAAAAGTTTGTAATTTGATTTGAAATTTGTGTTTTAAAGGTTTTCAGATTCGTGAAATTGATTAAAATATATATTTATGCTGATTTAATACAATCTATTGACCAATAGAACAGTATAAATTGAGCTTTTTTTTAATCTGAGTAAACATTTTATAATATGTAAAGTTACCCGAATGAGCTTAAATGTTCAAATTTACATTATGATTTGGTATAGAAACCACCCAACAAATATGACAGCCTACATATTAAAATTTGATTTAAATTAAAATTTCCGATATTGACAACCGTACCTGCATTTAGCCTTTCACTTCCTAATATTTGTTTATGGAAATTAATGCCTTAGGGTGAAATTATTAAACAAAATAATTGAAAATTGTTTTTTGAAATTCAATTGACAAGGCTAATCTAAATATTTAATAAATGTTTGTAAACAAATATCAAAAATATGCAAGGTCTTTAATATTTGTTGGACCACTTACTGAAATATCTACGTACAAATATTAAAAGTTAAATACATTTCTATAGTATAATTTTATTTGAAATTTAATGATCTTAATTTTATGAATCAATTGAAAAATTGAACCCTATTTGATTCACCGGTATACATATTTGGCATATAGTAGGTTCGAAAAAATTAACAAATTATAATATTTTTCATAAAATTTATTACCTTGTTGTCCAAATGGCATCATCCATGGTGCAGCTACTGATCCATTAAACATTCCTTCAATATCAAATTGATCCATTTTTTAAAATTTTTAATTAATTTATCGTTTCACTTAAATTAATTATATTAAAATGAAAAAAAAAAATATGATCGCATCTACATTAAATTATTTATGAAAATTTTTTTTTTAATTGATATTCAAAACTTTTTCGAGAATAATTTTCCTTCATTATTTTATCATCGTCAAAAAATTTTTATCACCATTTTTTTTTTTTTGCTAATTGTTTGTTTACAAACACTCTGGACAATAATAATATTTTCCACCCATTAATTCACTTTTCTGATGACGTTTGCAACTAAAATAAAAAAAATATAAGAAAATACAAAATTAAAAATTTGAAAATTATCAAAAAAAAAAAAAAAAATATTTATAATAAATTTTCGGGTTCTTAATTGATAAAAATGTCAAACTATTTTTAACTTTCCACACTTTTTTTCATAGCGTTTTTTTTAGTATAGTTTATATATTTTTATCCGAATATATTTATGTATATTAAAATTTTTATTTCTGGTAAATTTTACTAAGCGAACTGAAAATATGATGACAATAACAAAACAAGAAAATTCTAATTTTAATTGAGTAATGAAGTTTTGTTATACGTTCTGCTCTGGTATATTTTACATTTATATTAGTTTGAGAGAAATTATTATTACTTTAAATATAAAATTCGTTTAGTATTTAATCAAAATTTTGATCTAGAAAATTTTGATTTTTATTATTATTATTTTATTTTAAATAATTTTTCAAATATATACGTTTTAAATATATTTTTAGTTTATAAGATTTTTCTTAAGTTTACGCGAGGGGATATAAATATTTTCACGATCTTCGAAAAATGATCGTGTCGGTAAAAATGTTTTTAATAAACTAAAAAATATATAAAATAAATTACTATATATAATCTAAAAGTAGAAAATATAGAAATTTGTTTTGAAGAAGAAAAAAAAAACAAATTTATATAAATATAAGGTTCGAGCAATTTTGGGAGTTTGTGACCAATTTAATGAAATAAAATGTCAATTTTCGATTTCAAAATTTTTAGATCACTTTACTATAGTGACATATTAATTTTGGGTTATAACTTTTTTTAGGAAATCAATATAATACAATTTAAGTTTCAAATGATACAACAATTTAGTATATTTGAGAATTTTACCAGACAGAATGAATGTAATTTTCGTCTGTCTATCAGCCCAATTAAAATCAACAATTCAGAAAATAAATAAGGAAAAATTCAATTATTAGTGTAATAAATTTATTGAGTATTTTTTTTTGGCAACAGAATTTCCCAAACATACACAAATATGAATTGTTTATACATTTGATTCAGAATAAGACTTACAAAAAACAAAACAAAAATCAAAATGATGAGGTCGATAAGAAAGCCAACATTTACTTTTAGGAGCTCCCATAGCTCCCACACATTTCATTTCATATCTTTCATTCTTATTTGAATAGATTTATTTATATACATTTTATTTTTTTGTCTTGGGAGAATTGAAAAACCATAAATTTATACATATAATGTTGGCATTCACCCCAAAAACATAAAATCACAAATTATACATATACATACGTAAATAAAGTTTAAATATAATATTTAAGGAATTATGAAAAATTTTAAATGCAAAAATTTTTAAAATTTACTTTTTTTTTAATAGTGTTCATTTTTATGATTTGAATTTTCTTTTATTAGTTTTCGGTTATTAGATTATTTTTATGAAATTATAAAATTTTTTAATTATACCAAATTCTATTTTGAAATAACAAAAAAAAACATTCTAAATTATCTAATGATTATAATTTGAAACTAAGTTGCTAAGCCAATCGGATAAAGGACAATGTACATCTTCTGACGGGAATGGATTCTCAACAGAACGTCAACCCTTTCTACTTTACTAATTAATGAAATTCAGTTTCTCAGGTTCATTTATATCCTGCTGTCAAGATAATTACAAATTAGCTAATAAAATGTTTTAATAAAAATTGAAACTATTTGCCAAGTGAGTGATGACAAATCAAAGCGAACTGTCAAATTTATGAATAATAATCAAATACTTATATTTTTGTTGTGGAAACTGAATTAGGTATAGAATATATCTGAATTTTTATGATTTTGTTTATTGTATATTAATATAAACATGCCAAATTATATACATACATATAAATAATTTTCAGTATACATACTTATATCTTTCGGAATTATGAGTAATATGATTTTTTTTTAGTCCAAACTAAAATTAGAATTATTTATTTCGTTAAAGCCATATTAAAATTAGTCAAATTAATTACGTATTTATTTATTGGTATATAATAATTAAATAAGTCAACTGATTATAATCCGTTTTTACAGTTTAAAGCAATGCTGCAATGCCGGCCGGATGTTTTAATCCAAGTGTTTTACAAATAGTAGCGCGTGTTTGTTTTTCTTATCTTATCTAGGAATTTCAATTTTTATTTTCTTTCAAGATCAAAATTTATGTTCGAGTTAATGATCAGCTCACAATTATTTTTTTCTTACTGTCAACACTAAATTAATCTATTTTTATTACACAATTTTCACTTAATTAATTTTTTTAATTACATAATATATAATTTCAAAAACAAATCTTAGATCTACAATTCATTTTAATAAATATTAATTCTATTCACTATTTACCTCACTAAACTCTAATAAATTTCTGAAATTCTGAAAAAAAATCTAACCACTTTACGATTATAAAAATTAAAACAACTAAAATAAAAATTTCAAAATTTTTCATAAACGTTTTTTGTTTTTGTTTATAATATCAATAAATAATAATTAAATCATAAAAATATTGTATACATGATAAGAACGAATTTGTATGATAAGGAATAATGTGGCGTCAGATATAATACAAGTAAAAAACACTTGAAAATTTGTACAAAATTTATTTAAATAGCTGAGGTTTTGGGGATTTTTAATCTATATAAATATTTTTCCGGCGAATTTCACAACAAAATTGAATTAAATTTTATTTGTAAACAAAATTTTTTTTTTTGTTAATAATCAAGAAAGAAAATTATTTCATGGATAAAAAATTTCAAGAATTTGGGGTAGTAGGAATAATCGTATTTTAAATACTTTGATCTAGATTCTGTATATTTTTCCCATCATTCGTTGAACTTTTGTCGAATATAGAACTATGTATATAATTTTCCAACAAAAATATATAGTCAGACTAATTTAATTAGTGTAATCAGAAACTAAATTGGGAAAAACCATATTAAAAATGACATAGAGAAATTGCAATATTTAAATTATAACCATTTAATTTTAATTTTAATGAAAAAAATTGGAATGTAACCATAATTTTTTTAAACTAAATATGAAGTTTGGTAAACATTTTAGTATTTTACTGAATTATCACTAAATTTTCCAGTTTATTTGATTAACTATTGCATAATCAAATTTTATATAAAAATTATAGGAAAAATTATACTGAAATAGAATCAAATTTATACACAAATTTGAAAAACAAAACACTGTACAACATTTTCTCTTTGTTACTGTCACAATTTACCCTACCTTCACAGTAATAACAAATCCAATTTTGTATCAGAAATACCTGCATAAAATACTTTGAATATGACAACAGTAGAAGTAGATATAGATATAATAGATAAACATTTTGGTATATTGAAGATTTTTTATATATAAATTTTGAAAAACAAGTAAAAGAGATGTGAAATTGTTGCCGGTTTTTTAATTTAATTTATAGAAAAGGCTCTGAATCTGAAATTTTATAACAAAAAAGTATAATGAATGAACATTATTCTCTTCAAAGCAATCTAAAAAGTTTTTTTTCAAAAAACAATTCTCTGACAGTCTAGCTTCTTACCAAATACTGGCATACCAGTAGTTCACTCTGAGATTATAGCAAATAAAAACAGTAGTAAAATGTAACCATAAAACTCAGTAAATTCTCACAACTCTACCCAATAAACACAAATATTTTGTCGGAATCATTTCTCTCTTTTATAGGCCACAATATACATACACCATTCAGCTAAAGACCTGTTTTGATATAGATATAGATATAGTGAAAACCACTAACAAAATAAATATTTTATAACAAAAATTTTTAATTTTTTGATTCAGTTTCTGTTATACTGTCTTCATCAAAGTGCAAAAAAAAAAATTATTTTTTTTTTAAAATTTATGATAAATTTAAACAGAATGGCTTTGAAATTTTGTGCAAATTTAAATTTTTTATTTAATGAAAATTCAAATGGATTATTACATAAATATGAATTAGCTAAATTAGCTGGTTTTAAGGGTGTTGAAGGTGGTTATCCAGAAAATATACCAATTGATGATGTTGTCAATACAAAAAATCAAAATTATTTAGAACAAGTTTTAATTAATATAAAATTGGGTAAATAAAACTTTTTAAATAAAAATTTAATTTAATTAAATTTATATATGCATATATAATTATTGTGTAGGTACTGCAGAAGAAACACAATTTGGTTCTACATCTTTGCCCCATTTTGAAGATCAATTTAAAACATTATTTAATGACACTGTAAGTGCAGCGAAAAAATTAAATTGTAAAAAGTAAGTAATTTATTAGATACTCTAAATTAATTATATAATTTAATTTATTGCATTTATATATATTTTAGAATACATTTGATGGCTGGAAAAGTGACTAAAGAATCATCTGAGAAACATTTGGATACATTTATAAATAATTTAAAATATGCATCAAAAATTTTAGAAAATGAAAATATAATTGGTGTTATTGAACCAATAAATAAATATGCTGTACCAGGATATTTTTTAAATAGTTATAAAACAGGTAAATAAATTATTAAAGATCAACAATATTATCAATTCTGTGAAGAGCGTAAACAATAATCGCTGAAATTTTAAATGCGATTGTACACGAAATTTCAGTACAAATATATTCTGATTACGATAATATTTTTGAATGATAACAACACTGTCAAGCTCTAAAGTAAATAAAGACACAATCAAAAATTAATAATGCAGGAAATGATCGAGGATTTTTCCATATCTTATCAGTCATTTTCATAGATTATTCTTTATGACTTATGATTCTAAATAATTGCTTTTTTAATTTGAAATTATTGTTAATTTTTATATATAGAAAAATCATTTAACATTATTTTCTTTCTATATAGCTATTAACGTTTTGAAAACTGTCAACAGTCCAAATATTAAACTAATGTTAGACATTTATCATTTGCAACATATTCAAGGCAATATTACAAATGCATTTAAAGAATTACAACCATATATTGGACATATTCAAATAGCCCAAGTACCAAATCGTAATGAACCAAATGAATGTGGTGAATTAGATTACAAATATATATTCAAAATAATTGAAGAATCTGGTTATACAGATTGGATTGGTTGTGAATATAAACCAAAACATGACACAGTCAAAGGTTTAAATTGGATACATGAGTATGGTTATTGTCTGTGATATAATATTTTTTGTATATATACAATTACTATGCAAAAATAAAATAAATTTTATAAATAAAAAAATAAACATATTTCCATATTTTTAAATACAAAAAAAAAACATTAATAATTTTTTTTATTTTTGTTGATAAATTATCTGCAAGGTCATATGAAAATTATTATTGCATTGAAACTGATAAGATAATTTGTAAATCTAACCTTCAAAAAAATATGATTTTAAAATTATGTACAAGTTATCATTCTTAATTACCAACATGATTTTTGTAATTTCTCAAGTTCAAAAAAATTTTTTTTTTTAAATTTTCATTCAAAAAAAATTTCTTGCAGACGTAAATTTAATATTTACTTGTTAAAAATAAATTTAAATAAAATTATTTATATTAGATTTTTGTGTAAAGATTAGATGATAAAAATATCAAATTTTTAATGTAATTATTCTGTTTATTTTTAGATAGTATCATTTATAGTCTTAGGGCAAATACCATTCATTTATATACAAATCTTTGCTTAGGGTGAATTTTTGTATAATAAAATGTCTTAACTGAAAGCTTAAAAACACGTTTATAAAGATGTAATTTAAATATGTATATATATCGTTATGTCATATCAGTATAGTTTTCAGCAAGATAAAATTTTAAATTATTTAAGAAAAATGATTGTACTTTCTAAAGTTATCTTAAAATATTCATTGAGCTGAAAACGAATTTGAATTTTTGTAAAGAAAATCTTGAAAATGTTAAAATGTATGTTTTGTCTTATCTGAAATTATCGTCAAGTATTCGTACTCGTAAATACTTCATTTATAAATAATAGATAACTTTTTAAAATAAAATTATTTCTCGCGTATTGTGACAAGATATAATTTAAATCTGTTTTATTAACAATCATTTTCTAATTAAATTTTAGATAAATTTTATGTTCTTTTATTATTTTAATTTAACTTTGTATATTATTAAAGTTGTTTTGCATTATAAAAGCTGTTACCATTATGTTATAACAATTATATAGTAGTAATTATGCAGGACTATTATAACAAAATATTGAATTGAAGAACTTAGAAGTTTCATTTGTGCCATACTAGAGACTACTTAAATTAATTAATCAACAATGGAATATTATAATTTCTATGATATTGTCACAGAAAATTTGCATTAAAAGAAATATGTGACCAGAATAATTTATATTTGTAGGCTATGTGAAACGACAATATTCGTAGGACAAAATAATAAGTAGAATTTTTGCATTTTGATAATTTAGGAAAATTAAGTACCCTGTACATTTTTTTGTAATAGACAATTTTAGATACATAAAATCTATGACAGAAGTTTGTATTTGATAAAAATATAAATAATGTTAACTTAGAATTTGATACTAACTGGAAATTTGCAATACAATTTAAACATAAAATTTGAACGTGACTGGAAATTAGCACTAAAATTTCTTATTATATATAAAACTGATAAATATTAATCCAATTTCAACTCTTCGCACGATAAAAGTACAATATAAATATAATTAAATGGTAAATTTTTGCCATGTCTGATTTGATATTAAATTTTTCTTAAATTTACAATTTCAAGTTCTTTTAATTATATTAATTAAAAAAATAGTAAAAGCTTGAAAATAAAAGTAAAATATTAATTATAATTTTCACAGACTTTTCTCCAGACTGATAATTATATATTTTCATTTTTTCTAACCAGAAAATGAATCTCTTTTCAGCTGTTAATCATTTCGCTTTAATTTATTAATTATATATAATTTAAATTGAAAGAGATTTATAATAAGTAAGTTCCTTTTTTGTTATGTTAATGAAAATTAATATTATAATTATTTTATTTGTGGTTATAAAACCTAATTATATAAATTTTAATTTCAAGTTTTAAATTCAATTACATTAAATTCTTATATATAATTTTCTCTTTATAGCATGATACAGAAATTAATTTATCTATGATGATGACCTAAAAAATTTTTGTGAAAAAATTTATAAATTTTAAAATCTGATTGTATAATTATATCTTTCATTTTCTATAAAAAATTTAATAATTTTATATATATAAATAAATTTGTATTATGACAAGAGTGTTATTTCCTATATTAATCATTTAACCTTGTCCGTAAATAAATGAATAAAATTTGGTTAAGATATATTTTTTTTAACTATTTAATAGAAATTGCCTGAAGGACATTAAACTTCTTTTTTTGCTGAATTATTTTTATAGTAATAGTTTGATTGATAAAATAATATAGAAATTATTAAACTTGGTATGGTAATGAAAGTATAATTACTTTATTTGAGAGGGAAACTCTTTAATATCATTTCAATTTTATTTTTTGTTGCACAATTAGTCAACTTAATTTGCATTATGAAGCTTGGAGAAAATATATAGTGTTAAATTAATAAACTATTATGCCCAAAGCTGTCTTAGTAGTACGATAAAATTATAGATATTAAATGAATTTTTTTTCGGTAACCACTAATTAGAGCTCATCGAATCTATTTTCCAAGGTATTTATTATTGCACAGGAGGCCAAATATTTTTATATTTTGATCTGTAACACAATTTAAATCTCTTTTTCAGGCCTCATTATCACTTCAATGATAAAACTACTTAATTAATTAGCAAAAAAATTAATTTAAAATATTATTTCGTAATGAAATATATCAAAATAATTGATATGCCTACCCACTACACTTAAATGTATACTATGCTCATATCAAATTTTGTTATGGGTTGTATGTACATAAAATACAATTTTTGCATTCATTTAGAAACTTCAAAATAATTTTCCATTCAATTTCAATTTAATTAATTAAATTATTTTCATTATTATTACTTTTGATATTTTACGTGAAAAATATTTATAATACCGTATTATTTATATTCCATTTGATCATTTTTCTAGTCTCAATTTATGGTTACATTTTAAAATCAATTATCTAATAGCATATATAAGTTTGAAGTTTGATATATAAATAAAATATTCATTGCCAATGAAAATTAATTTTTCAATTGTTCATTTATATATTTAAAAGCTGGTATTAAAAGATAGTAAATAATTCTTTTTTTATAGAAAAAAATTGATTATTGATACAGGTGTGTCAGCATTAAGTTTACAATTATTTTCATATTTGTCTTAAACTTTATAAATTTGTTTATGGTTATATGTAGATAGAAAACACTTGTGTTATATAGAACATTTTATAATAATGTATTTAATAATTAAAAATTGTAATTTTAATTATTAGAGATTGGTTTAAATTTCAATGTTCAATAATATTTTTGAAATTACATATAAAATAAATCTATTTCTATAAGTCAATTTTTCAAATACTAATACTAATTTTCTGATATTTTTTATCTCTATGGTATACAAAAATATAAATGAATTATTTCATTCAGAAAATTATATATAGCTAAATAAATTAATCCGGAAAATTACAGAAATAATTTTCAACATTAATGACACAATTTTAAATCTATATTGCTTCATTAGACTAATAGGCCATCTCGAAGCTTACTTCATTATTGTGCAAAATATCTTAAATTATACTCCAAATTAACTTCGAAAAATATATATATTAAATTTATGTTCGTTCAAAAAGTTAATGATGCCTTTAATATTCAAAATGACAAGCCCAAATAATAATATCTTATTTCGTAATTATATATATGTGTAAAATCATTATAGATGAGTTGCTCCAGAAGCTTAAGATTATTATGCCTAACCCAAAAAAAAAAAAAAATTTCTAATTTTTTACATTGTAAAATTTTTCCATTTGATGCTTTAACATTGATCACGACTTGAAAACATCATGATTTTTGATTAAATGATTTCTCATTTTTGAATTCAGTAATCACAAAATTTTGCTTGTCTTCATTTAAGTGGCCAAAATATTATTTTGCACCCATTATAATATAATATTTTTGACATTATTAATAAAATTATGATATACTCCATTGTAAGATTTATATCATCCTGATGGCTACAACATTTACTATATATAAATTGTATTATTAAATAATTTTCCTTCATAAATCAAAAAAAAAAATATGTTCAAAACAAAACAAATTTTCCCATTGTCGTCGTTATAGTTCATTAATTTTAACGAAAAATTTTTTTTTTTGAAGATGACATTAATTACCCATTTTTTATTTCTAACACAATACGAAATTCAGTGTTGCATATAAAGAATAAAGACTTTTATAAAGTTTCGTTTGAAGGGAATTTTTGTAATTATTTAAATTTTATGGATCGACATTGAACTTTTCTTATTTTCAAAATTTGAAGAATTATTTAGCATTGAAATAGAAGGCACTTTTAAGTTTCTATATTAAAAGAACACCATTTAAAAGTAATCAATTTTAAAATTATTGATATATAAATTTGAATTATTTATAGTTTGATCCCAAGTGTCTCAATCAAAAATTGTTAATTTTACTGAAATTGAAGGTAATTTGATTGAAATTGAATTAATATCTTCTCAACAATTATCAAAATTTCGATTTTTATAGACAATTTTCGAGTCAAATTCGATTCTTATAAATGAAATTTTTGAAACTTAAAAGTTGGTCATATACAATTAAAATTTTGTCCTTTTATATAGTTTGGATTTTACAGAAACTGTCACTCATTTTTGACAAGATTATCACAAAAATTATAACTATAAAATTGTATTTTGAAATTCAATTCAAATAATTTCTGTTTGAGGAAATCTTAATCTCTTATATTAATTTCATAAATTAAGAAGTAAAATACAAAAAAAAATGATTTACTGTCACATTTTCTGCGAATATAATTCCAAAAAAAATCTAATCTAATGTCACGTTTTAATTGGAAATCTCATAATTGTTAACACCGTGAGAAGATCTTAAATAAAAAAAAAATCGTTTTTATTTTTGCAATGCATATACTTTCACTTTTTTAGCATTTTACTTTTGATAGGCTCCATTTTAATTTCGTTTTTTTGAATTTAATTATCCACAACAATAACACAATAAAAAATTATCATATTATTGCAAAATTACCAAATAAATAACACCTTTTAAAATAATCAAAATTCCATTTGAAATTTATTTTACGGATGATAACTAGATTTTTGTAAAAAAACGTAGATTTATTTGAAATGATCAAAATTTAATGGTAAATTATTCGCAATTGAAATTTTTCAGATATTAAATTTATTTAATCTTGTTAAATTTGAATCATTGACATTTAATATGTTTGTATTATTAAGCTTAATATATGATACCGAGGTGAAGATAAAACTTTCGAATCAAAATGAAATTATAAAATTTCAATTAATATTTTTAAAAGATTCTTATTTCGAAAATTATTAAATCTTCATACTTCCACAAAGGACTATAATTTTTTATATTATAGTCCTTTGTAAAAGTACAATTTTTAAACAATATCGTTTTCGAAATTTAATACAAATTCCATATTTCGAAATTAATTAAAATTTCAAATTAATCAAAATTTAATTCCACCAAAAATTAACTAATTAAAATTTTGATATTTCTTAATCATTTTTCTAAAAAAAAAAATTTTGACAGAAATTGAAAATTTCACACCAAAAAAAATTCCTCAAACAAACAAAAATCGTTCCGAAACATAAAATAGCAATTAATGTAATTGCATGTTTTGGATTTTTTATTTTTGTAAAAAATGAAAATTAAAAAAAAAGAAATTGTTTTAAAAAATTTATTTATACAAATTTTCGTTTTTTTTTTTAACTTTTTGGCAATTGAAAGATTTCTCAATCAAATAAATAAATAAATATATTTTGGTGTGGTGTCTTCGGGGTTAACACAACAACAACAACAACAAATTGTATCACGATCAAAAATGTTTTCGATTTTATATTATTTCTTATAAAATTTTCACGCTTCTTAATCTAATGGAATTTTTTCTGAGTGTTACATAATCTACGAAAAAACAACAGATTAAACCAAATTTTTTTTTTTCATCCAAGACTTTTAAAGGTACAACAATGTTTAAAATTTCTGCCATTGCTGTGGGTGATATAGTCACAAAATAAAGGTGAAATATTCAAAGCGCTTATATTTTTTGTATACCAACAAAAGCTTTAAAAGTTTATTGTGTTGAGATTTAAAAAAAAAAAAAATCATTTTTGATTAAAAATCAAATTTCAATTTTAAAATCTACAAAATATAAAAAAAAATAAATGAAAGTAAAAATGAAATAATTTTTTTTTTATGTTGTACATAGAATGGAATTTGATTATTATTTTTCATGCTTCGGATAGATATGTATACAATTTCTGTTTTTTTTTTCAATTAGTTATGAGTTCGTAATTTGAACTAAAATTGAAATTGAAATTGAAAAAAAAAACAACAAAAATTTTCGATTAATATTTTTCTATAATATTACAGTCAATTTTTTTTAATTCGAACTTCTGTTTAAGTTGAATCACCCAGAATCGATCGATCATATCGTCGGTCCCATGCCAAAACCGCGAATGTGCGATATTACAGTTTCGAGAAAATTGCGTTTTAATTTTTGACGATTTTTGAAATTCTTATATAAGCGATATAGAAATTTTTTAATATTAAAAAAACTACGACGAATTGCACATTTGTGATTTTTGCATATTGTAGATTTTGAAATTTTACAATTTCTGGCATTAAAAACTCAATTTCATAAAAAACGCACATTCGCGGTTTTGGCATGGGACCGACGATATATGCAATTTAGTTATATATTTTCCAGTGGAATTGATTTAACTCAAATCGCTTCGAATTACTTGTCGATCATAAAATTTGGTTGTATAATATTTTCCAGTGGAAAGAATTTTCAATTTAACTGAAAATTGATTCAGTTAACTGCTTTAACTGAAATCATTTCAGCTCCATTCCGGATTTGATTTTAAGATATTTGACTGTATAAAAAAAAAAATTATAAAATGAATTTCGAATATAATTTAAAATTTTTTTGTTGATTAGTTTTGATCGTTTTTTTTTATTTATTATAATTTGAAATCTAAATTTGAAAAAGAAAAATTGAAATATTTTGGTGAAAATTAGTTAGAGAGCGTTACAAATTTTAATAACATTGAAACATTTAACAATTCTGTTATAATTTTTAATTTCTTTAAATTCTCCAAAAAAAAAACTATAAATTAAATTTATAGAAAAAAGCGAAAAATTAGTAATTGAAAAATTTCATAATTTTTTTGTGGTTTTAATTTCAATTTTGATTTAAAAAAAAAAGTGAAACTGAAAATTTTATAAGTGAATAAAATGGTGACAAAATAATTGAAATTTGATAATAAATTTAAGATTATTTATTGCATTGTACATTAAATTACATTAAATTTTCCTGTTTTTGGTTAAATACACAAAATTTCGGTCCGGAAGTTAACAAAACTTTCAATTATTTTATGCAAATTAATCATTTTTCAATGACAGCAATTTAATACATTTTTTTTTTAAAGTATCTTGTTAGAGTTTTGGTAAAATAATTAAAAAATAAATTTGAATTGCTGGAAAATCAGGAGCGTTGCAAGGCAAATTTAGAGCCTAAGGCAATGAGAAATCTTTTAACAATGCACAGAAGTGCGATAGACTATAAATTCTGTTAAACCATAAAATGTATTACAAAGTAAAATAGCTAATTTAACTGACACATAAAATATACTTTATACTACTCAGGTTTATGATGCTGCCTTCTTGTCAAAATATTACCATCAATTATATTATCGTCTGGTAACAACATTAATAAAATTTTATAAACTTTTCCAAACCACAAAAAAAAAAATTTAGAAATACTTTTCGTAAGAGTGTATCATCGCTCCATTCGCTCCATTCATCAGATAAGAATAATATTCATTTTAAAAAAAGTCATATTTAAAGTGAGACTTTCTTTTGTGATTGACATTTTTGGGACAAATAAGATGTTTTTTCGTTGTCGTTGGTGTAATTTACAGATAGTTTTTTTTTTTGTTATGCTCATAATTCATTATACAATTTACTGTCAAAAGATAAAAAAAAAGGCATCCATAATTTTTCATTGTTTCTCGACAAAAAATTTCATAGTTTTGTCAAATTGTTTTTATCAATTAAAATTCTTTTGGTTTTTTTCTTCACTATATTTTTTTTTTGCTTTGCGTAGAGAAATTTTATTATAAAAAAATTTTTTAAACAATTTTTAACATAAATTTAATGTTTAACGACATCATTGCTGAACCATGACTACAACTAATTACAATACAATTTATTTTAGTTACAAATATAACACAAAAATAAATAAACTAGCTATAATTTTCTTTTAAATGCATTTTCTAGAAAAAAAGTAGTGAAAAAGAGATTATCACCATCACTGGAAAAATAAAGAAAAATAAAATAGTGTTTAAATATAGGTTTAATGAATAGGTTTGTAAGTTTCATTATAAATATAAAAAAAAATTATAAGTATATACTACCTTCATAAAGTTAAGCATTAAAAATTTGTTTGCTATATTTTATATGGTTTCTGAGCATCGATAATGTAAAGGTGACATTAAACGAATGAAATTTATAAATTTTGTTTCTGAAATTAGTTATATTTAAATTGTTTAAACTTTGCATTACTTTTGGTGGTAATCGTTCAAATTTAAAATTTCAATTTTCTTCACATTGAAATATGAATTTAAAGAATGAGGTTATCTCTGAAAATATTTTTACCTTTTAGACCTCTCCCTAATACAGGACGTACGGCGTATAGCGTCTGTCAAAATCGTGCACATTCATTTTGTATGAGATGCACATTCATTTTGTATGAGAGCTCCCGAAATACGCGGCGTATGAACGCCGACAATTGGAATTTCCAATTTTGACGGGCGTATAAAAATTTTTAATTTGATTTTTGAAATTTAACAAAAAGAAACATCGATCAAAAAAATTTTATTTTATATAAATGTGGCGTTTTATTTCGGGATACACTGGCGTACCAGCGTATCGACGTATGTACGCCATCCTGTATTAGGGAGAGGTCTTACTTATATCATTCTATATACCACAAATATAAACTACATCCCCATCTCCTGTATACAGAGCATAATTACCAAAGTAGCCCATTGAATATTTACTGGTACATATAAAGTATACTTAATTCAAAAAAATTTATGATAAAATTATTTCCTGCTGTTCATCCAGAGTCTCTAATTTCAATAACGTGTGTAAGTTACCTTTTGTAAGTACAGACAAATTACCATCTTCTTAATATAATGAGTTCATTTTTGTTTTGAGTTATTTAATGGCATTGTATACCATTGGATAGATATACATAATTTAGGTTTTTTTTTCGTAATGAAATTGTATATTTATGTTTTTGAAAAGACCGGATGCGGGGTAAATCGTAGGTGAATTAAAAAATATATATACTCGGTTAACATGTAATAAAAAAGAATGATGAGAACTGAAAGTATCAAAGGGAAAAGGCGTTAAAAGTGCATTGTACTGATGGTACATTGCAAATTTTTTTTTTTAACTATATATCTTATATTACAAAACATAATATAAATTATAGTATGTAATATACAATTATGTTAAAAATATTATGTTTTGCAGGAAGACAGGAAAAACTGTCACTTCACAGACAACAAAAATTTATAATTTCTATAAAGGAAGAGGTGGGTAACTCAATTATTGATTTAAAGAAAGTTTCAGGAAAATAATGAAAGTTTTTTTTTATGGGTTAAACCATAATTATAGTATTTAATCTTCCTCCAAAAATTTTTTAAATGTTTATTTCTTGTATTTTTGGTGTTAAATTAATTAATCAAATAAAAATTACACGTTCATTTCTATTTATTCTTTTTTTTTCGTTCATTTCTATTTATTTTCCATCACTAATTTATGAAAATAAAACGTTTTTTCACAATTTCAAAAATGATTTGCACTTTCAAAACTATCCCAAAAAAAAAACAATATTCGAATATTCAATTTAATCAAAGAGTGTCTCACCACAAAAATAGTTTTTAATTAAAAATTACATACTATAAAAACATAATATTTTTTATGATTCAAAGAAAAAAAAAATGTAGAACATAAGTGGTTTTTATTTTTTGGCAATTTTGTTAGAAAATATCATGACTTAAACCAAAACTTTCTCTAATTTATTTTTTTTTTTATAGATCATAATTTTATTTTAACGTATTTCCGTTTCTACGATCAATCATAAATAAAAAAGATTTCTCAAATTTTGTAAAATAAATAATTAATTAGAGAACTACAAATTATTAAACATATTCAAATTATTTACATAAATAAATTATGTGAATATTTTTCTTTGGGTAGAAATTTTAGAAAAATTCCTATATAATCGAGTTTTGCTTGAAAATCCAAAAAAATAATAGTCAAATCGATTATTTAATAAATTAATTTGAAAATTTAGAATATTAATTAAATTAAAAATTAGGATTAATATTATATATACTTCCTTTTCCATATTTTTCCGTCAGAATAATATTTGCAATATTTAATATCGTTATAAAGTATTAGCATTTTCGTCTCAAATTAGTCTTTTTACACTTAAATGTAGTCTTTTTACACTTCAAAATACTCGTTTTAGATTTCCAATTAGCCTTTTAAAAACGGATTTATTTTGTGAAGGGATAATTTGAAACATAAAAAGACTACTTTGAAGTGAAAAAAGTATTTGGCCCGAAAATGATATATATTGAATTTCGATTAATATGGTTATATATCGCAAAATGATTTTTAAAAAACCCAAAAATATATTATTATTTAATTATATTTGAAATTCCAGTTTTTGATCTACCAGTTTAAATGAAATCATCTTCACCACTATCTATTGGTTAGTTTTACAATCTTTTCAGCTGCGCAGTATTTATTATTATTAGATCATTAAAATATTAAAATTCACAACTAGAAAAAAAACAATGCTTTTTTTAGCTTTTCGTATTAATATCACTTTTTTTTTAAATTTTGTTGATGCTACTATTTTCGCCAAAATGGGTAGATAGATCCCACATAAATTAACCAGTTAAACGCGCTTGACGTATATATACATCATGTAGAACTGCTTCTATTGTGCGTTTGACGTATACGCCGGGTGAAAAAAAAATATGAAAATTCAAAATTTTAGTAAAAACTTAAAACAATATCATGTAAAAAAGTGTAGTTTACACTTATATCAGGATTGCAATATGTAGAATCTAATATGAATTGTTTCGGTCATGTTAACCAGTTAAGTGCATTTGACAAATATATGCGAATATATATACGTGTCCGGTGATTTTAATTACGCACCCAAAAAGACACTTTTGAAAATAAATTACTCGCTTAACTGGTGAATGTAAAAAAATCAATATTTGCAAAGGATATTGATAATAATTTTAAATATTTTTGACGAATTTTTAAAATTAATTTAATGAATTTAACGATAAATTTCCCAAAAAACTTTTAAATGAGAAACGCTCATAGTATGAACAAGTGGAATTTCAAGTCCTTCGATACCAAAATTTATTAAAGAAACGCTATGATTTTTTTTACATTTTATTTTATATTCAACATTTTAATATTTTAAGTATATTTAACTAACAATTTTATTCAATATCTTTATTTATTTTACTTCTTATGCTAACATTTTGCTAACTAAATAAAATTGCAATTTCAAATTCTAATGATTTTTTGCAAACGAAATGCATAAAAAAACATAATGTATTTTAATGTTAGTTTTTTTTTTATATTCGAATAAAATCAAAAGAATTTTGATTAAAAAAAAAAATAAGGAAAAGAAAATATGATTTCATCCTAACTGTTTTCATTAACTAGATATATATGTAGATATCATAAATGCATAAGCATAAGATACGGTAAAGTTTATATATACATACATATATGGTTTTTATTAATGTTTTGAGTTTGGCATAGCGTAAATTTTATTTATTTAATATGAAAAATTTGTATAATTTAAAATTATATAAGTTTTATATTTTCAGTAAATTATGTAATAAGACAGTAATTTAATTTAAAGAAGCTTTGGTTAATTAAATTTCCTTTATTAACTATCTCCATTAAATTTTAATGTTAAATTTTGTTTGTATATTAAATTTTTTAACAAAATTATGTAAATTTTTTTTTGATTTTATATTTCAATTTTCTACAATCATTTTCAATATACAATTTAATTTATTTCTCCATTATTTTATGACTTAAATGAAAAAGATAAATCAATAATTAGGTTAAACCTTGAAATTATTGCATTTATATATTTTTCATAAAATCTTTTATGATTAATTAATTTAGGTCTTTGTATAATTAAAACGATCGTGTAAATAACACAATTTACAAATTATATTTATCTTCATTTCAACAAAAAATAATTACATATCATTCATATAATTATAAACAGCTGGTGATCTTCAGTCAATAAAATATCCCAACTCTTAGATCTACAGTCTACACAATTAATTTCACATTATCTCGAAATTTTGCATAGTATAATTTTAATACTATAAAGAAAAATTTCAAATTATTATGAAAAAATTCAATGAAATTTTTCATTTACTATAATTAAAATGAATAAAGTTTTAACAGTTTCTCTAAATTAGCGATCCAAAGAATTTCCATATATAAGTGAGAATCAGATAAAACTATAATAAATTATATTTCTTTAAAATTAAAATTTTCTTGTCCAGTTCATTATTTGTGGCACAAAAAAATTACCATAAAGTCCAACCAAGAATACATAATTTTTTCTTGTGTTAGCACACAAAATAAGAACTTAAGCGCATAAATTTTTATTATGTTTATTAAAAATTCTTGTTTCAAGCTTTAAAAAGAAACTTTATTTCAAAAAAAAAAAATTATGAAAACTAATTTAGTAGAAAACTGTTTTCTTGATTTTCTTGAATATTTCTTTTTTGAAAAAAAAAAAAAATATACTTATACCAATTTCTTTTCAGACACACTTTCCTACACTTTCTTACACTTTCTTACATCCTCCATGGTGTAGAAATTTTATGCGTTCTTTTGACTACACCTTCTACACCTTTTTTAAATCGGCGCCTTAGAAAAAGTGTACACTTTTCTACACTTTTCTACACCTTCAAATTTGAAGGTGTAGAAAGTGGAGATGTAATTAATTTTTTTTTTAACTTTTTAAGATGGAATTATATACTATTCGTCAATTAAATAATGTTTTAATCACAAATTATGAAAAAAAGTATAACAATTTAAAATTATAAAGAATTTTGTCGGGGTGTAATAAAAGTATGTTTTTTTCATACCTTACACTTTCCTACACCACAGATTTTTGATAATTCCCACCATGGTGTGGTGTAGAAAAAAAATTTTCTGAAAAGAAATTGGTATTAATGTCTGTTTGGTATCACAAGAAATTAGCATTCAAAAATATATAAAGTGAAATGAATCAAAAGAATTACTGTATTATGTATATTAAAATGTTGAACCGGTTTGAATAATATATGTATGTTTTATGCACAATATAATAATCATAAAAAGATTGTATCCGTTTTATTTATATTTTAACAAAAAATGTTTCTTGTTATTGTTAAAAAAATAATATTGTGTAATTTAAAATTTTTATACTCCTATATTTTATTTTATTTTTTTGCACAAAATAACGAAAAAGTGATTTTCTTTTAAAAAAATATGAATTAAAAAAAAAAATTGAGGAAAACACTTCGAACTAAATCGTGAACTACATAATAAACTATATAATTTTATGTAAAATGTTTTAAAGTTGTTTTTTCTTTCAAAAAAAGTTGTTTTGAAAATAGTTTTTTTTCTAGTATTATTATTGTTTACTCCTACACTGTGAGATCTTAACATAAAATAATCAAAACAATAAAAAATTATGTTAATTTTTGTAATAAAACAAGAAATTTTGAAAATTTCGTAATCAAAAACAAAATTTATATTTTAAATTTTGAAATCAGATAGAAATTTGGGTTTGGGTTGAAAGATTAAATTCTGATTTGATATTTTGGTAAATTTGGTCAATTTTTTTCGAGTAAATTAAAGGTTTCATGTTCGTCTTATACCATTAGACGTCCTACTGTCAAATATTTTGTACTGCCTAGAGTATTTTTCTATTTTTTCCAGCTATTTGCTGAATGAAATTACTTTTTTGTGCACCACAACTATTTTGATTGCCTAAAATACTTAATTATTTTCATTTTTCATAAAATTCTATTTTTAAATTCAAAATTTTCTCGTCAAATTTAACCAAAAATTAATCATTTTTTGTTTATTAGTAAATTTTTATTCACGATTAATTAAGTAAACAATTTTTTTTTGCATTTCATTAACCTCAGATAACCTAAATTTTCAAAAAAACAACACAAATTTTTTTTTTATAATTTATTTTTTATGTATTTATGCATAAATTTTATAACAAAAAAAAAAATTAAATTATATTTCTTTATTTTATGGTATATTTAAGATCCCCGCCCATTGTGTTTTTACCCTTTTTCTTGTTCTGTAAAAAAACCAAGAACCAAAAACAAAATACAAAATTTTAATTAAAAAATATTGTATAAAAGTTTTCTGTAATTTGGTTTGTCTAATAATTATATAAAGTGTGAATGTAAACGATTTATATAATTTTTGGAGTAATATTTCAAAATTTCAAACTACTTGAACTTATAAAATATACTTGTTTAACCAGTTTTTTTTTTATTATAAACTTTTTGAAACATAAATCATAAATAAAATAGAGACAACATAAAAAAAGTATATAGTTTCCGCCCTCCAGTTTTTTGTTTGAATCCCAATCAATGTACATTAAACTTAATTCTAAAATTTTGGTACACGTTGATCGTCTCTTCACATTTTTGTATAATTAAATTGTCCTGATAGTAAAAAAAAAAAATTAAATTTTAATTCCTAATAAATTAAAAGCTTAAAAAAAATTATAATCTTTTATAGATCAATTTTTGTTAGAATAAATTATGTTAATAGTTTCAATCAATTTTAAAAATTTTGTTAGTAACTTTAATAGGAATTTATATAAATTATAGTCACTTTTAACTTTTCACTGTCTCATTTAATATTTAAATCTTAATTTGACAATTTGTAAAATGAATTATTAACCAAATTTATTACAAAAATCAATTGAGACTTTTATGATTATCCAAAAATTTAATCATATTTAAAAAATTAATTAATAATTTTAATGGTAAATTTGCATAAAAATTATTTATTATGTATTCCTATAAAAGTCATTGTAACGTAAATAAATCAATTTAAATTTTTTTTTTTTTTTTGAAATTGCATAGCAAAGCAAAAATTACTCAATAATAAATTTATTAATGATTTTTCAGCAAATTAAATAAGTATAATTGATTAATATAAAGAAAAAAAAAATGAGAATTTTATGTTGAAAAAATATTGCAAATTAATTAAATATATGAATATCATATTTTATTTATATTTAAATTGCTGACATTTTTATTATATTGTTTTCTTTTTGTGGAAATTTAAATATTAAATTTCTCTACATAAAAGATACAATATGTTTTTTTTTTAAGGTTGGATTATTAATTGACATATATAAATATTATTGAATTATAATTCGATTGACACGAAAATTGTGTGTTTTTCTTCAAACCAGCTTTTGGATTTGTCAGAATTTATATATTATTGCTATAATTTCTCATTTTCTATAATATCTCTTTTGTTTCTGTTAGGTGTAAATTACAAAAATGTATTAAGTATAACAATATTGAATTATAAAAAAAATGAATGCCAAAGGTCTAGACTTTTTTAGGTGACCCTAACAGAAGATTATTATTATTTTTTTACATTTTCTTTACATAATTTCCAAATGATATACATATAATTATTATATTCTTTCCCCATTTTCTTTTAAACATTATTATTTTTATTCATCCATACTTCAATTCTCCTCTCCCGGCAAATACAGCCTTGGCAAAAAGTATTAGGCACCCTATAAAATTTGACTTTTATGACAGCAGCGATCCTCTTAGGAATAGAGCTAATTAACTTGCGGTACTCTTCGGAAGAAATAGCACACCACACTTGCTGTAACACATTTTTAAGTGTTTTTTTCGATGTGATTGAGTACTCCTTGATCCTAAGCTTCAGAATACCGCATAGATACATGTTCTATGAGGTATTCTGAACCATAGGATCCAGGAGTACTCTATTACATCGAAAGAAACACTTAAAAATGTTTAAAAATGTGTTACAGAAAGAGTGGAGCTAGTTAGCTCCATGCCTAACCTAAGAGGATCGTTGCTGTCATAAAATCTAAAGGCTGCCCAAGCAAATATAAATTATTTAATTATCATATCTGCTTACTTTGATTTTATTTAAAATGTTGCTTTTTAAAGATATTAAGAATTTTATAGGGTGCCTAATACTTTTGGCCAAGGCTGTATAAAACATAAATTTTATGCTATAATACAAATTCATCATTATTGCAATAATATTCATTCTTAATATTTTTATAATTGAATAACTGCATAAAATTTTTTAAAAAAAAAACTCATTTTTATTTTTTTTACCAAGAAAAATCTCATTTGCATCTTTTACTATAATATAAAAGCTAAAAGATTATGCAGTCGAGTTGCATTCATAAGCGCAATGGAATAAAAAAAAAATCAATTGTTCATATATTTTGTTTACACTCGGCGCTGTCTTCAGTCAGATAGAAAAAAACTTAAAGAAACAGAGAAATAATCCAAGAAAAAAATAAAGTAACACTTTGTTTAATAAACATAAATGAAGAATAAAAAAAAATTATGCTCAAGAAAAATGGTCATGCATGCATGATTTTTTATTTATACTTGTTCGAGAGTTACAATGTATAAAAACTACAAGAAGATTGGACGCTAAAAGATATGAACGTGGCAGACAGAATATAAATACATATACGTAAAAAGTCAGCACCAGGTAATAATGATGATGATGATGATTATTATAGACGGAATCATTATTTCTTCTTCTTCTTCTCTAATTTGTAAAACTATATAATAATTTTTATTCCAAAATTACAAAAATATTGAAAGAATTTCTAACATAAATAATTTTGAATTGAGAATTTTTCTAAACTAGTTTTGGAAATTTATATATATATAATAAAAGTTCTATTTCTACTTGTCTGTATAAGCAATTTTTGTCTGCTCTTTTAAATTTTATTTTAATAGTAGCACAGAGTTTTGGTTTTCGATGGTAAATTTGGTAACTGGCATAAACAATTTGTTGAACCAAATACTATAACGAGTTATTTTGATCAACATAATAATATATATAGATTTAATTTTTGTAAAATAACTAGAATCAAATTGCAATAAAAATGTGAAAAATGTAATGAAATAATTTTGAAAAAGAAATTTTGTGGGACTTAAAAAAAAATATTAATGAAATTTTGAGTCCAACAAACGGTTTGCACATTTATAGTGTTGTTGGGTTTTTGGCAGTTTGACAAGAAATGGTTTCAGACGATGGTAACCAAAAATTTTATAATAAATTTGTTCTACATTATATTGTAACTGAATATTTTTTTTGAAAAAAAAGTAAAGGTTAGAGAATTAAGAGTTATAGAAATTTTTGAGTAAATTAAAATTTAAATTTATAAAACAAATTTTGTATTTATTTACTTTAAAAAAATTTTTATAATTCAGAATTTATAAATTTAATTATAATTGAAAGATTTTATATATTTTCAAAAGGAGAACTAAAATTGTTTTAAAATATTGTCCTTATTTTTTTCTAGGTTTAATCTAGGTTTAGTAGTCTACCTACATAATTGGGGAAATATTAAACATTATCTTCAATTAAGTTGGATGTATAATTTACTGTCAATTTTCCAAATTAAATATAAAATAATACTAATTATTACTTATAATTTTGTGGTAATATAAATACATATTATAATTTACCATAATATTTGATAATTTCCGAAAAAAATCTATAGTGAACAACGAATATTCTATAAATGTAACCAACTAATTCTGTTAATGTAACCAAATTCAAGGTTTCTTTACCATTTCTCAAAAATAAATTCACCCTATCTTTAAAAATTACCATGGCAAAACGACATATACGGTATTTGAAATATATAATTTAATAAAATGACAACCTTAAAAGAAATTAAAAATGTATATAATAAATATTTTTTAGGTCGAATTTTATTCCCCTAACTGAAGGTTAACAATAAATTATATTTCATTCTTTTAGCAGGTGGATTTATTAACAAAAATACTGGAATTTTATTTAATAAAGAAAATATTTTTTGAAAATTATAGTAGAAAAGAAAAAATGCAACAGAAATATCATGACAAATACAAAAAATTAGTCCTACCTGATGCAACTTCCTGAGCCAAGTAAGAACAAGAATTTACTAAATCACTCTGTACATATTTAATTCAAAATTTATAGATCTGTTTGACAGATATTTTCAAACATAAATATATTTTTAGTTTTTGTTTATTAGACAAATTTTTTTCTTAACTAATCTGTCTTAATAATTTTAAATTTTCTATGGTTTAATGACTAGGGCCAATTCGGTCAGAGAAAGCTAAATAATATAATAAAGATTTCAAAAAAAAAAAAAAATCATTAGAAAATAAGTAATAAAAAAATATTAATATAAATAAATGAATAAGAAATTTTTATCAATTTATATTTTTTTCATAATAATAATTAATATAATAAATAGCAAATTAGCCCTGACTTTAATTAGGAAAGTTTATAGTATAAAGGAAACACAGTATTTAATCAATTATTTATTTGTGATAAAAAAAAAAGTATATTAATGAGCAAATCGAAGTGTAAAATTGTAGAGAAATGTTTTCAAAATATAAATTTATAGAAACAGCTTTTTTGTGAAGCTCTAAACATTAAATTGAACATGAAAAATATTATTTCTAATTGACCAAAAACAGATGGTTTTCAAATTCCTTTTTTTTTTTTGATGGAATTTACTTAAAAAAATAATTTATCAATTTCATTATAGCATTGTTACTGTCAAAGTTAATAACTATTGGTACAATTTAATAATATAGTATTGTAAAATTTTCATAACAAATATAGAATGATCAGTGACTATTCGATCATTGGACTGTTTTTCAGTTAATAAATGTGATGTAAAAAGTGTGAAAAGAAAATTAAATTCCAAACTATAAAATTAATTTTGAAAGGTAAATTTTAAAAATTAATTAATTAAATTCTTAGTTGAATTAATTAATTATGTTGATGATGATTTGTTTTTTTTGAATAGTAAAAATTTATAAATTTTGATTAATTACAAAACGATTCAACCAAAATTCTCTTACCTTTACGATATTTATTCCATATAAAAGAAATATTATTTTGTAATCCAATGAAATATAGATTTTTTTAAATGTAGTAAATCTATTTTTTTATATAAGTTGAGTTTATTATGAAAAATTTTTTTTTGATAAACTTTAACTATAATTAATAAATAAAGAAAATTGTTAATTAATTAAATTTAAATCAATTGTACTTAATTAAATTTGTTATGAAATTTTTTTAGAAATTATTTATTTATGTATACAATCATTGCTCTATTTAAGGGAAAATCACTTTAAGCACATATATTAAACAAATATGGATATTTAGCATCAAATTTTACTTATATATAAAAAATTAGTTTTTTCTGCAAAATTAAGGCACACTTTTTTTCATAAATTCCACAACAAAATTAAATAAAAATTAACTTGTTTTTCTTGATTATTTTATTTTATCAAATGAACTTGACTTAAAGCATTTATTCCTTTTTTTTTTTGCAAATTAATATTATTATTTTATGTTATTAGCACAATTAATTTTATGTTATAATTTTTCATCCAACAAAAATTTATGTACAAAAAAAATTTCCATTTAGCTAATTTTCACCAAAATAATAAAAATTTGAATAAATAAGTAAACATTTTTTATTATTATTTTTTTTGTTTATGTTTACACTTTAATTATTTGAAAAATTAAACCAAAAAAAATAAAGAACGACTAACGCACGGCGTGTTAATATTATAAAAAATTTGTTAGATTAATTTTTTTTTTTTAGTGAATTTTGTTAAATGACAAAAAAAAGCATCAAAAAAAATGTTTAATGTTTTTTTTTTTAGTAAAAAAAAAATTTCAAACAAAAAACAAAAAAAAAAAATTCTTATTTGACCACGTAGACAGCAAAAGGTAAAGCAAACAAAGAATCTTAAAGATACATTTATGTATGTTTGTATCTTAAAAGATAGTTTTAATGTTGCGTACAATTTTTTTTTTACGTTACGGTTTGGTAAAAAAAAAATTGTTTCTGGTTTTTTCTACCGTTCTTAAAATTAAATTAAAAATATAAAAATTCGATTAAAAAAAATTGTAAACAAAAAAAAAAAAAAATAATATACAAAAAACAAAATTTACGTCACTCGATCGTTTAATATAGTTTTTAGTAACAAAAATATTCGCGTCTTTACCTGTGCTAACCGTCTTGCTTACTGTCTTCTATTTAAAAGTTTACTAAGCGCTAAAGACCTGATTCAGGTTTATTTTTTTTTTCTGTTGTCTGTTTACTACCTTTTCGTATTATTTTTTTGTTTTTGTAGTCTTAGAGCTACACGACTATAAATTTTTAGTTGTTTAATCACATTTTTTTTTTTTTTTAATTGTGGTTGTTAATTTTTATAGTTGTATTTGTTTAACGTGTGTGTTTTTGTTGTGTAGCCTAATAAATAGCCTAATAAAGTTTAAAAGGTAAAATGACAGAACTTGATAAAATACATAAATAAATATAAAAAAAAAATTGTTTAACAAATTTTACTATAAAAAAAAACAAATTTAAAGAAATAAGAAGAAAATGAATTGAAAATTATTTGAAAATATAATAAAAAAAAAATATAATTAATGAGAGAATTTTTTGTTTTGTTGATAATTTTCATTGTATTTGTTTAAAAAAACTACACAAATACAAATACTTATAAATTCGATTAGTAAATAAAATTATAAACTAAAAATGTGACGTTGGTTTTATATAGACTAGGAGCTTTAGTAACAGAATTATTTAAAAGATATGCTGGGTTTTAATGATAAAAATTTGCCGCTTGTGCATGAAAAATAGAACGAGATAGTATATTATATTTTTATATGAGAAAAAAGTAGATCGCTGCAGAAGGGATTTTTTTTTTTTGACAAAGGAATATAAAATGGCTGATTATCTCTGTACTACAGATCACAGATGGCACTGTTGAATGGCAGTAGAATTTTATTTAAAAAAATAATAAATCATTTCAACTATTATATTTAAAATCAGCAATTAAATATTAATTGCAAATTGTATAATTAAAAATCAATTGTAAAAAATTTATATTTACAAAATTTATATTTTATATATATAATATTTTATATATATATATTTATGTTAATATAATTAACATAAAAAAATGTAAACAATACAATGTTTTATTGGCAATACTGAAATGCCAAATTTCAACAAAACTGTGATACCATATGCGAAGGATTATCTATGGTTTTCAAAAAATATCAAAAATTATCTATTGCAAAATGAAAATTATCCTTGGTAAATGAAAAATATCCCTTGCAAATGAGAATTTGTTGTTCTATCTTCGCACATATTAAATTTCCATAAGAAATAAAACCTTTCGGTCTGTTTTTCATGTACAAGCGGCAAATTTTTATCATTAAAATCCACCAATACGCAAGTAAATTTGATTTTCATGCAAAGAAAAATAGGTTGAAAACAGTACAGAATTAGAGATAGTCAAGGAACCATCAAAGTTCGTTATTCGCATAGACTTGAATCTAATTTCCTTTATTAACAAGTTGGCTACAATCAACAGGATTACACTACAATATTGTTGCCAGAAGAACTAATAGAAAAACATGATTGACAGTGAAATTATTCACCCACCAACAACATCGAAATTATCTACAAAATATATCCAAAAATCATGCTGCATTAGAAGATTATTTTTCTGGTAATGTAAAAAGGATCTGCGAATAATAAGCACTACCCATAGATTGTAGTAAAAACTCAGCAATTTTCACTATATTTTAATTGAATTTGAAATTCAGGCTCCTAGTCTAAGCTTATCAATTTTTATTGCAAGGCAATTAAATATATGATTGTGTAGAGACAAATACGACAGAACCTTATTGTATATTGTATATTATTTATATTTACACATAAATTAAATGAGTATATGTGTTTTATTGTGCAAGGTGAGGTCTTAAAGGTGTGCATACTATATAGAGGAGATTTTTACGTTCTTTGAAAACGATTCAAAGTAGTATATTTTTTATTCTTAGCTGAATTTCTTGAAATTAATAAAAAAAAGGGATACAATATTCTTTTACTATAATGACTACATAATACTATAATTTTTATTTCTAATTCTATCATAAAATTTTATTAACTTGGCATTATTACTATTTTCAAAACATAACTTTTAAAATTAATTATATAAAGTATAACTTTTAGTAATCTGTAGTAATTTTTGAAAGAAAAAAAATATAATAACATTGTAAGGCTATGATTAATATTTACGGTAGCAAAAATTGTTTTTGATTATCATTTCAAAATTTTTTATAATTCAAAAAGCTTTAATAATTAATAACATAATAAAAAAAACAATGGAAAACTTTGTTATATTTTGTCTTATGGTAAATACTGTGATTCACGTTTTCTTGTTTGAGATTTTAACAAGAAACTTTAAACATTTTACATCTGAGAAGTTACTAAATATTTTGAAAGGTGTGCTCTGACAAAGAATTTACTTACGATGATATTTTCTATCACTATAAAATGAAACGATATTATTATATATTTGAAAACTTATGTTAAGTACAAAATTTAATTTATATTTTCTCATGAGATTTGAATTCTTATAAAAATCGAAAAGGAAATAATTTAGGTTAACCACTCATTAAATATTTAAAATATAATTATAGAATTAATTAACAGAAAGTTATCTATATTATTTATCCAGATTAAATCAAAGCCTGATCTAGGACGTTTTATGTCTACAAACTGACCAGAATAAATCAATTTTCTCCAGCTAAATTAAAACGCAACATTAATTTAATTGTTGTTATAGAAAGTTTGTATATATATATTTTGTAAAACATCTTAATTTTCAAATTAACGAAATTTTTTTTTTGTAAATTTAAAACAGGAAAACGTAAATTTTTTCTCAAGCTTCCGGGTATTTTTTTTTTCGACTAATAATTAACACTTCAAAATTATACTTTGAAATTTAACTAAATTTGAAATGGTTTTTGGTTATACATTTACTTCTTCTTATATAAACCAAATAATTTATTTGAATTTAAATTGAAATTGTAGATTGTATAATTAACTAATCAAAATATTTGGAAAAATAATTTTGTATATAATTGTTTTGATTCTTAACAAATTATAATTAAATTTAACAGGCTGTAAAATATTTACCGATGGTAAACAGTACTCTACTAACTACCCCAAATCTTCAGATTTTCTATATTTTTCTACCGTTATATTTTAATATTAAATTGCATAATTTTTGTATATTTTCATACTTAAACCAATTATTTTATTTAACAAAATTTTAAATTTATACTTCAATGTTATTTGCATATAATAGAAATAAATTTCCTTATAGTGGCTACATCATTATATCTCTTTGGATTAGTTGTGAAATTAATTTCAATTATTAAATAAGAAGGAAGAGACTCTACATATACATACATAAATAATTAATTACAAAAATAAAAATATATCAAAATGGAAATTTTAAATTAACGTATATTTAATTTGACAGCTGCAAAAATTCACATCATCAAAAATTTTTACAATTTTTTCGCATTTATTTTATATATTTTGCAATCATTCAACAGTTTTTTATATATTTTGCAATCCTTCAACAGTGTTGAAATAGAGTTTTGACCTCCGTCTATCAATTTTAAAATGATAAAAAAAGAGAATTTCGAAATATTCTTTTGACATAGATTTTTTTTTTTAATATACCATTTATTTATTATCAAAATCAATACACAATCTTTTTTTCTAATCAATAAAGTTTAATCATTAAATAAATTAGATAATCATAAAAATTTAATTCAAATAAAAGGTATAATAATTTTTTTACTCGCAACCAATTATAATATTTTATTTCAAAAGGCGGAAAACTGAAAACTGAAACCAAAAAATACATAAAATTTTATTATGCATTATTTTAAAATTTGCAATTTATTATATGTATATGTTTTAGGTTTTTTTTTTGTGGTTTTTTGTAAATAAAAACCTAGTAGATATTTTTTAAGCGGAAAATTAGATACTAAAAGTATATAAAAAAAAAAATTTCATTTCCTTGATTTCATTAATAAAAATATTATAAATATTTACAACAAACAAAACAAACATTAAAAATATTATAATGTTTTTTTGTTTTTTTTTTTATATTCTTGAGACTTTTCTTTGGGAGTGTTATGAAATTTTACACAAAAAATTATTATCGTTGTTGTATAAATTCGCCAGGTATATTATATTATTGAGGTCAGAAACTAAAAGTATATCTTTAAAATTTTCAATAGCTCTCTATGATCAAATAAAAAATATGTTAGTAGTCAATGTTTCGTATAATTAAAATTTAATAAATTAATAAAAAATTGTGGGTGGATAAAATATAAATTTACTTTTCTTATGTTTTAATTACGTAATTTTTGAATTAGGTTTTCACTTTTAAATTTTTTTGGGGGGGGACTTGACTTGATAACCTTTTCAAAAAACATAATATAGTAATAAATAAGATTAAGAAGTTTTATAGATCAACTTTATTATGGTAATTCAGGCTGTTATAGGAAATTCAAAAATTTATTAAAGTTCATTGAATTTTTTAAACATTGAAAATTTACTATTATATTTTTGAATATATTTTTGATTTGTCTCGCTAGTTACATATCCAAATTTGAATGAACTGAGATTTTTTTTGATATGGAACTTGTAAGATAAATCAATTTAACATTACAAATTTAATAGATCTATTGAAAAATATTGTCAAAATTCAATGAACTTTAATAAATCTAGAATAAATGTTACCATAGTAATTAGCACAAGAATGGAAATGTAGTTACTATATTTGCAATGGAAAAATACTGGCAACTTATAAAAGACTGTCCTGTCATTCTTTTAAAAGGATATCAAAAATATTTGCAAACCATCTAACTTATTCTTAAAAATTTGTCTCAAGACTCAAGGAAAAGTAAGTTAATATTTTTTACATCTTTCCTTTTCGCTATAATATCAAAAATTCATTTAAATTATTTTTGAAAAAATTGGTATATACCTGACAAAAATTTACATAAATATTATTACGACGATAGTAGATGCCACATACAACACTCTCTCTCTCTCTCTGTTTTATAATAATAAAAGTATCTGTCTGTCTACTAGTGTTTTAAAATGTACACAGCTGCCAATAGTAACTTTGTTTTTTTTTTTTTTTTTTCATTTTTATAAAAATAATATAATAAATACAATGAAAAATTCCAGCATGCTACTAACTATCTGGATATCATGCAACCGGTATTTTTATATTATAAATAAAAAAAAATGTTTTATCAACAAAATATTATTTATATGCAAAAAAGAGCAAAACTCCATTGTTGCCAAATTTTGAATTTTGTTTGAAATAAAATAATTGAAATATGGTAGACCCTTTTTTTTAAGGTAATTTAGAGAGCCTATTATACCCAAATATGCCTTTGCCTATCCATAAAAGACTATATATATACATAAGTAATTAAATGAGCAATTAAAATCATGAGCATTTTGTAAAATATCAGATTTTCCAGGGTAGAAAAAGAGATAAATGAATCCTTTTTTAATACATACACAACACACATCCTCCTCTATCAATAAAATATTTTTTATACATAATTATTTTCCAGAAATTTTTATTATAGATTAATTAATATAATATGTAAATATAATTGAACAAAAATAGTAAATCAATTTTATGTAGGTATAATTTTTTTTAAAAAAAATTCATATTTAATACATTTGATGCATTTTTACCAAATGATTCTAATTTAGCATTTGTTAATAAATATTGTATTTTTAATTCTAATTCATATGCTCGATCTAATGGTAATGATTTTAATTGTGCTGATATACTTTTACCAAAACAATCAAATTCATCATTTATATCGAATTTCTCATTATTATCATCTAAATATTTTGATTTTTTTAATGTAGTTGTTGGATAAATGTCATTAAATGATATTCGTCGTTTTTCAACTGAATTATTATCATTATTATTATGATTTAAATAATTTAATTCAGATTCATCATCATTATTATTATTTCTATTATTAAATTCATTTGGCTGTAGTTGTTGTTGTTCATCAACATCATTATTATCATTATCATTATTATTGGTATAATATAATAAATCTGGACTTACAGTTGTTTCAATTTCATTTATATGATTATCATTTTCATTTTCATTAAATTCACTTTTAACAGAAATTTGTCCATAATTATTATTTTTATCATTAATTAATAAATCATTTGTTAAATTATTATTATCATCATCATTATTTTTATTTATTGATGATATTGATAAATTTTTAATTGGATCAATTTTCGATTTACGTAACTGCAAAAAATAAATTTTTTAAAATTTTTTTTTTTTTTATAATTAAATTATTAATTAACAAATTATGTAATATAAATATAATAAAATTATTATTGTGTATTTTGCTTACCCTAACAATATTATTTTTTAAAAAACTATCAGCAAATTTAAACCAATCTAATTGTGTTGTTAATTGACCAGTTTCTGCAGAACGTCGTTGAATTTTACGTCTTTCTTCCATATATGTTGTACGTAATACACGAATTTTTAATGCAACATAACGAGAATCGAAATTTGGTAAATTCATATAATCAGCCATTTTATCAAGTGCTACTTGACGTATATAACGATCCTTATAATGTTTATGATTCATATCCCATAAACATGGATATTTATGATATAATTTTAAAAATTTTAATGTTGTTGCTGAATTCCATTTTTGTACTTTTGATAATAATAAACGATTTTCATCAATTGGTTTTTGTTGTTGATTATGAAATGATGATAATTTTTTATGATGTTGAATTTGTTGTTCTTGTTGTACATATAAAATTTGTTTCAATTTATTATTACTACAACTGGCACTGGCACTCATATTTTTTATATTTTTGTACTTGACACATTAACAATCTATTTTCAACTGAAAATAAAATATAATATTTATATATACAAAAAATTCTCTCAATTGATATGGGGACTTTTCAATTTACTGGTGTATAGAATAATAATAATAAAAAAAAAAAATACTTGCTTGAATATGTCAACAAAAAATTTAATTTGAAAAACAACAACAATTTTAATGAAAAATTACTCGGTTAATTCGTAACTTAAGGCAAGCGCAATAGCAGAAAACGAATTTATAGCTATATATTATATTTTATTTATATATAAAATGACTTGAGTAAAGTTCTGTAGAATTTAATTTTATAGCGTATACACATAAAAGTAATTAACCTACTTGCTACAATTTTATTCTGATAGTCCCCATATTCATATATAGTTTCACCAGTGTTGACAAATTTCCAAAAAAATTCTCATATCTTCTTTAAAGAATTTTTCTGTTATTTTACTTTACTATCTTCTCAGTTAGCTGTTGCTCAAATTGTTGGGTAGTGTTGGACTGTTTGGATAATAACGAAGATAATAGTAGTATATATTGGGTATAAATTAAACTATTTAAACATTTGCTATTACTCAGAGATAATGGCAAATATTCGACACTCGTAAAAATAATAAAATACTTTGTTGCCAATTTTATCGAAAAGTTTATTTCAAAATTATTAAAAAAATTTATATAAGTAAATTAACACTATTTAATTTACTTCACAAACAGAACAGAAAATTATATATAAGAATTAGTTAATTTTTTGGGACTGCTTATGGTCACCAAAAAAATTTCAAAAAAAATAATCAATTAACAACAAAATTTTAAAGGTAAATATAATAATTAATCATACTTATTTAAATGTTAAAAAATTTTGTGAATCTGTTAATATTATTGATGTACTTTTACCCATTGCTTTTAATTTAGCTTGTGATAATAAATATTGAAATTGTACTTGTAAACCATATGCATCTTCTCTAGGTATTTTTTTTAATTGCATTGCAACACTTTTAGCAAATGTTTCAAATTCATCTTCATCATCACCATCACGTAAATAACTTATGTTATTAATGCTACTATTATGATTGTTATTATTATTGTTACTAGTATTAGTTGCACTTGTCGATGATTCAATTGTTACAAAGTGAGGTTTATTATCTGAAGAATTTGTAAAATTATTTTGTTGTTGTTGTTGTTCATGTACTGCTGCAGGTGATGAAATTGTTGTCATAATTTTTTTTATATTTTTAATATTATTATTAGCCGAAGAATTTTGTCTTTTTAATGTTGGCATAAAATTTTGTACAATTTGTGGTATTTTTTGTTCTGGTTGTGTATAATCATCAACATCTTCAACATCATCATCATCTTGTTCTTCTTCTAATGTAAATTCCATTTCAGATTTAGCATCTGTTGTTGTTGAAAAAAATTCAATTGGTTCATCAGTAGTATTATTATTAGTATTTAATTCTTCTTTATATATTGTACCAGTCATTGGTTCATTTTTCGTACCTAAATCTTCAGTTATGATTCGTGGTGGTGGTAAATCTTTATTTGGATCATCAGTATTACCCTATATGAAAATTATATTTCACAAAAATGTTAGTATACATTTAAAAACTTGGTATACAAGAAGTAAAAAAATTACCGAATATGTTTTCTCAACAACATAATTACGTAAAAAACTATCAGCTAAATGATACCATCCTAAATGTGTTTGAAATTTTTCACCATTTTTTAAACGTTGACGTACCTTACGTCTTTCATAAATATATGTTGAACGTAATGCACGAATTTTTAATACAACATAACGAGTATCGAAACCAGGTAATGCCATACCATTTGATATCTCATCTAATGCAGTATTACGTTGATTTTTATCTTTATAATTTGAATCTGTATGATCCCACAAACATTTATGATTACGATATAATTTTAAAAATTTTGATGTTGTTGCAATATCCCATTTTTCTAATGCACCTAATCCTAAATGACTATTTGATTTAGACATTTTGCTTTTAACAACCACACGTTATTATTATTTTTTTTGAATTAAATTAATTTTTAATTTTTTTTATAATTAAACTGAAAAACACCAAAATTCACAATATACAACAGTTCCTCGTCAATAGCACTTTAACTACTGACTAGACAGCTCGCTCGCATACCAAAAAATGTAGAGAGAAAATTAAAAATAAAAACACGAAGAAATAAAAGATGGCTGTGTCGGGTTGGTAATATATTTTTGAAAACAGAAATACTAATACCAAATAAAATAAAGGCACTAATACCGTTTTAAAATTATTGCTGTGCTACAGTGCTATCTTTATAGTAAATTATGACAATGCCTAAACATTTGTGTTTGTGTAACAAAAGATAGACAGTATTTGACGTCGTGACAGCTGACACACAGCGTCAACACTTTTATAATATAAAGATAAAATTCTCTCAATTTTTTTAAAATAAATTTTCACATTTTTCAGCTGATTTAGTAATTTTTTTCTTGTGTAACAGAAACTTTGTAAATGTAAAACTATTCTTTGTAAGCAAAATAATTGAATTGATAATGGAACTAAAATCCTAACTAAACTACCAGACATACATCATATCATACATTATACATTATTATTATTTATTAAAAAGCAAAATATTTTGTTGCATTTTGTTAGTATAGTAAATATATTTTTAAGAGTAAATTACTTTTCTCTTAAATAAAATTTCTCTTTCAAAATTCCGAATATCTTTCAGGTAAATTTAATTATGTATCTTAATCTTATCTACCTAAAATAAATTATAACTAGGTACATTAATACACAATCAATTGATATTATGATAACGTAAAAATCTAAAAGCAAACCATTTTTTTTTTTGTTAGAAATTGTGTGAAATATAAAAATAGCTAATTAGAAATAATTTAAAGTAATTATTGCTAACGAAATTACAATGAACTCTTATTATTACTCATATTTTATTTAATTATTTTACGAATTACATCCGTATTCGAGTACATTTTCAAAAAATAATATATAATATTTAATCATAATAAATTTTTTTGCAAATTTGACTGCGGTCACGAATAAACCTTGAGCTTTTATGATATATAGATTTAAATTATCTATTTAGACTAACAATGTAAAATTAAAATTATAATTATTAGAAAAATTAAAAATATAGTTTATAATTTCCAATTAAATTGAAATGTTTTGATTGCAAGTTGAATTTTTTACTAGGTTCATTACCATTTTTAAATTATTAATTAGATTTCTTCGATATAGATAAAAAAATATAGCGATTTCTTTTGATTTTTTCCGGGTAATATTTATTAATTTCTCTGCCTAGTGACACCTGCACTGATACTTTAATTTACAAAGTGGTCCACCAGTATAGTTTGTGACGAGTATAATTAGCACAAATTTATATTTAATATTATTTTCAAGGATTTTTTGATAATTTACTTGCAACTCTTGTAAATTTTTTGACAATTCCCATGAATAAAATGCCGAGTCACATATAAGACAAATAAATTAATTTAAAAAAAAAAAAAAATAATTAATATTTTGAAAACTATAATTTACCTTTACTAAAACTAATTACCTCTACAATCATGGAAAATATTAATTGAAATATTCTTGTATATAGAAGCTGTGTAGAGCTGATATTAATAATAATTTATCATTATGCTTTGTAATTTAAAGTATTTTGTATTTTTGACTGAGGTGAACTAATCGCGGAATAGTTTTGTTAATTATATAAATTAATAATAATAAATTAAAGTTTATTAAATTTACTTCAATTCCAAGTGGTATTTTAATTTATAGTTGATATATTTTAGAAAAATATTTAATAACAAATTTTATTTTACCACCTGAACAATCTATGAAATCACTGATAGGACTTTAATCTGACTTTAGTCTAATCTTTAATTTTAACAGAATCAAAGAAGAAAATATCCTTCGAAATTAGTAAAGTATTTAATTTAAATTTTTCCAAAAATTAAATTGCTATAACGATCTTTAACAAAGTATTTTATAATAAAATGACGAGCTGAGAGATCTTACCATAGAAATTAAGGAAATTTGATCATTAGAGAAACTGCATGATTAGGAAAATTGATTTTAGGGAAACTATTAGTGCATTGTGTGTCACTAGCAAAATAGTATCAGAGACAGGGAAATTGATTTTAGAGAAATTATTATAAATCAACCTAATGGTATGCACTATTCATATTTATAATATTCTTTTCAAAGTTTCTATGTATTCCTTCATCTAGTAATCGCTAGATGGCACAAATTATTTAAATAAAATATGGTTCATATTTCAAAATTAACATTTTATTATATCTTCGGCAGTCATTCATATTCATACCTTGTAGAAATTGATATAAAAAGTTGTAAATATTAAATTTTTCAAAATGTTCAGCTTTATCTGACATTATTCATAAATAAATTAGTATAGTTTAGTATAATAGTTCGTCCTAATTTGCTTGAAAATTATATTAGAAGTTAATTTCTTTCAATTAATACAGAAGTGTTACATGCTTCAAGAATAATTTATATATGGTTCAGTTAATAGAAAAGTGTCAAAATTTAGTTTACTAATTCAAAATTATTACATATTTGATTAAGAGAAAAGTTCTTTTAGATAATAATCAAAGAATTTGTTATTATAATCAACAGTAAGTATAATAAATGGACGAAATTTACAAAAAAAAATTAAATTAAATCTTATAAATTTATTAAAAATAAAATTCGAAAATTAAAGACAAATTTCTTGTATAGAACTTTAATTTATAGTTATATCATTTTTAGTTAATATAATATATTTAAGTATAGGTAAATTAGAGTAATATATAATTGTAAAAGTTTCTTTTTGAATTATTTAAGTCTTAAAATTGAAAAATATTTTTTTTTAAAATACTGTTTAAAAATTTAAATTGTTTTTTTTTTTACATAATTTTTTTACAAATTTTTCATTAAAATTAACAAAATTATATACATAAAAAAAATTTAATAAATGATTATTATTAAGTACCACACCATTAAACAAAATAATTACAAAAGAAATTTACATATTTTACATAAAAAAAAATCTATCTCTAAGAAAATCTTTCAATTTATCTGCTTTGGTTCATCTTTTTTTCGTACTGTATGTATTAACAGTGGTGGTAATGAATCTCTTAAATTTTTTAAACGTTTACTTTTTTCTGGTTTTTTAATATTATGATTTTGATTAATATTATCACGTGATGTATGATTTGATTTTGTACCAATAATATGTTGTTGATTACTTATACATTCAATACTTTGTGCTGTACCAATTGTTTTACGAAAATATCGTGGCATTGAATAATCAACAATTTTATTATCAGCTTGAGCTTGATTTGCTGCTTGTATTGAAAATAAACTAACAGATTCTTTATATTTTTCAATAGTTGGTGTATCTTCATAATTTTTTGGTAATGCTGAATATGATATTGATGGTACTTCTGGTGTACTACTTAATTGACCATATGAACCACCTAAACCAGATATTGAAAATATATCATTTTCACTAGCAACTGGACGTACAGAAAAATATGGTACACTATTTACATTACGTAAATTACTATTATTTTCCATAGCATTTTTACGTAACATACTAATTGGATCATCATTTGTACGTAATCGTGGCCGTAATATTACTTCATTTTTATCATTATTTGTATTTATTGAATTTGTACTAACTGAAATTGAGTTTTTATTGATTAATGTTGATGATGTTGTTGTTACAGTATCAACTGTATCAATTTCATTTTCATTTATATTTTCCTCAATTATAGAAAATTTTTGTGATGATGGTGATTTATTGAATTCCAATGGTGAATTATCAGCTATTGTAAATTTAATTTTCTTTTCTGAATGTGTTGATAAATCATTAGTATCCCTATCCTTATGAGATGATTGTAATCCTTAAATAAAAACGATAAAAATTATTTATAATTAATTTTGAGAAATTATAATTTGAAGTAAAAATTAATTTAAAATTTTGTATTATAAATTTTTTGCTGGATTTGGATACAAAAATTACATGAAGATATTTATTTCTATAGTAAAATGTCCTTTACGATTGACAGTATTTGAAAGTATTTGAATTTTAATAAGAAAAATGATAATAATTAGAAGGACTGTGAAAAATAGCTCAATTAATATGTAAATTTTGAGGGGGTGTTATTATTTCTGGTAGATTTTATAATAAATTTCAAGTAAATATTAGAATTTTGAGAAATTTGCATTAAAATTTAAAGAAAAGTTCTATCTAACTTAATATAGATCCATCATCGCATTACTGACACATTATGCTAATGAATTTCTTAATTATTTAAATTTCATACATAAAAATGTCATGAAAAATTCGATTAATTACAAAGAAATAATTGCGAAGATTGATTACAAATGAAAGAAAATTAATTTTATAGCAAATATCTGCAGAAATTAGCAAATAAATTATGTAGTCTGCATGTGAAACAATCAAATCAAAACATAATTATAATAATTAAATAAATAAAACGTATTTTAATATTAAATTTAAATATATTTTATTTACTGATTTCATAATATTTTCGTTTAAAATTCAAACTCTATAAGCTAAAAAATATCTGCTCACTGATTGAGTTCTATAAATTTACTAACTAAACAATCAACTTTTAAATATTATATGCAGATAAAATCTAAAATCATCAAAATTAACTATATAAATTTTGCTCATACTTTTTTTTTGTCAACGGCATATATCCGGCAATAATAAATTATTTATCAACAAAAAAAATTTCATGCGAAAAATTTATGAAATTATGTTTTACCTTCTAAATGAAATAATAATTTTTCCTGATCATTTTCAAGTTTATCTTTAATCGAAGCACTATGATGTATTCCTGGAAGATATGTTCTTGTATTTACTTTTGATAATCCTTTTGATTGATGATCTTGGAATATTTGTGAATTAGCAAATACTGCTAAAATTTCTGGTGCTAATATAGGAACCTAAATGGCGATATATACATATGAAAATTTATTTATATTTTTTGTATAATGATTGGAAAATGTAAATCCTTACACTTGTTTGGATTTCTCTTCGGTAATCTTCTTCGTGAATTTTTCCACTACAAAATTAAATATTAATAGATTGAAATATATTTATTTTGAAAATATGTATATATTAAACCTCATTAATGATGTGTTCGTTCGATGTAATGGTTGTGTTACAATTGGTGTATTATTTTTATCAATTATTTGACCATTTCCAATACCAGAACCAGGTATAATTTTAACATTATCTTTTGATATAAAATCATCATCATCTGGATTATAATTTGCTATATATATAAAAAAATTTTTGGTTTAGAAATAACTTCATATGCAGAAAAATTTTCAGAAAATGAAAATAATTAAATTTATTTACCAATTGATTCATCAAAACAAAATTTTTCTTCAATACAATTCCAATAAATATCCTCCAAACAACTAAATATAATTAAAGATTATTAAATTTTTTTTAGGGTGAAATTAATTCTTATAGTTTTCTTAATTTCAAAATTAATTAATTTTACAATATTTTCATTTTATTTTTTACCTTTGACAACAGCGACACATTTTAATTAATTTGAATATAGTCCAAAATTAAATTAATTATTATTTTCCTGTGAAAATCTGTTTTATTTATAATAAAATTGTAAACATTATTTAAATTTTACTTTAGTGTCTTTATAAGCTCGACTTCTTTCAATTTTCTTCGTTTCGGAATTAATTATTTATATATAAACTTTTGTGATAAACTAAAAAACAAAAATTCTTTCCGAAGTTTTCAGCTACATAGTACAACAACAACAACAACAAAATATAAAGAGATAAGAAAAAGAAAAAATATAATAATTATTGTATATAAGATAACCTAAAACTTAAGGTAAAAAAAAAAAAAATAATGATATAAAAAAATACAGAAAATTATTTTTCATAAATAAATATACAAAAATTAAATATGTACATAAGAAAAATTATCATTTATATGTTATATTTTTTCTCCATATATACTCGTAGTACAAAGCTTTTTGTTAAATTTTCGGGTATACTATAAATAATAATGTAAATATCAACAAATTTATTTACGTATATGCCAAATTATTAAGTGTGACAAATAATTTGAAGAAAAGAAATATATATACGAAAAATTTAATTGAAAATGAAAATATTTAAGTATACACACACTATTTTTTTTCAGTTTAATAATAATAATAATATAATAGAGTAAGAACTTTAGATAAGTCCAGACAAGTTCTTATACGTGTGGTATGTACTTCAATTTGTTTTTTATTTTCAATAAATTTTTTGGTTAATTTAAATTCTATCAGTTAATTTATGAAAATATTTTAATATTGTTACAATTCATTATAGAAATAATTAGTATAACACAAAAATTTTTTGCCAAAATAATTTTACACATAAATAATAAAATAATATTTAAACTTTTTTTAGTATCACAAAAAGATGAAAATAAATTTTTGTTATCAATTGGATAAATTTAATTTCAAATAAAACGCATAGACTGATTGAATATTTTCTGAAAATCGCTTAAAAGATATAAAGTGCAATTTTAATTATCAAATTTTAATTGCAATTTTAAAATTTTTTTTTTTTGAAATAATATAAATTAAAGTTTTGATGACAGTTTCGCCGCACTTAGTCAGTAGTTTAAAAATTTATTACTATTTTTATTAGCAACATTTTTATTTTTTATTATTGTTTTTTTTTAAATTTATTTTTTGCTTTAGATTTACAAATATTTTTAAATTTGCTCATACAATTTATGATTGTCATGACCAGTTACTTGAAAAATTATGCTATAACAATCTTGTATATGCGGGCTACTAGCTTGATTAATAATGAACTTAAATAAAAATAAAATAAAGTATTTTTCATTATGAATATTTTGTGATAAAAATTATGGGGAAAAATGGTGGTTGAACTTTTAGTATCCAATAATATTAACATCATTAAAAATTGCAAAAGAATTTAAAATTTATTTGCAGTTTGTGTAGCAGTTTGTGACACTAATAAATCCATCAAAGTTTTTCATTAATAAATAATATATACCCAGGGAAGTTATAGTAAGCCGGTAAGCTGCAATGAGTAGTTGTGTAACCCACTATTTTCTACCACTTTAACTTTACTTTAATTTTGTTTGACAGAGCTTAAACATAATTAGAAATTATCAATAATTTTAATATACTAATCTATCTAAAAATTATAGTACGATCAATAAAATACTATAACAATTTAATTTAATTTAGTATATTTTTTAATTACTAATTTCCGGTATAAAATTATAAATGAAATTTAAATTATCTTTTTTACATTATAATTATTAATGTATGATACTGAGAAATTAGGGTAAAAAACATGTCTAATTTCATTCAAAAAATCTAATCTAATCATAATTTTTTATTTAAAAAATATATAATTGTAATTGTTCTAATTTGTAGATAAATTTAATAATTGTTACCTTGATATTTAACTTTTTTAGATAATGTTAAACAAAATTTGAGATTAAGTAAACTGATTTTGCAATACATTAGTTAAATTTTTTGAAATCGTTCCTATAGACAAGAAGATTTATAATATAAATAATATTTTATTTGATATTTTTCACAAAAAAATAAAAAATATATAAAAAAATGATAATTTTGTTCACTACATGCTTACATTATCATATCTTTAGAAATTTTCTGATCTTATTTTACAATCATAATGATAACAAGAAATTTCACAATCAGTTGATTATTTTAATCATTTAAATTTACTTTTTTAATATGATAAGGAAATATAATTTTTTTTTTGCTAATCGTCGGGGAAATTTGTATGTAGCTTTTTTTTAATAAAGCTTATAATTTTAATTTTGTTTGGCTATAAAATTTTGAATATTAATTAAATTTTTTTGCGAATAATTTTACAGAATTTGAATGAATCTTTACTAATTTTTTGGATTTCCCTAAACAATATTTTAAACTAAATTTTGAATTTTTCTATAAATTTGTAAATTTTGAGTAAATTTGATCATTTTTCAATTAATTATCATAATTATTAATCATTTTTTTAAATTTTATTTCCTGATTAAATAATTCATCAGTAAATTAATTAATTTTCTTCAATTAACTAATTTTTATAATTAATTAATTTCATATAAATTTAATTATTGGTTACATCTGTTTATCAGATGAAAAATATTTCATGAAAATCTATAATAAAATGACTAACTATAAAACTTAAAATAAAATGAACAAATCAAATTTTATTTATAGTAAAATTAATCGATTTTTAAATAAAAAAAAAGAAAATATTTATGTTAAAAATAAATTGTATATAAATTTAATTATTTTCTTCTTAAGTTTTTCTTTAATTACATTTCTTTAAAAGCTTTTTAATTTTTTTTTTGTTAATTTGACAGGCAAAAAAAAAAAGAAAATTCTAAGTAACAAAGTGAGAAATTGTAAACTAATTCTAAGTAACTAAGTATAAAAAATCAATTATTTCTGTTTTTATTTAGTAATTGTAATTTATCATAAAAATTTTTGTGTTTTTGGCAATTGATCAAAAATAATTTTTCTTGAAAAAGAAAGAAAGCAACAATTTTCGAAATAATATTTTACTGATTAAATAAAAATTTTAATTTTTTTTTTTGTTACTATTTGCACATTCAGCATAAAAATTTATAAATAATAAAAATTATTCAATTTTTCATTGCACATATTTTTATTTAATTTTGTGTGAACTTGAAATTTTATATAAAAAAAAAAAAAAAAATTATGATTTTTAAATAATCAAATCAGCATGAAATTAAATTCTATTTTAATTAATCATTTTTTATTTTCATTTAATTTTTTTCCACAATTTTTTTTATATATTATTTTGCATAATTTTATGGGATGGTAGATTGGATTTTCTAGCTTCCATATTTCTGTATCTAGAAAAACCTATTAGCGAGTCTAGAAAAACCTATTATATTTTCTACGAATAACCGATTACTGGGCCTAATGTAAATTTCACCAAATCGGAATAAATGTCCACAAATTTTTAATGTTGGTTTAGCGATTGCTCAATTTTGTCAAAAAAATCACAAAATCGACTTAAGTGTCAGTCACAGTGATTTCACGTTCGAATCGAAAAGAACCGTTCGTTTCGAAAAGAAATTATAGTCACAATGTATTCGTTCCGTTTATATAAAAAAATATGTTTAATCTCTATTTTATGTATTAAAATAAATATTTTCTGCATTTATTATACAATACTGGATGCTTCTTAACATTTTCAATAAACTCCTCCATAATAATTCAAAAAAATTAAATTTCAAATGTATAATTTATAGGTTATGTCATTCGACCCATCCGGCAAAGTTAAAATATTTTTAACTCTTTTCGAATGAATTCGTTTCGACACGTTCATTGTGACTTGCAATCCGGCATACCATATAAAATATATGGGGCTGTCAAAATTTGAAATTTTCGATTCGAACAAAATTTGAAATTTTCGGTTCGAATCGAAATCACTGTGACTGGCACTTTAGTATAAGACTAATTCGATTTCGAGAGTAAAACACATTAAACATATTTAATTTTTCATTACTGTAGCAGGTTTCAGTGATGACAGACGTAAAAGGTATTTTACATTACGTAAAGATTAATAATTATTATTATTTCCAGAAAATAACTAGAAATTACTAGAAACTATTTAGACATTTTGATTTTGTATATAAAAATTGAAAGTATAATTCTAATAATTACTTCTATCGAAAGGGAAATTATTTTGTAAAAGTAATTAAATGAAATTAATTATATTGTTACATAAATTTACGATTGAGACATTTACCCTGTGTCCTATTTGAATGAAATCTCTCAGAAAAATAATATACTTACTTATAGTTTTTCTAATTATAAATATTTAATGATTCATATTATAATTTTATATCAAAAATTTAACTAAAAAATTTTTTTTTTTGTAAATTCAAGATTTGAGGTTGATGATTTTTCGGTTTCACATCATATTTTAAAAATGTTTTGTAAAATGAGATAAATCATAAGTTCATTATTTATGGACAGACATTAACCTGGAATCATATATATATATATGTAGGTAGCTATATATATATTTTTTTTGCAATCATTTTTTTTATGCTCAAAAGAAAACGAAAAAAAAAACAAATTATCATAATCTCATTTTTATGCAGTGCGATCACTTTTTTCATTTTGTATATACATACCTACATATATTTTTATATTTATGTATTTATGTTGTTTTAGTTAAACTTGGAAATTTCAAGGACTTAAAGTGCATTTGTATATATAGTAAATATTTTATATAAAATTATACTAAAACATTTACATTTTTTGAAGGTCAATAAAAGTCTACACAAAAAAATACAAAAATTGTCATTTTTGTCGAATTGTCGATCGTGTATATATAATTTTTTATATTTTATTATTGACATTTTATAGATCAAAAATTTTATCAAATCATATTTTGTATTGTAATAATTTTACAATTAATTAAATTTATGATGAGTAATTAAAAAAAAAATATAAATTTGTATTTTACCTTTTTGTGTATATGAAAAATTATTTTATTTAAAAAAAAAAACAATTTAATGAATTGGAAAAAATTTCACGTGACTGATAAAAAAAATAAAGTTTAGAACTTTTTTTGTATACATAGAAAAATAAAACTTGTTGAAAATTTTTTGTGTGTTATAAAATATTATGATGGTATATTGAAAATGTTGTCTAGTCAAGTTTACTCTCTATACAAAAATTTATTATAATTTTAGTTTTCTTTATCTGGTGGTTCATTAAATTATATAGTAAACAATTATTATTTTTTTAAATTAGAATTTTTCCAAAATTTAACAATTTATCAAATCACTGCGAAACACTTTTAATTAATTTACTTTTTCACACAAATTAACAAAATATTTCTTATATCTTTTTTTAATTATTATTTCTAATAAAATTCTTTTCGTATAATTAAAAGTTTCTTGTCATAAATTTAGTTTTTTATGGTTAAAATTTTATTATTAATTTTTTGTCATAAATTTTTGAAAACACTTTTTTTTTGTAGTCAAAAATTTTAAGTACAAAATTATTATCACTTTTTATAGTCTAAAAATTATTTCACATTATTTATTTGGAATTAAATATTAATATTTCAACACTTTTTTCAAAACTAAGTAAATTTATTATTTTTTTGGTGAATATAAGAAATTTTTTTTTGCACAACAAAAAAAATTTAATTTTCAAAAATATTTGCTTTTATAGATCACATGCTTTTCATATAATTTTTTTTTATTCACTCATCAAGAGAACAGAGTGTTCTGTAGTAGATTTTATTTGTGTGTATAGCTTTTTTTTTGGTATTTTTATGTTAATAATTTTTAACAGGTAAAATTTAGTTCTTTAGTTTAATTTAATTTCGTTTTTTTGTTATTTTGGAATGCTCAATTTTTGTGTTGCTGCACGTCAACGTTTCTGTTGATCATTTTGATTAAAGACACGATCATCAACTGGGTACGATTGCACCATTTACACAGGTAACAAAACTGAACAGAAACAAAAATTTAGTTTTTCTTAAATGATCAATTTTTTTTGTTGTTATTTGATTTTATTAAGTTGATAAAACTGAAAACAGAATTTTTTTTACAGAGAGTAAAAATTTTATGTATTATCAATAATTTCTGGAGAGTAAAAAGAGAGAGAACTTTTATTATATTGTGATTTTCTTTTTTATTGATTAGAAAAAAAGAAACTTTTAATCAGAAACTTTTTAAATATCGAATTTTTCTGTTTTCTGTTATAATTTTGATTTGATAAAATTTCAAGAGAATTGCATTTTATTTGTTTAGCTCTTATAATGATGATCACACATTTTTTATATTATTAAAATTTATGTTTAGTTTTTATGTTTTTGCATAAGATTTCAAGGTAACAAATATAAACACGTTTTTATTTTCTTCGTATAAAAATTAAATTTAATTGTGTTAATGAAATATTATGAAAATAAAATAAATAAAATTATTGTTTGCGGCTTTACGATTGCGTTAATGAATTTAAACTGGTGGCGCGCAGTTGAACCTAAATGATTCCAGGTGGATTTTTGACGGCGTTGACGAGACGATCGCTTTGTATAAGTTTAGAGCGAATATAAAAAAAAAATAAAATAACAAAAGGAGAGAGAATTTATTATTTTTATTTATTTTTTAATTATTAAAAAAAAAAAATACAATATGATAAAATAAATTCTTGTTGTTGTTATGTATCCACCATAAACAAGAATAAGTAAAGTTTTATCTTAAGAATTTTCTGGTTTGTATGTAGTGACAGAATTTCATAATTAAGATATAAATGCAAAAATATTATTTCTCATATGGAAATTTTCAAGTTTATTTATTTATAATTAAAATGATTAAATTGGAATTTTTATTCAATTTTGCGAACAACGTTAAAAAAACGATTCATCTTTTGATGATTTGTGACTATATACTTAATTAAATATTGTTAATATAATTGATAGTTTATTTTGATTTACAATGTTTGTAAATGAATTATTTAAATATATAATTACAAGCTTGTATATTATTGTAATATTCTACAATTTGTTACATTTCTGCAATTAAGTATGTGCACAATATTTCAATGGAAATTCGTTACAATTTATTTTGTACCAGTGTTTTATGTGTAGATTTATTGACACCATCAGTCAAATATTTTCCAAAATGAGGTAGAAAAACCAAGATAGGATAATGATCAGTAAATTCTTATTGAGCAAAAAGCATCATTACTCGTATTACATAAAATGATTTGTGATTATCAACTATCACATCTTACAATTGGTATTGCGTAGAGTGACTTGTGACTCAACTATTACATCTTACAATTTTGCATAGAAATTTATTTGTAATGTTATAATATGTGATAGTTGATAGTCACAAGTCACTCTACGCAATACCCCTCCCTGCTGGGTATAATTATGTAGCAATAATTAACTAAAGGCAAACAAATTCAACATTCCTTGCTGAGGTTTATTAGCATTTCATCTAATTCAACAAATTTACTTAAATTCCTATTATATAGTCTACCTCGTACTGTAGGTCTTATAGTTTTAGTAAGCTGGTTTAAGCAAGGTTTTAATAATTTTGTATGACCACTTTTAATTTAGCCAATTTTTACTCTTTAATTTTTGTTTTATAAAATTCCAGGACAAAATTTTTTAAATTAAATTGTTTCAAATATTTTACTGACTTTAATTTTTCTATAATTAAATCCATCTTAAAATTGTATACACACAAAAGCTTTTTCGCAAAAATAAATTTGAAATGCTAATATCAAATATTTTAACAAGTGTGAAATATTCTAAAGCCACGACAATTTATCTACGTAAAAAAAAGAGTTTATTATTGAAAAACAATTTCGATAAGCAATTAAGCCTTTTAAAATTAAGTAATTTATGAACTAAATTTTCTGGATCATTATAAAAAGTATGACTAGTTTATAATACTTTGTCGGTTTACTAATACCACAATTTAATATTTTAGTTACTAAATGTATAGATAATTTACGTCACTCTTAAACAGGTTATCCAATTATTTTCAAATTGATTTTTAATTTCTTTAATATATTTATAAATTTCAGGGGAATTGTAGTATTTACAATTTAGAAACCAATTTGGAGAATTTAAGTTTTGAAGTGCAAAACTTTAATTGCAGTCAATAATTTTAATTTTCTTAGCATCATTTTTTATAAATTTTAGACGGGAGCAACAATCGAAAATGATTGCTTTCAATATAAATTTTAAAATCTTCATTGAAATAAGATAAATTTGAAATTGTTTTCTTTTAAATATTCACCATTTTTTTTGGCTAGAATGAAAAATAATTCTTAATTAATTCTCCAAAAACTTGAAAAGCTACTCTGAATTTATATTACACAATTTAACATAATAATAAAAATATTTTAAGCTATTATATACTATCACGAATTTCGAGTTTAGCATTTTAAATTTTATTTATTAATTTATCGAAATTGTTTACAAAAAATTTAGTTTTTATTTATTTATATCAAATGATAAAAAAAGGTTACCAAATCTAATTAAAGTAATGAAATTGAAGTTTTTTCGATTTTCGTCTTATTATTTCAATAAATTCTTATTATTCCAGTTAGTCAAAGTGAATTCCAAATTTTTCCGTAATTAAATATTTTAAGAAATTTTTATAATTTCATTTCAGTTAAGATTATTTGGTCACTTCTTTGTGCTTTTGGACAATCTTGTGATAAAAAAAAGCTTAAAACAAAAAATGTCGTTTTATATCAAAATACAAAATAAATAAATAAAAAAAGAGTTTTAAAGAGAATTTGAGCAAAAATATAAAAATTATTGAAGGGATGAAATAAATTATTTAAATTTTATTATACTGATAAAATTTTAAATGTGTTTTTTTTTTCTGCTATTATTGAATCATGGCTATCAATGCGTAAATGTGTGCAGTAAGCGAAGTCATCATTAAGAAATTTAGTGTAAATTCTATATAGTCTCTAGACATAAATTAGTTTGATACAATTAAGAAGGCGTATTTGATATTTTTCTTATTGAATATTATTTAATTTTTTGACAACTGGATAATTTGTATAATTGGCATGCCTCATGATTCTAGTTAACGATTCTTTGTTATATTGAAAGCTGAGTGTCCCCATATGTATAATTTTCTGATTATATCAATCTAGAAACCAGCATCCAATCTATCACAGTACAGTAACCTTTTATTTTTCAAGGAAATCTTTTATTGAAAAATAAAGTTAATTACAAATTGTGCTAATTAAATTAACTAAAATTTATGTGCAACTTTTGACTAAAAGTAATAATTTTTCTTTGAATAAATTATTAAGTCATAATTGAAAAATAATTGAAATATAATAATTTTTTTGTGTTTATTTTACTAAATTTCTAATTATTCACAAAATTCAATAAACTAATTATTAACCTATTATTTCAATGTTTATTAATTTGGAATGCTAATTTAAATAAAAAACATTTGTTATTTGCTTTTCAGAAAAAAAAGAACTACGCGTTTTCATCTTTTTTTTTTATTAACTATTTAAATTTTATAATTTTTGCTATTTTTTTTGGGGTTTTCTTAAATAAATAGAACTCTAAATATACAAAGATAGTTTTAATTTCCAAAATACATCGAAGTATTTCTAAGTAAATCGATTTTTTTTTGAAAATTTTTATATAGTCAAAAATAATATTTAATAAAACTTGGAACAACCATTTGCATATCTATGATTTATCCACTTGATTTGTTAAAACATTATAAGATAAATAGACTCACTATTAATTTAGAATGATATATATTCAAGGATACTACTGGAATGGAATTCTAGTATATCCCATGATATAATTTATCTAAATCCTGTAAGATAACACAAGAAAACTTCAAAATTTGAAACTGATAGGGAAATTATTTAAAAATTTTGGTTGTTGTCACAGCTAAAATTTCCCTATACAAAATTAAATATGTTTCTCAACATTACACCTAGATGTCACATAATTATTAATGTTAAATTATTTATGAATGATAGAAGAAACCAATAATTTATGATTCCATTTTAATGCTAAATAATTTTCAAGATATATTTTAGATTTTTGAAATATAAATTTTCGCTATATGATCAAATTAATTTCATATTTCGTTAAATATTCACAATATATGAATTACAAGGATATCTGTTAGAGTTAATAAACAGGAGATGCTATAGCAAATAAAATATGTCCGAATGTTTTGTGGGAGGAAAAGAGTGTTTTCATACAATTTTGTCAATATCAGGCAACCTGACAGCAATTCCAGGCAATCTGACAGCAAAACTACATACAATCTGTAAATTTAACAAAAAAAAAACTGTGAGGAAACAGCTTGTATAGGGGAAAAGTATACTATATCATCTCCTCCTGATATTATATACTCTAACTAAGGGATAACTTAGTATGATTTGAAAAATGTACTAATCAAAATGTTTATATATATTATGTTTACCATGAACTTCGCTCTATTTCACTCAATTTCACTCGCTCAATCTTAAAGAAAATTCAACAGAAATTATAGTAAATTTTAAATTAATTTTTTTTTTTGTACCAAATTCAAAAAAAATTTTTTTTCATTTTTACTAAAGTTTCAAACAGAAAATTTTACTTTAATAAAATAAAATTTAAATCCAAAACAGATGGTTTCATTATATAAAATTTCTCATATATTCATTTTCATTTATTTTAAGTTTTAATGATATAAAATTTTACATTTTCATTTTTTCGCTAACTTTTTTTTTTATATTTTTGTTATGCCAATTAAATAAAAAAAAAAAAAATTGAAATATTATAAATTAACCCAGTCACAATTCACAAAAATATTCTGAAGATTTTGTAATTTCAAAAAAAAAAATAAGGTTTTCATAATATGTACTATATTTTCGTTTTGTTTTTAAATTACACTTATACCAGAAAACAAGGATATTTTAGTTGAATATTTTATAGGACTAGAGAATATTAAATGTTATCGACACAACAACACAGAAAAAACAAAAATTGTGTGTAGGTATTTTTTGAACCTTTTTATTCCTAGGTTCTGTGTCAATATACATAATAATTTTTTTTTTTCGAGTATATACAAAATACCAAATAGTAAAGATACCAATTAAAGTCTTTTAAATATTTAAAATTGTTTGCTTATAGGGGAGAATTGGTTAGATGACATATAGTTAAAATATTATCCATGACATAGTTAAATTTATAATATTACAGTATGCGAAATCCATATTCGTACACCCTTATTTTAAAGACAAAAGTGTGTCCATTATTGCAAATGTCATGCAAAATTTTCTGGAAGAAATCCTGAATTACATTAATGGAGCATAAATTTAAAGAAAAAAAAAAACGAATGTACTTTTCATTTTTCATTATTCAATGAATATTTAATAAAAAATTAAAAAATGTCATAAATTAAAAATGTACGAATACGGATTTTGCAAACTGTATGTACATTAAGAAAAATTGTTGTAATATTATGTAAAATTATGTTGAATGAGTTGAAATAATGCCAGTGCCAGTCTAGTAGTAGAAAACAAGTGGAGATGTCATTCTGATTGGACATTGTTTCACTTATGTTTAATAATATTATTATTATTTTTATGGGATCCCGCCAAACATTGCGTAACGGAAACGTAAAGTTTTCCGAATCTAATTCCTTCTAAGGTATTGGAAAATGTTACGTTTTGGCGTAACAGAATTGATATGCAACTGTTACATTCCTTATATGAGAAGTGACACTATTTTTCGTTACGATAAGTTCTCGCAAAAGCGTAATGTTTCTGTACAGTTTAGGTGTAATGTTTTCGTACTATTTAAGTGTAATGTTTTCGTACAGTTTAGGTGTAATGTATTCGTACATATTTAGCGTAACTTGTGCGTACTGTTTATGTGTAACGTATACGTACAAATTTAGCGTAATTTTTTCGTACTGATTTAATGTAGCGTATTCGTATTTATTTAATAATTAAAAAACAAATTAGTTATTTTAATAATATATTTCCAAACAAAAATAAATAAATTCATATTTATTAATATATAAAAATAAAAAAAAATAATGAATAAAAAAATTGTAACTTTTTACAAAAAATTTCGTGACTTTTTAGGCGTTCGTAAACTTAACATTTCCGTAAAGAATTTATCGTAAACTTGAAATAGTAGAAAAAAAAAGTTTACATTAACATTACATTTTCATTCGGAATTTAGCGTATACAATTTATGTGTACGCCAACGTTACATTTTGGGTAAGAAATTTTCGTAACTTTTTAGGCGTTCGTAAACTTAACATTTCCGTAAAGAATTTAGCGTACACTTGAAATAGTAGAAAAAAAACTTTACGTTAACATTACATTTTCGTTCGGAATTTAGAGTATACTTTTAAATGCTTGGCGGGATACAATTTACATTTGTCATAACTTATACAGCTATTTGTTGTTTAACTGAAACGCTGAATTAATTAATTTACATTATAGATAATAATTATATAGTATATTAATTGGTTTTATGTTAGTTTCTTGTACAAATTCTCTAGACTATGAAGAAATTTCAAAAATTTTGCAGTTTTATTAGTTCTATAAAATATATATTTAAGTTTTAATGTACTTGTAACCAGTCGCAACCTAAAATTACAAATAAATATTCTAATAGTTTCTAAACGGGGCTGGGAAAACCAGTCAAAAACATTTCAGTCAAAAATAATTTCATACAAATTTTATGACTGAAATGCCTTTTCAAAAAGGAAATTCAGTAAAAAAAAAGGCATTCCGGTCAAAAAACGTTTGACTGAGTTGCCTTTTCTTTATTAACCAATTTTTTTATAAAAAATTATAAACAAATGAAGATATTTTCCCTTTTCCAGACGGTTTTGAGGTTTTGACTGGAATTCCTTTTCAGTTTTTTGATTGAATTTCCTTCTGAAAAGGCAATTCAGTCAAAAATTATTTTGACACAGATGATGCCTTCTTATTTTTGACTGAAATTCCTTTTTTTTTTTACTGAAATGTTTTTGACTGGTTTTCCCGGAGCCTTTCTAAACCTTTAAAAGTATGCCATTATATGAACGAGTCCATTAATTTCCAATTAATAATTTTGTAATAAACAATCGTCTAACACTACAAATCTGCCCTACAAATTTACATTGTATATCCATAATTTCCAAAAGAACGTTTTATTGAAATAAATCGATTTTTCGATTTATAATTTTAATAAATTATATCACACAAAGTTTAATGTCCACGAATAGGTGAATAAATTTAAAGTTTCCATTCTTAAATTTGCATAACTTTTGGTTCAATTTTCAATTATATGAACGAATTATTTTTCTATCCTTTTTCTTCATCACAAAGTCCAATAAAACGCACCTCATTTATACATAATATTTCCTTTTTGTTTTAATAGTGTGTAAGTAAAATAAGTTCAACATATAAAAACCATCTTGTATATACGATACGAATATAGTATAGATCCGCAAAAGGAAATTATAATTGTTATTCCAGTTGTTCTAACCCAGCGAGTATAATAATATTACAACAATATTGTATTTTCTTTCTCCTATATACTTTTTTTTCATGAAAAATTCCAGAGACACATTGTTTATATACTATAGCAACAAAAAAAAAATCAGGTTAGAAAAATGTTATAAAAGAAAAAAAGCTTAAATATTTTCTTTTACAGAAAAGACAAAAAATAATAAAAAAAAAAAAAAAACAGAAACGATCTCAATGCCAAGGGAATTTTATTGAAATGAAATGAATGAAAAATATAAAGAATTTTCTTTTAATATGGTTGAAAAGTTATATCAATTATGGTTAAAAGGTTATGTACAAAATATAGAGAGACACCATCATGGCATCATATATAAAAAGGGTTGAATTCATATTTCTTTTTTTTTTTGCTTCAAAATAAATAAAGTGAGAAAAAAAAAAGTTATTTCTTACTTCTACTTTTTTTGCTGTTGGATGTTGTTGTAAAGCTTTTATAAAGAAATTATGTAAATTTAATTCAGATCAAACTTTTTTTTTTTTGGGTAAATTATTATATAGTCCAAGAATATTTTAAGTGTTTATTCAGATTTTTTTTTCTATAATGTGTAAGAGAGTGAAATTGAAAGAATAATAAATTATGGAAATTAAGTTTGAAATTTTACTATTAAATCTTATAGTATTAAAAAAATAATAATAATAATGAAGTTGTTTTAGAAGTTTAAACAAAATATTGATAAGAATTTTGTAAATTTTTTAGAAAATATTAAGATTTACATAATTTAGATTTGAAGCTAAAACATGAATAGTGATTCAAAATAATTTTGTAATAAAATATTTTAAGAGAAAAATATTATATGAAAATTATTTAATAAAAGAAATATAAAAATTTTCTTGATTTTTTTGCTTAAATAAAGTATTTAATTCTATTTTGTTTCCATTAAAATCTGTTGGAAATTACCTTAGGGAATTTTAATTAATATCAACAATAAATTTTATAAATAAATTATAAAGTTTATTTCAATATAAATAATTAATTATCAGTAAAAAAAATTAATCATTTTTTTAAACTATATATTATTAATTTACAATTTTACATGCGTGTGGTAAATATTTAATTTCCGTTTCAAATTAATTAAAAAAAAATGCGTATTTGTTATTTAATATTTATTTAAATTTAAAATTATGTATTCAAATTTTGTAATTTATATATTATTTATTTATTTAATTAATTATAGTTTTATAAAATTAAATATTACAATTTTTGTTATATAATTAAATCAAATATAATCATTAATTTTTGTACCATTGATCCTGTGGATTCGAGACATATACACATTAAATTAATTTAACATCTTTAAATTTTTACAATTCATATTATATTATAATTGAAAAACTGATGATATAATCTTTAATTTGTAATAATTGAATTTTAAGTATAACAAAAAAATATTATTCATTAAAAATTAACATTCTATATACCTTCAAAAGTATAATCCTTAAATAATACTATAAAGACAATTAATATAAAAATCTCCCATAACGATCCTCTTTTTGTTACAACATGTACGAGTATATAAATGTAAAAATTTATAAACATACATAAAATCTCTTTATATATGTATAATAAAAAAACCAAAAAAATCTAGATGAGTTTTATATATCAACATTTTGTCCCCCAGAATAAAAAGAAAAATTATCCTTTTTTTTTTCTTCGTCAAAAGGAATAAAAATGAAAAATCCCCAAGAGACATAGAAAATTTTTCGTCTGTTTTTTGTTTTTTTTTGTATATGTATCACCAAACCAACATCTAAATATACAATTTAAAAAATTCTTTAGGCTTCTCCACATGGTTCACAAAATATAAAGAAAAAAAACCAAAATCCCGGTATGTTAACGTCAGGTGGTATACCTTTTTTTTTATATATATATATATTTAACTGTATTTACTCAGCAATTTAGAAGAAGAAAAAAAAAAAAAATCTAATTTAAAAAGCAAAGTTTTCCTTTTACCTTTTCCAAACAAAAATTTGATACATAAAAATGATTTTGTTGTTGTTGATTCTGTTGCTTGCTTGCTGCTCCTGCTACTAGAGTACTCGTATGTCTCCTCAAAACAAAATAAAAGAGTAAACCCTGACCTGGAATTATATAAAAAAAAAACCTCCAAAAAAAAATATAATGTAAAATTATATTTTATTGTATTTTTTATATATAGAATATTTTTTCACCTGTTTTTGATAGAAATATGTTAACTCTAACTAACTCTATACACAAACACTTCAAAAATAAAAAATAAAATATATACCTTTTTTTATTTGGGACAAAGTTAAGTCCTTAATAAAAAAGAGGATTGTGGATAAAAAAAAATATATGTGTAGAGAAAATAAACCGTTTCTTTTATTATATAACTCATCCTGACAGGTTGACACATAAATTACCTTTTTGAACTTAGAATTTTTTGTATACTTATATAGACGATGGGTTATCCCATTTTTTCGTATTAAATATATAAAAATTTCAGTCTCGGTTATAATATATGAAAGTTTATTAATTCTATTTGTAGTTACAATGTCTATTTTATTTAATATTATTTATGTAACTCAAATATAGTTAAAAGCATGGTTTTTTTTTTTTGGTAATCAACAGAAATTTAATCCTGTTTCTGATAATCTTTTGAACAGGTTAAAAGCTATATTTATTTTTTAATAATAAATTTGTCAATATAATAATTAATGTTTTGTACTTGTGTAGATCATAGCAAAAGGTTGACAATATTGTCAATACTATATCTGATGATCAGATATATGGAAACTGTCAACCCTATTATATTTGTCACGACAATCGTTTTACGATTCGACATAACAATTATCTGGTATATAATTGAATTCGTCTATAGCTATTTTCAATCGAATATGTTCGATCATTCGACTAATATATTCTCTGATGAATCAATAACCATGTATGTTCAATTATACCAAACTGTCTAATGATACCGAGGCGTATCGTGATTATGTCAGCTATTTTATTAATTATCTTATATGATATTTCAACAAAACTTGAACAAAAACAAAAATTATATAATACTGAAAATGATGAATTTTCCTTTAAGACATTTTTATTATATATATAAATTTATGATATATTTTAATATAATTCTTAAATAAAATATTTTTAGTACTATATTCATGAAGAAGATTAATGATTTTTAATATTAAAATTTCACGAAATTTTGACTTTTCTTCGTCTATTTAAAATATTTTACATAATATACATAATCGTATATGTATATGTTTTATTTCATATAAAATTTATTTATCATTTTTTATGTATAAAAAGATAATTTTTGTGGGGACCTCTTAATGTCAGATTATTGTCGCATATCTATTATATTTTATTATTTATATATTAAATCTCAAGTGACTCTTTTCACTATACATAGATTAAGATTATCAGATAATAATATTTTCAAATAAATTTTATATGTGTCGAAAAGATCGAAATTGTTTGGCAATAAATTCAAAATGTTTGGTTAGAACTATTTTATTGGTAATAATTCTTGTTTTAGTATTAATAATTATATATAGAATATATTTTATAGTTTTACAGAAAATTCTAATGAAACTAATAAATTATTATTAAGGTTTTTGGTATGAAAGAAGATTGTTGCCAATGTCAAAAATTCATTATACTCGTATAGACATTTCAACAAAAATTTAAATCGAAAGAAAGAAAATTATCTATAGTTACCTTTTGATAAGAATAAAGTTACTATAAATATTGACTTCAATTAAATAGACATAAAAGTGAAAAATTTAAATTCCATTAAAAAGTAATTAAAACTAAAAAATATTGTTTAAGTATATAAAATCACCCTGAATTCGAAATAATTATTCTCACGAAATATGCAAATTAATTTTTAACATTATTTATTTGATACCTATTTCAAAAGATCATAAATATACAAAATTATATGCTTAAAAATCTTTAACAAATTCTTAAATCAATATTTAGCAGAAAAAAAATGAGTAATTATACTTAATTTATTTACATTTTTAATTTATATAATTTCAAAATTGATTTATATTTAATCAATTTCATTTATTTTCAATTTTATATGAATCATTTCTTCAACAGAAATTTAATTAGCAAAAAATTTGACTAATAAAGTTATAAATAATTTTTTTTTGTTACATTAATTATTTATTTATTTTGAAAACAAAAAAATTTTCTTACTTGTTTCTTTTTTTTTTTTTTTTTTGATTTTCTAGTATTTTAAATAATTTATACCAAATTAATTCAATTATAAAACAAATTAAACTTAAACCATAACCAAAATATATCATATATAATGCTGATTCAAAATGTTTTAATGTTAAAATTTTTTTTTGTTTTTCATTATCATTAAAATATTTAATAACACCAGATTCAATACCTTCATAAAAACTATCTTTTAACCATTTCCAATATATACCAGATGATAATATTTGACTAAAATATTGATTAAATATAATTAAATATGGTGAATCTAAATGTAATGGATAACCACCGACCATATATGTAATTGGTTGTTTAGCAAATCTCATTAATGGATTTGTTAAAAATTTCTGTTGATATAATACAAATGGTCCTTTTTCTAATGGTGCTGTATATGAATAATTTATATTTAATGATGTTCTCATATTTACAAAATTATCAACATCTGTTAATATTATTAAATTTTTAATATTTTGTGGTATATGATGGGTTGAAAATATTAAATTATATTCTGTATTTAATGTTAATATTTTAATATTAAATTTAATCATATCATTAAATGTATTTATTTGTTGTTCATAAATATTTGTAACTAAAAAACTAGATAATAATGTTAAATAATAATTTGTTAATATAAAACCTAATGAAAATATTTGTATATATATTATAATATCAAATTTATTTAAATATTGTTTATGATCTAACCAAAATGATATACATAATATAATTGATAAAATTTTACAAAATGATAAACTAATATCAATAGATTTATTATTATTATTATTATTATTAAATTTTATATATGTAATAATACAATCAATAAATGTTAAATAAAATATTGTTAAAAATAATAAATACCATATATTTTTATCCAATGGTAATATAAAATATAAATTAGATGGTATTTTATTAGCATATGGTACAATTATACGAAATTTATCAATACCATCTGTACCAATAAATATATAATTATTTATATTTGATTTTAACATTGGTAATGGATATATTAATAAATCAATTGTTTTATTATTTAATAATATTAATTGATCACTTGATTGTGCACTATATAAATTTGTATTCATTTTATATTCAAATAATGTACCATTTATATAATTTATAAATGTTAAAAATAATTTTATTGTATGACCAGCTAATATTTTTTTACCATATTGATTATTATATATTATAACTCTTGGTGGATCAGATTTTATAATTGTATTTAATTTATAACCATATAAATTTGTCATTTTATTTGGATAATAATTATTATATAATCGTAATTCTTTATAAGATTTTGCATAAATTTGTAATTTTGGAAATGGATTATAACTATATAATAAATATGAATCATTATTTTTTAATTGATTTTCTAAACATATTAATAAAATATTTACAAAACCATTTAACCAAAATGATTTAAATATTATAAACAATTTATTATATGAATTTATATATTCAGATTTTGTAATTATAAGTAAGATTTTAATATGACGAATTTTTTTTAATGTTATATCAATTAAATTTAATGTTGTATTAAAATCTTGTTGTCCGAACATAATTATAACTAAAGAGTTTTTATTAAATAAATTTATAATGTTATTTTGTTGATAACAATTTTTACCAATTAAAATTTGTGGAATTTTCAAATTTTTTAATATATTTTCAGTATAATTTAATGTTTCGGTATCATTTGAGTTATAGTAGAAAATATTATCAAATTTATATTTTATATTTAATTTATTTATTAAATTGTGAATAATTTCTGTTGGTTGATATTGTAAATTATTTTGAAATGAATTTCGTATTAAGAAAAATATTAAAATTAATGAAAAAATATTTTTCATGATTTTGAAATTTTTTCTTATATGACCACGGATAATGTTTTTTTTGTGGATGATGTAAATAAACTGAAATGTTTTTTTGAAGAAAATTAATATAGTAAGGAAAATTTTCTATATTTTTATCAAATTATTTTTAAAAATAATTATATAGTTAAATTATTTATTATGTGTAGACGTAATTTTACCTATCATTTCCTATCATGGTAACAAAATTTTGATAAATTCAAAGATGTCAATGTTGATTGTCAGGTATTTTGGGTAATTCGAAGTCGAAATTACGAAAATATATCGTAATTGGATGATTGAGTGAATTTGGTTTCGAAAATAATTTCCACGAAAATAGAATTAGAACATTTACGTTACACATTGACCAATTTTCGACCCAATTAAATATATATCATCTAAATTATTATTATAATTAAATAATTATTTTTAATATATCGAGGATAATTTGATTAAATAACGAAATATTAATTTTATATTAGAACAAATTTCTCATTTTCTTATTTTTTCTGGAAAAATGAGGACATTTTTTATATTATTACAATAATTTCCATTGAATTTTATTGTAAATTTCCTTATGGAATTACAAGACTTTACTAAAATCAACAATAATTTAATTTAAATTAAATTAAATTATATAATTTTTATTTGATTAATTTGTTTTATTCACAATTTTGATGGACATTCAAAAAATTAGATTAAATTTTATCAAAAAAAAATCTTCATTTTCCTTAATTTTAAATATACAAAAAAAAATATTTTTTGTTGAAGTCAACATATTTTTTTTTTGGCTACAATTCCCTTGTATCATATAGAAACTTTTAATATTATACCTAAAACATTTATTGTAGAATTACATTTAATTTACGTCAGGGTTACCAGTTTAATTGTTTTCTTCTTCTTATTTATTCATTTTGTTTTTTTTAACGAAGTGCGTGTCTTTGTTCTTACTTACCATTTTCAGAAATTTGTTCATTATTATCCTTGTTCAGGTGTTTCATTCTTTCATTCGGTTTTTTTTTTTTAATTTTTTGGTGCGTGATGATAATAAATTTTGTACAAAATGGCAGACATGAGTTAATTTTAGCATAGGTTTTCTCTCACAAAGGACACTAAAGGATGATACAACAAAAAAATTGTTAATTCTTTTCTGCAGAGAGAAAAAGTTCAACAAAAATATGAACAACACAAAAATTTATTATTTTTGGTTTTAATTGAAATTGAATGCGTGCAAAATGTTTTTTTAGTCTAAAATAGATTTATATATACGTGAAAATAAGATTTTCTTTTTACTCTTGGCTTATTTAGTAAAAATTTTTACTCGGAAAATATTTATATGTGATAAAAATGGTTATATATATACGTGACTCTCAGTTGATATTAATTTTTATATAATAATTATTTCAACACCTTTAAAAAGTATAAATCTAATTTAGTTAAATACAAAATTTTTTTGGTGCGATGTTGTGCTTTGCAAATCATTAAAATCTTTAAACAAAGATAGAAATTAAGTAGATATTAATGTCATAAAACTTTTTAATGACAATTTTTTTTTTTTTTGAAAGTCCTTTTAAAGTTTATAGGTATCTTAGGAATTTAACTTACTTTATACGAGTATATAGTTGTTAAAAAATTATTTTAAAGATAATTTATGAAATTTATTTTGGCTTTTTTTGATGTAGAAGCTTTTTGCAAGATAATAATAAAAAATATATTTTATATAAAGTTTTTTAGTTTATTAAAAAATTAAGATTCATTTTATTTCAGAATTTTTTAATTACTTTATTTAAAAGTAGAAAATTTATGAAATTTAATTAGTGGCTCAAATCATTTTTTTTTGCAACAATTATTTAAAATATTATTATTTAAAATAATTTCACTTTCTTTACCAAGAAGTCTCATTTAGGACAAATAGAATTTTCCATAGAATAATAATAATTTCGATTGGAACATCAAAAATTACAATTGCGTTATGCTCAGATATTTATATTTTATTGAAATTACCTAACTTATTTATTAACTTATATATAAACCTTTTCTCTTTATTATTATCTATAAAGAAATTCATTTTCAATATTTAATATATATTATATATAAATTTATAATCTCGTCTAAATTCTTTATAATATTTTTGAATAAGAAAAAAGGTCATTTTCAAAAATTATATAAAGATAACAATTTAAAAATTTTTGTTTTGTATATATAAAAAAATCACCTGGGATTTATGAAAAAAAAAAAAATTGTGAAAGGACGAAAAAGAAAATGAAAGAAAACAATTGATTTTTTTCTTTTTTAAATTGACTCTTTGCTTTTAAATATTATACTTTTAAGGACTCGTTGCCAGGGATATGTTAAATATTAAATGATAAATTTTATAAGAAATATGAAAAATAGTGATTTCTAAATCTTCAACAAAGACTGGATGATCCCATCATATAGTATGCAAGGAAATTCAGCTATTTTTTGGTAGACAACGAAAAATTTGACAGAAATAGTGAAACATTAATTTTTTCAGAATTCTATATAAATGTTTCATCAATTCTTTGTATATCATAATCATAAATTTATGTATGTAATTAACTTGCAATACTTGGTAAATATACATAGAAATTCATTGATTTAGTATTTATGTAATAATTCTTAATTTAATCACAGCAAAAATATATACGAAATAAACTTAAAAATAATGTCAAAGTATAGTGAATAAAATTTTAACAATTCAATAAATTATTCGTCTTTATAGCTATATAATGTTACCAATAAATTATTTAACTTATAAGTATGAAAATATTTCTTATAATTCTTGATTTTTATTATTTGTTTATTTGAATAAAAAGGAATGATATGGAATACAAAATTACAAAAATTTATTTATATAAATTGTCTTATAATATATTTATTGAATTTTCAATAAAATAATAAATTTTAATTTATTTAATTTTTTTTACCTTAATCAGACAAATAGTACACTTGTCACGTGTGTATCATTCTTACCATCATTGTATAATTTATTTTATATTTCTTCGAAAAACAAAAATACCGGGGTCTATAAATTCTTTATATATTAACATAACATAGAAAATTCATCATGAATTTAATATTTTATGCAAAATTTTTGTTATGTTTTTGTATAATATAAAAATATTGTAGATAGATATATGAGAAATATTAATATATCACGACGATAATTTAAAAATCTAATTATTTTATTATACATATACAGTTGCTCACAAAAGTATCCGGCAACCCTACTTGGTTCAAAATATTAAATGTTTTTTTTCAGTTCATTTTCAATTAAGTATTTCTTTTTAATATTGGCTATAAAAAGCCTTTACTAATGCACTTTATAATACTAGAAAACCATCTGAGAAAAAATGAATTAATTATCAGAAAAACTTACATAGCTGTCCGAACTCATAAAACAATTGACACTAAAGTCGGCCACTAAGTGTGTATGCATACGGGGGACTTCCCCAAAGTAAGTTTAGTTACCAAATAGTTTCCAAATAGTGCGTCATTCGAGAAAAATTGCATTTCCGAATTATGTACTTAATTGTTTGGTTGTCGATTTTTTCTGAAGTATATTTAATTTTGATATTTCTATGATTGGATTATAAATTACACGAATAAATAATGTTAAAAAAAAATTTCTGATATTTAAAACTTAATGTCTAAGATTAATTCTACTGAATAAAAGAAGTGGCCGGATACTTTTGTGAGCAACTGTATGTAGATTCAAATTATACTCTGAATAAATTTTTGTAAAAATAAATCATGTAACTTATTATTCTTATAATTAAAAGGTAATTTATATATAATTCTAACTAAAAATTGTTATAGAAGTGCTTCTTTTCAATTAAATTAAGTACTAAAAATAATTTAATTGGATAGAAGTACTTCTTCTGAATCGAATAATTAGAGATAAAAGACATATTTTAGACTCTGTAAGTAAATTAGGTGCCGAAACGAAATTAGATACCTATAAAAACGAAATGAAGAATTTTAGAATTTGCAAATAAGTGAAGTATGAATGAATATTGGTGCTATATAATTTCTCACACTCAACAAGCACTAATAGTTCTTAGTATAAATATATCAATATACTTCCAAGAAGTCACTTCTTTTTGCCAATTTCTGTTAATTTTGTTAAAATAAGCAATAATTTTATACTATATTCATGAAGTTGCTTTGACCTTCGATTTTATATATATTAAACTTAAAGAAATATTTAATACTAATTATATTTTTAATTCAATGTTATTATGTTCATAACTTTTACATATATTTTTTTTTTCGCATTAGTGAAAATCTGTATTAAATTGTCAATGACTGTCCTTAATTGTCAAACCCAAATAATAATAATAATATCTGTAAAATAGGTTTGGCAACAGATGTTAAAAAAAAAAATTTTTCTGTTGTTGAAAGCTGGCGATAATAAGATTTAAAATATTTATAAATTTAATAAAAAAATTCTGAATAATTAAAAAAAGTATTATAATTTTTTTGATTATTAATCCTTCATTGGAAGATTAAAAATATAAATTGAAATTAGTTAAGTATTTGGCAAAAAGTTAAAACCTCCGAACGATGTAGGAGTTATACTTATATTCAATGATTTTAATTTAGATTTTTACGGGCTCGGTTGGTAACAATTTCATATTGAGATATTGACATCTCTCGGTAAACAGCTGATATATTATTCAATAACTTTCGATTTTAATTTTATGTTTCTTGATTTTTCAAATTTTTGCAAATCACAAATTTCGCATAATATATAATAATTTCCAAAACAAATTTTTTCAAAATTGACGTGTGACATTGACAAATTATTAATATAATAAAATATTCTGCAAAAAAAATTGGTAAATTTACTATCATTCCTAATATTCGGATATTTATGTATACATGACTTTCTAACTCATTATGATCAACAAAATAATTATATATTAGCACATTTACAATATAGATAAAAAATTATTGACACTATATTATAATTCATAGAAAATATATTAATTTTAATACTAATTAAATTATAATTCATATAGGAAGAATAATATCAATAATAAAACTAGTTTTCAAAAGCAAAAATAAATTATTCTTCAAGACCTTTTTTAACAATTTCAATTATAGCTCGAATCGAAAAGCTTTTACTAGTATATATATACCACAATTATTTATTCCGTATATATAATGGAAATTTGTTTTGTGGTGAAAAGAGTTTTAAATTTTGTTAAATCTCGTTTTATGAGAAACCGAAAAATCATAAAATAAATATTTTTGTTTACATTAATAATAATAAATAATAATTTTTTGGTAAATTTAATTATTCTTAAAATTATTATTATTATTAATAAAAATAGAAATTCCCAATTTGATAAAAGTACAAGAGAACACACAACAAAAAAAAAAGTGAATCAATTGTCAATCTTGAAAAAATATTAATAATTTTTTTCCCCGATATGTTTACATCCCTACCACTAATTTTGCTTTCATTATAATTCAGGTGTAACATCGTACAGATGGGAATTTGAAAGATAATTTCGATATTTATAATTGGTGTGTTTCTTATTTAAATCTGTAGATCGACTAGATTTTTTAAAATCTGAAATCAGAGCAGCGATTACAGGCACTTTCCGCAAATTTCCCTGCGAGTTTTTTCGCAAATTTCGAAACTGCCAACTTGGCACAATTGAACGTATCCTTTCGAAAATGGAGCTACTGAACGCTTAAAATTGTTTTGACACATGTAAATTTTTTAATGTTTTGTTATTTTGACATTAAAGTTTGTGCTTATGTGTTATTTTGATTAATGTTATTTACATAATTGTTTGATTAAAAAAAAATTATGGATCCAATATTTCCAATTTTAAATAATGAAGTAAGGTACAGAGTGAAAATAATGAGGAAAGATTAACATTTTCACAAAAAACATTTCTTTTGTGCCATTTATTTTCTTATCTTCTTCACAAAATATTCAAAAAATATTCAAAAAATTTATATATAACTGAAATTTTGTATGGCGAGTTATTTCTGTTAACCATGAATAGGTCACGAGAATTCTCGCCACTAGTGTTACCTGATGAAAAAGACAAATTTCCCATTTTCGAACATTAAGGGAACTTTGCGAGTTTTCTCGCAACTCGCAAGTCTCTGTAATCGATGCTCAGATTAATCTGTCGAGTGAAATAAGAAACAGTCAGATTTTTTTCAGATCAAAAAATGCTACAATGTTGCCAGGTAAAATGAATCTGATAATAGTTTAGCCATAACAACAAAATCAAGCACAAAGTTAGCCACAAGCAATAATAAATCTGAAATATCTGAAAAAATTCTCCCATCAAAAAAATCAATCTGACTAATCTGAAATTGAAATAAGAAACAGCAATCAGATTAATCAGATTGATCAGACTGGTCGGAGCGTAAATAAGAAACACACCAAATATGTGTTATCTCGTAATTGGAAGCACACAAACAACACATTTAAAAGGTCAAAATGGTATCTTAATATTTATCCTTTTTTTAGAGACATTTCAAAACTTTGCCAGCAAAACACAATTTCACATTTTACTTTAATGACAAATTTCAATTTTTAGCATTTATTGTTTTCGCTGTTGTTAAATATTTAATTATTCAAAATTTATTTCTATTTGGGTGCTTATTATATGGTGGTGGGATTATATATACACAATAACAATTAACTGGTGGGATCAATTTTTTTTTGAACACAACAAAATCAAAACCAAACAACAACATTTTTTTTTTTTTTATAATATAGTCAACGACAAACTTTTCGAATTATTCAGTTTAAATAGTGAACTCAATCTCAAAAAATCACGGTTAAAAAATAAATTTTTGTGTTAATTTTATTTTAGTTTGTCCGCAAATTTACGTGTTTCTGTAAAAAAATATCAATTTAATAATAGAAAAATACAAAAATAAAATGAAAACTTTAATAGTTTTTATAGCATTGATAATTTTTGTAGCTGGTACAAAATTAGAAGAACGTTATGTTTGGAATGAAATTGATTATGAATGGCCATCACAACAAATTAAAAATCAACAATTACAAACTGGACGTTATATACCAGAAAATAATTTACCATTAGGATTAGAAATTTGGCGAAATAAATTATTTATTACTGTACCAAGGTAAAATTTCATATTTATATAATAATGTTATACAAAAAAAAAGGTTGATTCAAATTTGAACCGCATAAAAGTCGATAAATAAATTTCAAATTTGAATAATTTCAAATTACTTTTTTTCTCTTCTAAAAATAAATTTCACTTTTATTTATATGTTAAAATGGTAATTTATAAATCATTATAAAATTTATTCGTCGTCGCGACTGTATAAAATGATTATTATTTTTTTTAATGGAAATGTTGTAATTAATTTTCCTATTTTTATATATACCTGGAAGTGTTAAATGTTGTTAATTTCTTATAATAAATAAAGAAAAGTTAATTAGGAAAAACTGTTTAATTTAATCATAATTTTGTAGTATAGTTTTATTAAGACATTCAATTTTTATGTTGAAATATTGAAAATTATCAAATTAATAAAATTATAAATTTCGTTTTTTTTTGTTATTTACTTTAATAATTTTATTAAATAAAAATTGGTTCTATGTTTACATAAATTATAATATTTAGGGTAAAAATTGATAATCAAAGATATAATAATTAACGATAATTATAATTGGTAGATAATTAATAAAAAAAATAACGATTATTAAATAACGAAAAATTAATCATAATTATCATAATTGTAATTTATTTAATTAAATTAAAAACATAAAATTACAATTATTATAATTAAATTTTGGTCAAATTTTTCAAAGTAGAATTAGAAATATTTTTCTAAAAAAAGATTAAATAAATAAATTTGATCTTTTTTTTTAAATTTAATTTCATGATTAGTTATTTATAAATATATATAATTAAGAAATCATTATAGTAATTAATTAATATATTTATTTGAAATGGTTTATTTTGTAAATATAATTAAACCATAATTCATTCAAAGCAAAGATATACACAGATTTATTAATAATTTTTAAATTATTTCCACGAAATTTCTCCTCTAATAATATTAAATTGATCACAAATAATTAATAGAAGATGAAAATATAAACATTTAAAGTGTCTATCTATTATTTCCACGAATTCAGATAATTAAAATCTTCGCAATTTCTATTTCTCAAAACATAATGAAATTCAATTTATTTCGATTTATGATTTAACCTATGATTATATGGTTAAATATTATTTATAGTTGCCAATCAGGAAAAAAATTGTAATATTACATAATAATTTTACTTAAATTATATTTTATCAATACTTGGAATTGATTTTCAATATAACAAAAAAAAAAAACTAAAATGTTTAATTATTAAACCAATTTATTAAAATTAATAATTTTTATTAAATTATTATAGGTAAAAACCAGAAATTTTCCGGTTTTTGTTATTGTTTTTATTTTTTTTAAATGCCGCATACATAATTTTCCATAAAAAAATAAAAATAAACATATTATAAAAACTTGTTACATACGTCATGATTATTATATATGTGAATTAATTTTTGTTATACGAAATTTACCACCTTGACCACCGCACATACATTTTTAGGTGATTTTTTTTTCTACCCAAATTAATGAAAAATAAATTTTATGATCAATATTTTTACTTCTTTTAGTATTTGACGTCATACTAAGCACACGAATTAAACTTTTTTTGAAATAAATTAGTTAATTTATTTGATTATTTAGATTTTTAACCAAAAATTTTAAATCATTTTACTTGCAAGATAAAAATTTTTTATCTTTACGTGTGACAACAAGTTTTAATTTATATTCAAGATCAATAAAAAGTTTTAGTTAAATAAAGTTTGGCAGAATATTAAATCGTGCGTAACTTAAAAACACAAACAAAAAAATGTTTTCAAATTTTTTTTGACAAAATAAAATTTTGTATTTTTTTTTTTTTTATTTAGTAAATTTATAATAATTTTTGCCTCGCGAATGACCTAAAATTTTATTAAAATTAAAATTTATTGAATGGTATACAAAAAAAAAATCAAACCGACAATCACTGATGCCTAAAGCTTAAAAATTATATAATAAATAGTTAATATTATTTCCTAGTTTTTATATAGTACAATGATCTGTGGTTTTACACTATAGAAATAATATTTAAATTTTGATAATTTTATAATTAAATCTGAAATTTTACCATTCCATCGTTGATTCTTTTAACCACAATATTTTGTGTTCAATTTTAATTCAATTTATCAATAATAATATAAATTATCAATTATACCGATAATAATATTGTCGAAATTTATTATTTTTTGTACCAAATAAATATCAGTTAAATAATTGTAGGTTCAAATAAAACAAAAAAAAAAATATATTTTTATAATTGATGACATTATTATTTTATCTCATGTAATAAAATATAAATCAATATCTTCTTGTTTTTGTTTTTTGTTCATTATTATTTTTTAATAAACTGACAATATAAACGCAAGGTTAATAAACTTAACAATAAGCACGGAGGCCAAATTCAGAAGATAATATACAGAAATAATATTTTTTTTACATTTTATATTATTTAACTTTTACTTGGTTTTACTTAGTACTATTAATGATTTTTTTTACCTTGGAATAAAATATCACTGTAAATATATGGTTAAAATATTCTGGTTATATCAAAATGTAAAACAAAATTGTTGGGAAAATGATTTATTGAATATTAAAACAAAAAACGTACACAAACTTTTACGTACACCAAAAAAAAAAGTAAAAAAAAAACAAATGTTATTATTTATAGTGTGTCATCGTTACTATGGAATATATATTTAAATATACATATATAAATAATTTATGTAATATATTTGTTATATTCAATGAAACTATAATATATATCTAGATGAGTATACTAAATGAATTTGATGATTTTTGATCCCATATGTTAAGAAATTTTGTTGTTTTAAAATCAACAAACGAAAATTACAAATTAGATCAATCAATAATTTAATGTTTACACAGATGATATTTTAGATCTTCTATAAAATTCATGGATTATAGATTAGATATTTTTTATCGATTTTAATTAATTTGATTTTCAATTTATTTGGCAAAAGTAATTGAGAAAGTACCTAAAATTGTCTTTTTATTGATTACTCAAATACTATGTGCAATCCTGTATATATCAGGCGCGAAATTTACAGAAAAATTTGAGGCCACTAAAAGGAAATTCTACAATTTAATTGTCCAATCATTTCCTCGTCCATATAGACACCCAATTTACCTACATATATTGGATAATGTCGACATTTTACGTCAAAATAATGGCAAGGGTACCCAAATTTGGTATATGATTTCACGACGCGAAATTTGAATTCACTTAATCTAAATATTTTTATTCGACAATTTCCAATTGTCAATTCATTTGTCAGAAAACCTTTAATGTTAAGATAAATTATAGTAAATTTTCGAATTATAACCCTTTGAGTTGGTACACAATTGCGTACATTACTTTGTATGGCGCGTAGAATTGAAATTTGTTCATGTTGGACTCATTCAAATTGGTAATTTGTTCTTTGGAGTGTTCTCTATGAGGTCTTATACACATATGCTCCAAACAACAAATTACCAATACAAAATTACCAATGCGCCATACAAAGTACGGTACACAATTGTGTACGCGCCGACTCAAAGGGATAATTATCATTATAATTGATAGACTTCGATCTCAGACACATAATTTTTCTTAATTCTTATCATATTTCTTGAGTGAAAACCTTTTAAAAAAGATTAATAGTATAAATATCATAAAAGGATATTATAAACGTTATTGTTTTTAACTTAAAAAATCTATAGTCCCCTTAAAATCAACAATTAAAATTGTAAATACAATAATAAAGATATTTTTAATTAAATAAACCACAAAATTTATTTTACCTGATTATTTCGATAATAATATTATTGTTTATTTGAAATTCCTTTTCTATTTTCGTTTGATTATAAACTCAAATAATTATTAATTGGTTGCTCAATATCATTAAATAGTAACTCTCCTCTTTTCAATCAATTTTAAATATATACATTTTTATATGTATATATTATCATTACTGAAATTGAATCATTAGATTATTATTATTTTTTTTATTGAATTTATAAATTTTTGGATCATTAATATAATTTTATAATAATATATAAATTATATTCATTACGTTTTATATACCATTTTTGATTTTTTGTATTTACTGAAATGATTTAAAGGAAAAATAATTTTAATTTATCATCAAAACAAAAAAATTAAATATATTATTTAAATCAATTCATCATTTTAAATGATAAAAATAAAATATTTTCAGTTTTATAAATTTAGAAAATTATTTAAAAAACAAAAAAACTTCGAGGCATCTGAGTATAATGAATTAATATAATTATTGTCACAGCAATATTCGTTATTAATTACACACAAACAAAATTATTATATAACCTTTACAACTTTTAGAGAACATTAAAACATTGATAAACTTTGTCTTTCAAATAATCACCAAAAAAAATTGTATAATCAATTATTTAGTTTTGAAATATACAAAAAGTTTTTTTATTGATAATTTTTATGTTTGTTAATTATAAGTAAATAATAATTAATTATTATTTTCTTGTATTTATGTTAGATGGAAGGCCGGTGTTGCATCATCATTAAATTATATTGATTTAACAACAACTGAAAAATCACCAAAACTTAAGCCATATCCAAATTTAAATGCTAATATATTACCAATTGAAATAAATAATGTACCAACAACACGTACAGCAGGTTAGTAAAAATTAATCACATAGTTTTATATGCATAAGTAATTATTTTAGTATACATAGTTTGGGAACAAATTTATGTCAATTTTTGGCTGAGTACGAATAATATGTTTAATCAGCTAAATATTGGTCGAAATTTCTAACAATTTCACTATATTAAAATATTAAACTATTCCTAAAATTATTTAAATAAACTTTAAAATTCTATTTCACCCAGGCGGCCGTACTGATGCTGCAAAACCAACTCATGTTGGTAATGGTTTACGTGATAATTCAACAATTATATCAACGTTCCGTGTCAGTATTGATAATTGTAATCGATTATGGGTTATGGATACTGGTTTAACTGATATTCTTGGCCAACCAAATCAAATAGCACCATCAGCAATTGTTATATTTGATTTAGAAACAGATAAATTAATAAGACGTTATGCAATACCAAAAGAACAAACTAAAGAAGATACATTCTTTGCTAATATTGTAAGTTGTTCACATAATATAAAAATAATTTAAATTTATTTCTTACGAAATTTTTTTTCTTCTCCGTCTCGCAGATAATTGATAACGATGATAAAAACTGTGATAATGCATTCGCTTATATACCAGATTTAGGTGGTTATGGATTAGTTGTCTATTCATTTAAAGATAATAAATCATGGCGTGTTAAACATAATTATTTCCATTTTGATCCATTACATGGTAATTTTGATATTGATAAAGTTAATTTCCAATGGACAGATGGTGTATTTGGTTTAGCTGTTGGTAAAAAATTAAAAGATGGTACAAAAAATATTTATTTCCATGCATTGGCAAGTAATAAAGAATTTTATGTATCAAATCGTATATTAAAAGATGAAAAATTTGTAACATCACCAGCTGCATATTTTGATTTTCATTTATTGGGTGATCGTGGTGATATGAGTCAAAGTTCAGCTGAAGTATATGATCCAGAAACTGATGTTATATTTTATACACAATTAAATCGTGATAGTATTGGTTGTTGGAATACAAAATATCATGATAGCGGACGATATAATAATGATACATTAGGTTTAGTTGATTCGGATAGTGTTGCATTAGTTTTCCCAAATGATATAAAAGTTGATGTTAACGGTTATTTATGGGTGTTATCAGATCGTATGCCATCATTTATATATAAGGAATTAAATAAAAATGAAATAAATTATAGAATTTTAGTTGGCAGGACAATTGATATAATTAAGGGTACACCGTGTTATATTGAATAAAAAAAAAATGTTATATTTTTATGTTTCTTTTTTTTGCATTTAAAAATATTTTCAAAATTTATGTTTTTAATGTTATAAAATAAAATTTTCACAAAAAAAAAGGTTTTTATAAAAAAATAATAATAATAATTTTAAGATTTTATAAAATAAAATATTTTTTTTATATTAAAAAAAAAAAAATTATTCCAAAAAAAAAGGATAAAGGATTTTGTTTTTTTAATTTAATTTAATTAATAATGAAGATTTTTTAAATAAATTTGTTACAAATTTTACTGATTTTAGATTAAGAAGAAATTTGTGTTGATTTAATCATTTTGTTTATTTCTGGTCCAAAAAGGATGAAATTTTATATACGAATTTTGTATATTACAAAGAAACACTAAACTATAACCTGAATTATTAATTGAAGGTTATAGTAATTTGTTTTACAACATTTAATCCTTTAACTACGCATAAATATTTGATTTTCAATATTGAAATATTGAAGATTTAAAATGAATAATTGTTGCATAAGTAAAATTCATTTTTCATTAATGAATTTTATATAAGTACAAAATTACATTTTATGTGTTTATTTATTATGTTATTTTGCTAACAAATAAAGGATATTTATATAGATTAAATCATATTAAATAAGATTATAAATTTTGTTGTTAAATGCATTCATACTTCAACCTTAAATATTTATTGTAGTCGATTGTCTATTTACTTTCTAATTTTGTTTAGAACCAATTTCAGTGACCAATTAAGGCTAAGAGATCATCAGTCATTACACGAAATTTAAGATGCATTTAATAATAATTATAATTTAAACAATTTTTCAATTTACTAATTTACAGAATTTCTTTAACAAATATTAATTTAAGTATAGATCAGAATTATGAATCTATAAATTATCTCTAAAATATATATTATATTCAGTACTTCTTCCATTACTGGATATATAATTAAATTGTTGTAATTTTTATATCAAATTATACCAAATTTTTCCTATTTACTTATTTCATTTGCATATTGAAATTTGAACATTTTTAATTTTTAGTTCGAAAATCAAAATACATATATTATTATTACTTGTCTCATTATATTATTTTTCCATATACATAATTATGTAATCCTTTATCCTTTTGAAGTACTTCACATAAATTATGTGTACTTCATTAAAAATCATTTCGGAATCCTCATTTTTCGTTTGTTAACCATATTTTTTTTTTTGCATTAAATAAGAAAATGTAACGTCAAAAAATAAAATGTATATAAATTTGAAATAATAATTATTTTTAATTATAATTTTTATATTTTTTAATTATTTTCTGAAATATACAAAAAAAGGAACAAAAAAAAAATCGTTCTGTAATGATAGAATTTTTTTTTTCTCCTAGGTGACATATAAATAATGCATAACAAATTATAAAAATATTAATTTTATTTTCGTCCTTTTTCATTATTTCAATGTAATTAAGTTTCAAAAAAAAAAAAACGAAGGAAGAAGTAATAAAATGATAATTTTTCTGTATTTTAAATATTTTAAACTCATTTTAATATTTCATATTATTTCGTAAATATTCGAAAATATTTCAAATGTAAATATATTCATTTTCTGATTCATTTAATTATTTTATAGGAATAGGAAGTAATACTTTAAAGTATACTTAGATAGACAAATTTGGATATTGTTGTATTTGCCATCGATTATACGAGTACGAGTACTTATATATGAAATTTTCCATCGAAAAGGATACAAAATTCGTTTTTTTATCAATTTACTATCTATTCGAAATTTAAGTTTGATCTTTTTATAATTTCAAATTAAATGTTTTTAAATTCAAATTTGTTTGTTCACAATTCAAATTCATAATTTTCTATTGGTTTTTTAGTTATTTTGGGAAAAGGCAGATTTTAAATTGTAAAAAAAAAAAACAAATTTGACCTATGACTGAACGGAACATGTAAAGTAGAAATGAGTTTATGGCAATAAATGATTAATTTATCGAATTTAATTAACAAAAATATTTAAATTTAATTTTTTTTTATATATATAAATTTCTTTAAACAAACCCTTCAAATTGTATTCTATCAAAGTTTTAATTCTACCATAAAAAAACTTTAAAATATTATAACTAAAATGTTTATAGTGCTTTTAAGTTTTTGTTTTTTTTTTATTAAAAATAAATTTCACTTATAAATATTTTATTGAATCCTATTAATAGAGCCCACTATTTAATGTTCGATTTATTTTTATATTTTGAAAATTCAAAAACCCAAAAAAAAAGGCGAAAAAAGGACGTTCTATTTTTTATAAATCCTTTTCATCAATATTTATAGTACTGCGAATATAAAGGATATAATACCCTTTATTTTTATATCGAAATTGTTTATAGTGTTAAAGCAATATTGAAGAATAAATGAATTTGTAATAAATATTTTAATTTTTAAAACACACTTCTATAGTATACAATGAATATATAGCAAATATATATGAAAGCTTTTTTTATTGGTTCAAAATAAATCAATAAATTTTTCAAAAAAAAAAGAAATTTAAAAACTTTTTTGTTAAATAGAAAAATAAATAATTTCTAAACCAAAAATTTGCCAAAAAAATTAAATATTAAATATAATTATATATTAAAAAATATTTTCTTTTTGAAATGTTCACAGTTAAATTTTCTAATAAAATTTTATTATTATATCATTGAAACAATAGCAAAAACATTTGAATATAAACTAAAATTTATGTAATTTAAAATCATTATCCTTGGTAAAAAAAAATGTATATAGAATACAAAAAGCTTAACATACTTTTTCTTCAACAATTTTCCGTCACATACAAAGGGAAAAGAAGACGAAAAGAAACTAATAAAAATTTATTATCAGTTATAAAATTTTTTGGTTGTTGTCCTTAAACAAAAAAAAGAAATGCTTAAAAAATAATATTTTTATGTTTTCTTTGACATTTTCTTTTTTTTGTATTTTATGTTTGTTTATCATTTTTTTTTTGGGGAATTGTTTTAATGTTTATATTCAAGAAACATCCTTAAAACAATAAAAATTTAAATCAGAATTTATATTGCAATATTTTATATTGTTGCCTAAACAAAAAAAAAAATGTTTTGTCAATTTAATCAATATTTTTTTCTCAGCCAATGTCAGAATAATGTCTTTGGCCTACATTGCCAAGACTTCAATTGGACTAAGTATCATTTACACGAACAAATAAAATCAATATTTTATTTGAATGACTCATCCATCAAATAAATTTGAACGTGTAAATGGTCCATCCAATATCCTATCAAATAAAATCTCAAATCAAAATATATTTTGTTTATTTCAAATAAATTTGTCAAATATGACGTCACGTCAAATAGATTTGATCGTGTAAATGCTTTTCGCTTGTATTTTGACAGATTTTTCATCAAATAATATTTTGATTTTATTTGATCGTGTAAATGGTACTTATCGGACTACATCCGACTACATCAAGGACGTAATTAATAAAATCAGATAAAGTCATTTTTTAAATTATTAAAATATTAATAAGGATCAGATTTTGTCTCCAGAATATTCCAAACATTTTGTGTCCAGAATTTTCAAGAGATTTTTATAGTTATTAAAAATTTCTTGGCAATTTTATCATCATTTATTTGGATATACATATATGTAATAAAAATATTATATAAAATTTTTGCTATAAAAAAAATCTCCATAAAAAAATATTAAGCATAATTTGTAATTTGAATTTAATGTTAAAAAAAGGATTATTTAAATTCCTATTAAGATATTTTTACATTTTACAATTTATCGAAATAAGAATTTGGTACTAAAGATCATAAATTTTATTTCAAATTTTTATTAAAATCGAGCACATAAAAAATGGTATACAATTTAAAGAAATTTGGTAATATAAAAATTATTCAAAATGATTTCCTCCAATTAAAGTATAAAAAAAACGATATTCTACTAAATTATCAATTAAATAATATGACATTTATATAATTGATTTATTATGATTTTCGTATAACATTTTTTTTCATTACAATAATTAAGATTTTTTTTGTGTCGATTTATTTAAAAAGTTTTTGAACAGAACTTTAAAAACTTTGTACAGATTTATTTTTATAAATCTTCATTATCGTTAATAATATTTTTGATAAACTTATATTAGTTTTTTTTTCATATTATTATAAATTAAATAAATCTGATTTTGACAGTTTAGGGTTTTTTCTCTGTAAAATTTTAAATTTTCTCAAAAGTTTCTTGGCGCAAAACCTTTAAAGTTATTTGTTAAAGTATATTTATTTGTTTGTGATAAATCGTTTGATTTATCGTTAATAAATTTTAACAATTTTTTGTTAATATAATTTCTCGTAATTGATTGTAATAATCTCGTAAATTTTGTACTATTAATAATTATTGTAAATAACCAATTTAAAAGTATATCAAAGTCAAATTTTTATATAATTATATTTAAAAAATATAAATTACAACCAAAATTTGTAATTAAATAATATCCTATAATCGCCATAAACTTTATTTGATAATTTTTTTTTACTAAAAAACTCTCTGTAAATTTTCATATCGCCAATTAAATAAGTTTTATAGTTCCTTTTTTATTCTACACAAAAAAAAAAAAATTATATTATTCGAAATTATTTAATGAAGTAGAAAAAATCATTCAAAGTTGCCATTGACTTGAAATGAAATCGATTAAAATATATCTTTTTAATATTTCCGATAAACCATTGAACTATATTATATTCATTTGATTTGATTGTTGAATCATTAAATGGGAATTTAACATTATTAAATATATTAGTCGCTATGGAAAAAGATTATTAATAAAAGTAATCCTAATAATCCCAAGATAATAAAATGGTTCATTTGTGGAAATCCTCTAATTATATAATTTGAATATTTGAATATATATAGAAAATTAATAAACATTTTTAGTTATAATTATCACTTAATTTTATTTAATTCTAAATAAATTTCAATAATATAATTTTGTATTTAGGAAAATGCTTTTTTTCTGACTATTTAAAGTAAAAGCTGATAGATTTATATTTTTTTTTGGTTTGAAATTAACCTTTTGTAAATTAAGTATAGAATAATTATAAGTAGAATAACCTTTTGTAAATAAGTAAAATTACACTAATTATTAAGTATATGTGTTGTAATTGTTTGTATTTATGTTTATTTTCAGGAAATGTATAATCAACAAATGTATAAAATAGAGAAAGTTTGTGTAAACGTGATGTTTTCGAAGAGTTCACATCAGTGAAATGGTAAAATTTAGTAATTTTGATGAACTTTAGATATTAAGGATTTATCAGAATATTGAAACGTGATAATTGAAACAATATCAAAATTTGGTAGATATACATATATGTATAATAATTAGAATTACCAGGGCTCGGATTCTCTGAGCCGATATCGCGTAGAACGATTATCGAGTAAAAATTACGATGACGATTCTCCAAATAAAAAATTGGAATCACGACAATCGATTGATATCGTATCGAAATTATTTATTAAATGTACTAGATTTTACTTCAATAATAATGCAAAATTATATATGACAAATATAATTTCAAATTATATAGCTAAGCTTAGTACACTGCTCTTGCTAAACCAAATTTTCCATATAAAATTTAACTTCAATTATTAAATATTAATATTTAGTTAATTATTAATTAATGATTAATAATATTTAATTACTAATTATTAAAACTTCATTATTTATCTCTACTATTAAAATTAAGTTTAGAATGAGCAGCGTACTAGGCTTTATATAAATAATTATTGTTTTTTTTATTTTGATTGAATTATTTTTGATAAATAATTTCATTCGATAACAAAATACCTATTGAATGAAATTTATCGTTTTATACTCGATCATCGAGTGATAGAATTCCAAATAGGAAATTTGTCGTTATAGATTTCGATATCGTGTACTCGATATCGACTCAGAGAATCCGAGCCCAGAAATAAGTTTCATCAGTTTTTCGAATTTAATTTTATGTAAACATTTTCTATTTTACTTAAAAGTTTAAATTTTATTAAAATTTATTTTTGTATATACCGTATTTAATATGAAAATTTTAAGATTAACAATTATTATAAATTTTCTATCAAATAATTGTCATTTTGAAATGTTCATATTCTAAATCTACCGAAAATTTTCCTATTTCATTTTATTGAAATTTTACATTTAATCTTCTCTCTATATGCCTTTACTAATATGCCAAAAAAAAATCTTATAACATTTTACATTATAAACTCTTAAATAATTCAAAAGGATTAAACATTGTGTAAAATGTTATCCTATAGAATATCCTTCAAATAATTATATTACATTTTCTGTATGTAACTAAAGTATTATATTTGATGTATAAATGAATATACATATACATATATAAACAATGCATTATTTCTGAAAAGTTTTAACTATTATAATTAGTTAAGATAATTAATCCTTTTTGTGCTTATAGTTTCCTTCCTCAAATAAAATATCTACAACACAATAACTATTAATGGTTAAGTTAGAACATTTGTAAGATAGCCATTTTGTGGTCTATTTAAGGATTATACAGAGAAGAAAAAACAATTTTTGTGTGCTTAACAATTGTTCAAACGAAAAAAAAAATTATAGTTTTAATTTGTATAAATTTTTGTTACATTTACTTTTATGATTTTTCAGTACAAATTATAGATTTTCAAGTAATTTAAGTTTGAATTTTAATAGTAGAAAAGTGAAGAAAGTAAAATTTAATTATTATTTTATTTAGAAGATTTAATATAATTAAGCAACATATGTAAATGTTTTATAGATAAAATAGTTGAAATACTCTCTTGTCCTTGCATAACTTTAGGCGAATATATGGATTTTTTTAAATATTATTATTGATAATTCCCATTTTAATAAATTCAAAACAATTTTGGATATTAATACCATATTTTCAGATTAAATTAGTCGTTTTACAAAATGAATAAAAAATTACTCTTTATATACCAAATATAAAACACCAAAATTTTAATATTTAAATAATTAGATAATTAATATTATAACATTCCAAATATGTTATCAACTTCTTCCGGCGCCCTTATATTTGTCTGCAAGTACTCGATGAAGTAGAGATAACGACTGACTGCTCCTTTTTATAAAAGGAGTCCTTTTATTTATTTTCCTTTTTCTATCATGTCTGTTTGTCAATTACTTTGTCTCTCCTTTCCAATACTTCCCTTATTATTCTCTTTCCTCAATTCTTATAATTTTCTCATAACTTGTCAAACATTAATGTCCTTCTTTATATTGCACTTTCTGAACTATTCTAACTACCTACGCATTCGCACATGCCATAATCTATTTCCTATTTCCCTCTAAATTTATATTGTCATAAAAGAGAATATCTCTATTCCATCATTTCGAAACGACAAATCACCGGAAGAAGAAAATCATCTGGAATGAATTTTACATTGAACATATAACAATATTACGATGGGATTTTATCTATTGTTAACACAAAGAAACTCATTTTAAGACTTTAATTTTAGAAAATTTAGTTAACTGCTTAATTTAATTTGAAAATTTTTTCAATCAATTTCAAAAATATTAAATTTTATCTGAAAATTTCCTCACATTTTATTATCATTTTTATTAAATTAATTTTCCAAATAGTCTAACAAGTAATTTTCCAAAATTTTCCAAATAGTCCATCAAGTAACTTTATTTAATTTTTAATTATTATCGTGTTTAAATTTAAATTATTTAATATACAAATTATTTCAATTTTTTTAATGAAATATCAATATTATATATATATATATGTATTATCCTGGATGAAATTTTATATGCCCATATTTTCATCTGGGATTTTCTGTGGCACCAGTGGATGGATTGGGCTGATATTTGGTAAAAAAAAATTGAAATATGACTGTATTTCAATACGCCGTTTTGTAGAATAACCCCCCCCCCCCTCCCCCCATTAATAAAAAATTAGACTTTTATTATTTAAAAATTTCCATGTATGTTTTTTTTAATACCAAAAATATCAAATTTCATCAAAATGTTAATAAAATAAATTACATATTATTATTTTTCTATAATGTAATAATAAAAATAAAATCATTTTCTTTTTGTCTAAGGCTGTTTTTTTTTTCAGGTAAGAAAAATGAAAATTCATATCACTGGAAAAATATAGAATTTTTCAAAAAAAAAAATTGCTCCTCATTCTTCGTTATTATCCTTGTGGTATTATTTCTGAAAGGATATACGATATATAATATTAGACATATATGTATATAGCTATAGGGAAAAAAAATGATAACATTATCCTTTATTTCTATTCTTTTTTTTTGTAATCAAATCATCGCTCAAAGTTATTCATTCGATATTTTCATTTCTATTTTTTTTTTTTTGTATTATAACTATTTATGTTTATATTAGAAAAACACCCGAAAAATACCAAAGCCTAGTTTAAAAAAAAAAAACAAATGAAATAAATAAGAAAAATGAAATAAAAAATATAGAAATTTTCTATTTTTTTCTTTACAGTTTTAAGTTTTGTTTTATATACATCACTTTGGCAAATTGAATTTTCATGGAAATCTCTAAAATATTATATGTATATTTTTTTTCTTCATTCTTTTGGTTTGTTTATATTTTTATATTTTTCCCTGATAAAATACAAAAGAATTATTATTATATTTTTTTTTTTTTTTGGTTTTCCATAGATAAAAGTCATAAAAAAACATAAAGATACTTTATCTATTTTGTTTTTGTGCTGTTTTGTTATTGTAGTGTGGTGAAAAGAGGAAAAACCTGTTTACAATTTTCTTCAATTTTTTTTTTTTATTTATGAATTTATTTATATTTTTTGCAATAAAGAAAATACGTTTTTTGTCTTGGGAACACAACCAAAAAAAATATCGTTTCCATTTTTTTTTCTCTTCTTTTACTATTTTCTAAAAGTAATTTTTTTTTTCTTCATAAAATAAGTTTATTATTATATTTTTGACTTTTCCTTTGTATGTGGGATCCAAAAAAAAAAAAAAAAGGAAGAAATTGTTGTTGTTGTTGATAATTATTCCAATCATTTTTAATGGGGATCATAGTTTAATCAAATATTGTAATATGTTTTCATAGAGTTTTGTTTGTTGGGGTAAGAGGTATATAATCAAATATTATCAATAATTTATTAGGGTGCCAAAATGACTGGAAGCTCTGATTGTTTTTTTGTTATTTTGTTGGAATTTTGTGTTTTTTTTTTGGGTTCGGTGGAGATTTTTTGTGATTTTATCGCAAATCCTGGCGAAATTATAAAAATTTTTTTGTTGTTGAAATATTGAATTAAATAATTTGGGATATTATAGACAAATTGTATATAGTGAGAATTTATTGTTTATCATAAAAATTGTAGAATTCAGAATTTAGTTATTTTTGCTTTTCATTTTTTTATAGTCAGATAATAGCTGTGTTTTTTTCAAACGGGTCTGGGTCAAGGTTTTCATTTTTATATGAAAAACAACAACAACATAACCCACATATTTATCTGGTTCAAGGTTTTGAAACCTAAATAGATTTAATGTGGAAATTTACAAACAGATGGCGGTGCAAACAAAATTAGATAAAAAATCTTTTCTTAGTGATTTATTTTTTTAAAAATACTGTAAAAAATATAAAAAAATTCAAAAATATATGTTGCTAAGATGTTATTAGCCTTTTTTAAAACTATTCATATATACGAATAAAAAAAATTATCATATGTACATAGAATTAAAATGATTACAAACCGGTACCACCTGTTCAAATTTATGAAACCCGAATAAATGATCCTTATCGTTTTTTTTCAAACCTTGACCCAGACCCATTTGAAAAAAACACAGCTATAATCGTAAAATGTAGTCGATTGTGATATGATTTGTATATCATTTTAATAACATAATATTTAAAATGTGTGATAAAAATTTTTATTTTCAAATACTAAAAGTCATGATAATTTTACTATTAATTGTGTCCTACAAGGTAATAAAGGAGTTACTGATCAAAAAGAATAATTTTCTATGTAGTTTCTGTTTTCTAGTCTATAATGTCCTTCTTTAGTCTATGTCCTTTATTAAATTAAATGAAAGTTTTCAATTTATCAATTATTCATTTGGAAATTAGTTAGTCAATCCAATGTGAAATATGAATTTAAATTATGTAATTAAATTGTGTGATTTAAAATATCATTAATTCAATTTAATTAAAGTAAAATTTTACTAAAAATTTTCAATAGTCAATGGAACAAATATTTACGATATAACCATAAATACATACTATAATAGAACATTCAAAAATTAATTACTTCACTATATACTAAATAATATTTTATTTATAAATATACCAATTTCCCTTTGGTAACTTAATTCTATATTATATTTTTTTATAATTGTAATTTAATTTTAATAATTAATATTTTTGTAAAATAACATCAATATTTATCCAATTAAAAATTTATCAAAATACAAAATTAAATAGGAAAATAACTATAAGGATTATTTATATATAAATTTGCTTTGGGATATAACAAATATAATGTTATGTATAGCTAATTGCAGATACTATGATTTTCACACTCTATAAAATCAGGGGGGGGTACCAGAAAAATGTGATTTGAATTTTAAATAGTTTGATTATAAATTTTTTGTTATTTTGTATTAATCGAATATATAATTTTTGAATAAACAAAAGCAATTTTTTAGTTTATTATCTAGGGGATATAAACAGCCAGATAATTTTTTTTTGCGATTTGAAGATAAAAACATAAATTTATCTGAAAAATTTATCGTGATATTTATCTTACCTATCACAAAGAATTTTTATTTGAAATATCATTTTCTTGGGGAAGCAATTTAATTGATCAACTTTTCGAGAAATATGAAAATAAATTTAGTCAGAAAATTTTTGCCACTTTCACTCTGTATATGTTCGTTCGAAAATTAATTTGTAAATTAAAATTGTAAATTTCTGACTATATTAAAGGAATTTTCCTGAGAAGATAATAAAATATTCCTTTTAACACATTTTCACGTATGGAAATTTTTATGGAAAAATATAATATTTTATACCAGTAAATCTGTATAATGATTTCCACAGAAATTATTATAAAATTTAACACGATTTTTATATATTCTCAGTTGGAAAATTGTCGGTTTTCCGATTTACAATTGGGAATTAATACATTTACATATATTTACCAATTCTATTGAACATACATTTCGTGTACAATTTTCCTACTGTTGTACAATTTGCCCAATAATCATAATCTTCAATCTGTTATGAAAAAGTATAAAACTATTAGAAATTGTCATATTGTCATCATCACATAATAGAAAACATTAAAAAATTAAAGGTCACTAACAAAAAAAAAAAATACAATTATAGTTACAAACTAAGACAATTTCCACAAAAAAAAAAAATTAAATATTATAGTCAAGTGTTTGTTTTAGCACGAAAATCATTAAATTCTTCTTTGTTTTTTTGTTATCAAATTTTGGAAAATATTAAATTTTCTTTACAACGATAATTCCGTGCACATGTTACACAGCGAATAATAACTGAAACAACAAAACAACAGGACATTATAACAGTCAAATTATAAAATTTATTAAAACAAAAAAAAAATTCCAAAAAAAAAAAAAGGACCAGTATAATTGGAATTTTTCGTTTTTAATACATAATAATCCGTGTACCAAAAAAAAAATAAATAAATAAATGGAAATTTCTTTTTGGTGAAAATTTGTTTATTTATAAAAATAAAATGGTTGACAATATTATTTTTACATAAAAATTTTTTTTTAATGAAATTTTTTTTGCAAAAAAAAGAGAAGAAGTAACGAATAAAGGAATTTTCTCGTAACTATAATACTTATAAATGGAATTAATCAGAAAATCTGTGTTTAAATATTTATTCTTAATATTATATTAAAGAAAAAATGTTTGGACATAAAAATAATTTTTAATTTAAAGAAGAAAAAATATTTACTTAATTCGGAAATCATAAAAAACAGTGCAAAAAGAAATACGGTGGTATATAAAATAATTTGTTTGTAAAAATTATATTAAATAAATTTATGGAAAATCTGATAAAATTATCAATTATTTTAGATTTGTTTTTGTGTAGATGACTTTAAGACCATTATTGGGATGATATTTTTTTTCTGGTAATGTCCAATAAATATATTATTTATAATTTGGATATTTTTTAATAACTTTTCGTAGTTGCGTTTCATTTTAACAACAAAACTTGTAACAAGATTGGGTAAAAAAATCATTAGATCAGAAAAAATTAACAATTATTTAATTATTAAAGAGATATTTGCAAAAAAATTAATTGGCATAAAATTTTCAGGCTCCAAAATTGAAATAATACGACTATCATAATACAAATTATATCGGTGGTTCACATTTTAATCTTACTCTGATTCTAATTCAACAATTAATTCCATTGTATAGATATAAATTTTCATAAATAAATGCCTAAGAATAATATGCCGAATATTCCATAAGCAACACTATACAGTATACACGCGTTCGGTGAAGAACCGGTAATAACCCATAAATTAGAAAGAGGAAATAAGGTTGGATATTGGGCACACCTTAAGGAGACAACCTGATAACATCAACACGATGGCTCTGGAATGGAACCCGCAGGCATCTATAGAAGACGTGGCGGCTCCAAGAGCACATATGGTGGCGCATTCCTGGAATTAGAAAAAATGCATCTCACATTGGAACAAGTTAAGCGGCCAGAAACAGAGTGAGATGGCGGCGGTGTATTGTGGAAGCCTTGTGCTCCCAAGAGGAGTATAAAATACAAAAAAAAAAATAGATATAAAATTTTTTCTGAAATGGAACTCACCAAACTGTATAATTAATCATTTGTGTTAGAACATAAAAACGTGGAATTAAGTTAATGATCTTTTATTTCACTTTTGGAAGTATTTTTTTTTTCGTATACTAATGGTATATAATTTTTATAATCTTCGCAATTAAAAATTATTGTATAAATGGTTTTATATTTTCATATTTCAAATATAAAATTTTCAAAAATTTTTAGTTAAAATAATTTTGCTTCTCATGTCCTCTAAGGTATATTTTTCATAGGTATATATGATTTATATAATTAATATTATGATTAAAAGATAATTTCAAAAACAAAAAAAAATTAATTACTTTAAATAAGGTTATAAATATAACAAATTGCCTAAAGGTTAAAGGTTAAATATAAAAAAAAAATTAAAATGTTTGTTATTTATATAATATTTAAATTTGTCTTCTTTAATTAGCTAAATTTTTTTTTGATAACATTGCAGAAAAATTTTAAATTATGTAATTAATATTTTGGATATATTCAGGAAAATTCATATAAAAGCGTCGCTTGAGAAAAATATTATTAAATCTACGACAAGTCTTATTTGCTTAAAATTTACTAAATTAAATTTTTTTTCTAATTCAGTTCAATTTTCGAATAAAATTTAAATAGTACTTTTGTCTGTAACATTATTTAAATCATTTTCAATTAATATAATATTTAATAGGAATGGCAATTATAAGCCAGCAGTTGTATAAATTATTTATATATAATTTAATTTGAAACCATAAAGATTTTTTAATTTAAAAACATTTACAAATTAAATTTATTTAATTTTAAATTATATTTCTTTAAATCTTACTTTTTTATTACTTTTATAAATTAATATAAAATAATTAAATTTTGGTTATACTACAAACAAAATTCACTAGACAAAATTTTATGCAAAAAAAAGGTCTATTGTACAAACAAATTTACTTAATTTTACAATTTCAAACTTTTTAATGAGAACTATATTTAAATTAGAAATTATTTTGGTTTTTTTTTTTGATAAGGGACAAATACAAAAATTATAGTAGAATAAAATGTAGAAAGTTAAGCGAATTTGGTATATAAAAACTGTATTTTATCTAAAGTGGTTTTGCACTTAAAATTAGAAAATTGTATAATGTACTATATAGTTACTAAAAATTTACAATAATATTCGAGGCTTTTACAAAATGACAATTCAAAATGAAAAGAGTATATAGAAATTTTTTTTCGGGTATTTCGAAATGGTTGTTATTTTTTTCGAGTGAAAACTTTAAACCACAAAGTAATATAATTTTTTATTAGGTTAATTAACAAAAATCTGAATTTTTAAGGATTAAAAACTTTGTATAGTACATAAAATGTTTATAGATACCCAGCCTCGAAACTTAATTTACATTTTTAGTTTTATAAAAATCATTTCGAGACTGTAATATATTTTTAATAGTGAAAATTCTTATAGTCTAATACTAATTTTATTATATATAGAATTTATGTTCTAACTAATTTTTAAAGGACCACATAAATTTTGTGTAGAAATTTCCCTTAATTAAAGTCCTAATATTTCTATCGAAAAAATGGAGAAAAAAACTTGAAATGTTGAAGTTTTCAACACAACATAATCCTTGTTGTAAAATATATATCTTTAATATTATCAATCAAATGACTAATGATTAAACAAATATTTATTAAATATTGTTGTTCAAGAGATTTTCAAAATGATTACCAAATAATAATAATAGTACTCTTTGTTATAATGAAGATAAAACCTAATAAATTGTCATAGCAACTAAATCTAAAATTCCATTATTATTTATTTATATTTTTCATAAATGAACAACTGAAAATATTTTATTATAACCTAGGAGGTAAATAAATTTCTATTTATTAATTATCTCGAATTTTATTTATTGTTTATGCTTAAAATTCCATATTTGTATATGAGATTATTATCGAATTGTATAAGTAGCATAATAGAAATTTATCATTTTGAAAGTCACCCAGATAGTAAAACAAAATCGAAATTCATTTTTATTCGTGGTTGTTAATACTTTTGATAAACTACATATACTAAAATGATGAATTATTATTCTATCCTATTACATAAATTTATCTCTATATGCTATAAATATGTAATATATATAAAAAAAAAGGTCACACATATTTTCTGTACATATGGTGGGAGATTAGACAGGAAAATTTCTTTCCTGTCACATTATAACATCATACATACAAAAAAAAAATAGGAATTTATTCGACCGCTTATAAATACATAAATATTAAGTGTAAATATTTTCTGATTTTTGAATTGATGGATTACATTTTTCCTATATACATATACATATATATATTTTATTTAATATTGAATTTTCGGAATCGTTATAAATCAATTTTTATATTGGATAAAAATTATATATACATATATATTAACAAAAATGTAATTATTATTATTTGCCATTACAAATTTATATATTGCGGAAAATACGTAGAAATATTATAAAATTTTTATTACAATTTAATAATTTTTGGTATACATTAAAATTAAATTAAAATATTATAAAGGAACCAAAAATTTTGAAAATGTAATAAATAATTGCAAATATTCAATCAAAATTTGTCATATAAATTTAAATTGTTAATATTTTACTTACAATTTCTTTGATTAAATACAAATATTTCACAAAATTTTGATTTTGAAAAAATATAATAGGTATTTATGTAACGATTTATTTCCCGCATGTAGAAATTCTATGTCTAAAAAAAGTTAAATATTTAATATTTTTCTAAATCTTAAAATTTCTATCAATAAATTAAATATTTTATTTTAAAGATATTTTATTTACAAAAAAAAAAAAATATTTGACCCTATAAAAAAAATAAAGGATTAAAAGATTATACTCTGTGATGTTTGATGTTTCCAATAAATAATTCATAAAAGGAAAACCTTTTTATATATATATATAAATATTCTAATTCTATAATTCAACAAGGAAAACTATACTATATTTGAAATTTTACAAAATATTTTAAAGATTATAAGTTATCAAGAATTGAGGTATTATATTTATTAATATATTAATATGAAAGTCAAAATGATAATCTGATCAAAATTTTGGAAATTAAATAAGAACATAATTATGAAAGTCCTTTTTTAATTTTATATATAAATCTTTATTAATTATTTTTTATATTCTAAAATTACGTAATTAATTAAAAAAAAATGTATATGTATTATATAAATATCTTAGATCTTTATTTCTTATATTCTAAAAATCATCTATGTATGAATTTTTGTAATAAAAATTTTATCACATTTTCATTTACATTTAAAATTATTTTTTTGTTTTTTACATTTTATTTTTAATCCTTTTCGTTTTGAGAACAGGAATATATAATTAAAACAGTGGCTCACAGATTGTCTTTTTCACTTAAATTTACAAAATTTTTGGTTTAAAAAATATTCTATATTATTATTAATTAAAAGAAAATTATTACGAAATTATATAAAATTTAATTTTAATATTATGACTGTCGATATTTTATCAATTAGATTTTTCTATATATCAGCAAATTTTCATCACTTCGTAGCTCAGATAAAAAAGTATTAAATATGTCGAATGAAAAATTGTATTATTAATTATTTTCGTTCAAAATTTTGGATAAAATTGGATCACAAAATATCAAAAAATCTATATGAAAAAAAAAATTACGAATTGAAAATGTCGATTTTGTTTTGATTAAGGTCTGCGCACACACGCCACTGTTCAAATTACATAAACAATTTTTTTTTTTTGATATTATTTTGAATTACATTATGAAGATAGAAATTATGAAAAAAGAAATCATTTCATTTTCTTTTTTTTAAATATAATGTCACATCCTAAATACATATGATTTTGTAAGAAATCAAGAGAAGAGGAAAAATTATATAATGATATATATATATGTATATAAATATTTTTCTAAAGAGTTTCGCTTTGTGCGAATATCCTTATTCAAATTTATCAATTTTGGGTATAAAATAATATAATATTAAAAAAAATTGATTTAGGGTTGATATCCTTCAATATTCGAACAAATTGTTGTTATTTTAATATTGAAAATTTATATTATATACCAAAAATCACAAAAAAATATAAGTATAAATTTTTTGTTATTGTAATAATGTGAAATATTTCAATAAACACAATAATGACATAATTGAAATGTTTGTTGATGATATTCAAGTTTAAGTCCATTTTTATGAATTGAATATCAGCATTTTTTTTTATCGTATTTAGTTAGAATATAAATCATATATTTTTGTTATTTCTTATACATTATACATAAAATCAAAATAAGATGAAAAATCTATAATATACTTTCGCACCGCTAGTAGAAGACTGCTACATCTCAAAAAACTATAATTTTGAGTTATTAGCATGTGTAATTAAATGAACATTCCTAAAATATTCTCTCTGACACAGTAAGCTCTATGTTTAAAACTGGCGGCGAATTTGATATTTCAATACATTACCTTTTTAAACTATATTTTAACCATTAACAGTATACCGTCATAAGTAAAAATGTACCTTTATACCAAAGCCGTATATAATTATATACGGCTTTGCTTATACCTTTTGGGAACCAAATATTTGGAAATCATATTTAGTGTTGCCATTTTAAAAAATATTGCGTTGTACGATTGAAGAACTCTAAATATTAAAGCCCAATTTCAAAAAACTGAAGGAAACTTTTTGAAAAAAGCATAAGTTTCCTAAAAACTGTCAAAAGAAAACTGCCACTTATTTGATTGATGCGGTCTTATTTTTTCCAATCACATTTAACATAGCCAAATTTCAAAATGTCGCATGGAAAATTTATATTTTCAACTCAATAGTGCCATATCTCAAAAAGTGGCTGTTTTCTAACACCCATACAAAAATTGGCCAAACTTTAGCATCGATTTTCTCAAAACTATAAATTTTGAGATCTGGCAGTCTTCTACTAGCGGTGTGCTTTAATCCATAAATTTTATATAAAAAAATTGGATTTTTTATATTATTTATAAATATTAAATTTAATCTTTTATATATTTCGCAATAAATTATCATAGAACTTAAATATATTATATTCATTATTATAGATTTAAAAAAATAAAATAAAATATATTTTGAGATAAAATAATCTGGGATAGAAAATATAATAAAATTTTCATAATTTTATGATTTTTTAATATAATATATTTTCTATTTTTTTTTTGGAAATATTCTTTTAATCTTTGAAAATTACGTCCTGTTTTGTTTATTATTATCCCGGATATCCGGAAATTCTTTTTTTTTTTATTTTGCTAATTGAAATATTCAAGTTTAAATGAAAGTACACGCAGCTAAAGATTTAATTTTAATATGTAAAATGTATATAATTAATGAGATCTTCATTTGAAGTGGATAAAGTTTAATATGAAATATTAATTATATTCTTATTTTTCCGACAATTCGAATTTCCAATTTTGACGGGCGTATAAAAATTTTTAATTTGATTTTTGAAATTTAACAAAAAGAAACATCGATCAAAAAAATTTTATTTTATATAAATGTGGCGTTTTATTTCGGGATACGCTGGCGTACCAGCGTATCGACGTATATACGCTATACGCCATACGCCGGTGTTTAGGGAGAGGTCTAAGATGACAGAAATTTAATTTTCATATTATGATGAAAAATTAGTTAATTCTACTATGCAAATAGTTATTGCTGGCTAATCGAAAATGTTGCAAGAAATTTCAACAAAAATACATAGTCAATTTTATCAAATTTATCATAAATAAATTCTATTGTATTTACACAAAGTTGTATATTTAAATTGACTAAAAATATATTACAATTGGGGAACATATTAAATAAAATCTGCGTAAATATATTTGGTAATAAATTCTATAATTAAATTTTAAATAATATTCTCGTTAGTAAATATATTATTAACCACCCATAATTTTTTTTTCTTAATTAAAATTAAGGAGATTTATTATACGAGAGACAACAACTTATTTTTTTTTATATTAATATCCAAATACTGATTTTCGAAGCCATATAAAACTATAATTGAAAAATATTTAAATTAAATTTTTTGTTATTTAAAACTTTTGTAATAGTACATATAACTAAAAATTTGAGATCCTCATAAATTCCTCAAAATAGAAAAAAATGCCGCACAGCCGAACTACTGATCAGTAGTTTTATAATCATGGGCTTTTTTTTTTAATTATCTACTGTAAATGCATATTTTGAGTATATGTTACATCCTCTAGTGGCAGAAACTAAAATTATAACAACTGTGATTTTATACTACTACTTACTACCTTTCATATCCGACATTAAACCTAATTTTTGGGAATTATTGACTATTGGAAATCACATTTTAAAAATTAAAATTTTATATATTTTATTATTCAGCGCCTCTACCGGTATAATTTGGAAATACGGTTACTGACATCGTATTCTGCTCTTAAATACCTTTTCAACGAGTGGTCAAACTTAATTTTTGGTACACATTTACTATATAAAATTACATTTTTATTCGGAAAAAGGTGTTTTGGAAAAATGCGAATAGCGCCGCCTGCCGGCCGAATTTTAAAATTCTATCAATTACATCTGGTTCTCAATAAATCAAGCTTTCCATCGGTGGGTCTGTCATAAACTTGTGTGTACAGTAACTATGTGAAATATTTGGTTTTTATTGTTTACATCGGACAGACAGACGGACAGACGGACGGACAGAAAAGCGTTAACATAAGGGATTTTTTTTAAAAAAAAAAGCCCTAAAAAATAAATAAAGAAATCCTATTTTTCCATCTCATTAAATTATTTAATTGTAGGTTTTCTCCCTCAAAGTAAAATTTGTAATAGAAAAACCATTCTATACCCAAAAAACAAACCTCTAATACACAATGCCACAAAAGTATGTAATTTGTTAATAATAATAATATAAAAAAAAAATGAATCTAAAATAAAATTCTTCATCTTAATATTTGTAATTATCAGAACCTCAACATTGTCTGAAGATATGTTAATTTTTTTTTTGTTTTTGGTTGTGTTTTATTTCTTAGGTTCATCATCTTTCTTGCGATACTATAACAACATTTTCTATGATTTTTCCTTGTTTTATTTGTTCTATTTTGTATTTTTTTTTCTAATGATAATGATTTCCTTTTTCTTATGTATAACATTAAGGAAAAAAATGTTATTTTTTTTTTCTTTTTTTGTATATTAAAAAAGAAAAAGTTTTTCATTAGAAAGGGAAAAAAAAACATTTTTCCTTGTATATATATATTTTCTTTTATATACGTTTTTACCATTCACTTAATGAACATCAATCCTGCTCCTGAAAAATCTCAAGAATCAAATTTCCTTTTAGCTATTTTCTTATATTTATAATTGACCGCATAAGAAAATATTATCATTTCAAGAAAAAAATTTTGTGTGTGTATAGAAAAATGATTTGAAAATTTGTTTCAAACAAAAATATTAAATTTAAAAAAATTTGTCGAATTTGAGTTTTCTTTTAATTTAAAATAAAGATTTAAATTTAAAAGTAAAAGAGAACACAGACGAAGTTGAAATTTTATAATCCAGGACAGTGTTTTCGATTATATAAATATGGTTCATTGATACGATATGCTAATTATGAAACGTTTTAGATTGCGGTCCGCATATCAATGACCGCGCATATTTCATCTATTGTGATGAAAGAATCTAAGACAGAACTCCTCTAGAGTTATATCCTCTAGATTTTGCCATTAATTTTATAATTTCATAAGATTAAGTAATAAATTTTTATATACAATTTTTTGTTTTTTGGTTATAGATATTTTTTTCATTCAATTTGATTAAATTTCCAATTTGTTTTCATGAATTTTTGTTGTTGTTGTTGTTTTGTGTCAGAATAAAGTTTTATTTAATTTTGTACATTGACTTTTGTTAACTTTTTTTCACATTAAGATCTATATACTAATTTATAGATATAATCTTTATTCAACTTATAAAAAATGTTCAACAAATCTTAACAGAGTGTATAGAATAATTTATGTATATATCGTCGGGTCCATGCCAAAACCGCGAATGTGCGTTTCTTATGAAATATTGGGTTTTTAAATGCCAGAAATTGTAAAATTTCAAAATCTACAATATGCAAAAACCAAAAATTTGCAATTCGTCGTAGTTTTTTGTAATAATAAAAAATTTCTATATCGCTTATATAAGAATTTCACAAATCGGTAAAAATTAAAACGCGATTTTTTCGAAACTGTAATGTTGCACCCGACGCGACGATATATTCTCAATTGTTATTGTGTTTTCATGGAAAAGTAGGGTATAACATCCCAGAATGATTTATACAGAAAAAAAATTTTGTATATAATTGTTATCCATCAGAAAATCAGAAATATCCTTTTTTAAAGGTGGATTCAACGATGCGGCCGATTCGCGCCGCGCTCATGCCCGCGCACACTTTTTATATGAAAATTTGAAATTCTCAATTTTTTTTATTTTTTTTTCGTCGAGTTTTTCTCTCTCTCGAAAAGTTTGATTTATCTTCAACTTTCGTGCCGCACTATTTTGAAAACGTCAAAACAGAAAAATGAAATGACAGAAAATTCAAATGAAATTTTTTTTCATTAATGTGGTTTATTAATTGTATTATTATTTTTTATGTTGTAGTATCAAAAATTACTTTAATGACAATTAATTAATAATAATTAATGACATAAAAAAAATTTAGCGCGGCACTTTTTATCCACATCGATGAACGTTCAAGAGAAGAAATAGTTCGACTCAAATGAGTTCAACTTTTTCTATCCGCATCAATGAATCCAGCTTAAATCCCCATTTTTTTAATTTGAATATTTGAAATTTTCATTAGTTGGCTATTTTATTATATATGTAAAATGTTCAATTAAAAATGTCAATTTTGAATATTTTAAATTCAAAATTTTAGGCATTTTATAAACATGATTAAATTTTAAAAGTTCCAATTAAAAATTTGAAATGTTTACTATATACATTAACATGTAATAAATAACCGCATAAATTTATCATATTATGTGCATTAAAATATATAACAAAAACCTAAAAAAAAACATATACATATATATGTAGCTACATTCAGAAAAAAGAATTCTAAGGAACCAGATATAATCCTAAACTATATTTTTGAAATGCCAAGTATATATACAATTAATTGAAATCGATGGTTAATATTATTATTTTACCTTTTATTGATATATAGGAATAGAATATGACATTGACTTGTCAAAATATTCGCCTGCTACACGAATTCTTATCCGGGAAACTAAAACTAAAGATGTGCCAGAAATACTGTTCAGATGTCGCTCTTGTAAACGTAAGGTTAAGGAGGAGGATATGAAAAGCAAATTAACCAAACTATTTGGAAAGTGTTTAAGGTATGTATATATAAAAATATAGGAAACAAAAAAAAATAATTTAAAAAAATCCTTTTTAGTTATCAGAAATCTAGAGAAAAATAGTGAAATATCGAGGTAAAAAGGAATGTATATATAACATACTATATAGTATCTTATGGAAAATATTAAGCATGATGGCAATATTATAGCAACAACAAGAAATCCTTATAAACGACAGACCCAAAAAAATAAAATTATTTAAAAAACAACCGAAAATTACAAAAATAATTAAATAATAAAAAATCAGAGGAAAACTCTAAAAGTGGACATTTTCAAAAGTTACCTCTATATAGAATTTATTGCAGTAATATTACACACAAATTTTTTAACAAATCTTAATCAAAAATATAATTTTGCTAAGAACAATGAATCAATGTTGCTTTCAAAATACTATAATACTAGATATCGTCGTGGGTGTAATGTATGATCAACCGCTAAGTTAATATATTATAATTACCAAAAGCTTTAAATAATGATATTTCGAAAAAATTTTTGCCAGAATCTTTCTTTCTGTCGATTAGATAAATTAACTTTCTTTTATTATTGAAATTAAATTATCAAAATATTATAATTTATTCATTTTAATAAATATTTTATTTCGATTTATTGAAATAATTAAAACCAAATAAAATATTAATTAAAATGTTTATAATTATAGACAAAAATTTAACATAATAATTTCAAGCAGAAAGATTTTCATAATTGAACATTCGAATTAAATAAAAAAAAAGAATATGTTTTAGTTTAATAAAATAGCAAATATTATTAAAGATCATAAAAATTATATAATTTATATTTATATGATCTTTGATTTTGATCAATATATAATTTTACTTAACATTTTCTGTATATTATATAGTTAATGTAAAAATGGTAGTAAACATAATAAAATATTTTTCTTAAAATACACAAAAAAAAAACAAAAAAAAAATGTCTTCAAAAATTTGTTTTATTTTCATAAAAATTAAATTTTGATTAATATCCTATTTCTTTGAATTTCCAGCTTTAGATTTTATATTTTGTATATAATTTTTTTGAATAAATTAGTTAATATAAAATTTTAATTAATTATTATTAAACTTACCAAGAATATTAATTTATATTGCACAGTAAATTAATTATAATTGTACACTTTACTTTATATATATATAAACAAAATCATTTTTAAATACTTGCAACAAGAAAATCTAAAAAAAAACCTACACACATCTGACGTATTCAATTTTCGCACTACGACTGACCATATAACTTAAATTTTCTATTCTCATCATAAATAGTGGGCGTAGTTAAGTTTTTTTACATTCATTTTGTGTTTGGGAGTAAGAGCGGCCATCATTGTTTTTGTTGTTGTTTTTAATTATATAATAATTTAACAAAAAAAAAAAAAAAATAGAATTCGGAAGCCATTATATATAATAGGCGTGTTCAAGTACAAATTTTTTGTATAATATTTCCATGCAAGCGGCCATCTTAAATCCAAATGATAAATTAACAGATTTTTAACAGATCATGTTATAGTTAACATATACAATTAAAAATTGGTTTAGAGTGTTATTTAACAATAAGAGTGTTATAGAATGAAAAAGGAAAATAATAGATTTTAGTCTTTTTAATTCTTTAAGTATTTAATTTTGAATAATTAGTATTTCCAGCTAAACTGCGAAGATTGTTACGACTATAAAGTAATTAACTAAACAGATTTATTCTACTCTATATAATTTTGCATTAAGCTAACAGATTTTCCATTTTCAACACTCGAATTACATGAATTTTTATTTATACCAATATATATACGTCCTGCTCTAAAATATTATCTATATTATTATATTTAATTAATTAACCAAATTATTGATGTTATTAAATTCACTGACAAGTAGCTAATTAGTAACAAAAAATGAAAAGAAATTTTTGTTACTATATTCTGCTGGAGACTCTGACAGTGTCTATATCAAGTCTACAAAAAATAAATTTCTTTAAAAAAATAAATAAATAATTGAAAATATTTTTTTATTTTTATGATTTTCACTTTCCTTCTCTTTTTTTTTGTGAAGTAAAAAACTTTTTTTTCTGATTGTAAATTAGATGTAATGAAATGGAAAATTCAATTACTTTTAAGGAATTTATTTATATAAATTTTTATTGATTTAAAGAAAACAAAAAAAAAAACACAGAAAATTCAAAAAACCTGATATATTTTCATAGGCGTTTTGTACTCTTTGTGTTTAAAGCAATTTTGTGAAAATGGAATATTAATTTTCATGTATACACTCTCGTATATATATATATATATAATATAACTAAAACTTTTCTGATAAATTTTCTTTCATTTTCTTGAGTAGGAAAATATTGTTTCTATGTATAATACTTTACCCAGGACAAAATCTCATTTGATATTTCTCATTTTTGATTATACTTTTTCTTACTAGTCATAAAAGATAAAAAAAAAATATGGTGTAATATTTATTTAAATAAATTTTTTGTTTAGTTAAATTAAATTAAATTTATTTATTATTTTTTTTGGGGTAAATTGAGTTTAGTTGAACTTATTTTGATTTTTATGTTTTTATATATAATAAACTAAATTTTATTAGAGAGAGAGAACTATAATAAAATCAAATTGAAATGTTTGAAAATTGATATTGACAATATTAAATTGACATTGATTATTCGAACTAGAGTAAAGTAAAACTTTATTATCTTTGTAAGATTTTTTCCCTAGAAATAAATAAAATTTAAAAATCTTATATGAATTCATGGGCCTTTTTCAAGGTGAATATCAAACAATATTGATATTTCAGACTACGGAATACTATACAAAAAAATACTATTTTCTTAATAGATTTTATGTATATTAAATTTATTTTAATATTCTTCAGACAAATAAATGATTTAAATACGATTGTGAATAAATATACTTTCATCACATTTATATTTAATAATTTAAATTCCCTTTCCGATCAATACCAAATTATTCTATATAGCTATATATAAATTTTTGAAATTTTTTTGCCAAGAAACATAAAAATCATGTTTACTATAATTATTTTTTTGGGGTTATGGTGAAATATAACAATTTTCTCGTTAATTTCCATAAATAGGATTTGGACCTAATAACAAAATTATATAATTTTTTACTTTGATCTATAATATTTAATTAAATATAATTAGCATATACCCTAATTGAATAAATAATATAATTATTTTTCGCAAAAAATTTTATATATATATAGATAATACTTTAATCTGTAACCATTAACAAAATAATTAAATCATTATTTTAATTTATAATTTATAAAATTTATTATTTTTAATATCATTATTTCGACTTAAAAATAATTTTTATTATTTATAATTTGCTCCAATTTACTATGGTATATAATACGTTTTATTCCTCTTGTGAAAGCAATACATATATCAATTTCTATTAATTTCATTTTCTATACCATAAATAATCCTATAAAAAATAAAATACTATTTAGAAATTTATGATTATATAAAATTTTATCAAAAATATATTTATAAGTCAAATTATTTCATTATTTTGCTATTATATGTAACGTTTATTTCGAGAATTTGTTATGGTATACAATACATTTATAGAAAATAAATAGTTGAAATATATAACCAAAATATAAATAAATATAAAATTGAAATCGATTTTGATTACTATTAATAAATTTCTTATATATATTATTAAATTTGTTTCTTACAAAAATTGATATTTATATTATAGTAGTATTTATTGTTGAAAGAAATATATCTAGAACATTTTCTTTTTGTTTACTAATACATATATATATTTATTTTAACCAGTTAAGCGAGTAATTTATTTTCAAAAGTGTATTTTTGGGTGTGTAATTAAAATCGCCGATCACGCGTGTATACTCGTATATATTCGTCAAATGCGCTTAACTATGGGTTAACATGCACTGCCCGAAACAATTCATATTAGACATATTGCAATCCTGATATAAGTGTAAACTACACTTTTTTACATGATATTGTTTTAAGTTTTTACTAAAATTTAGAATTTTCATATTTTTTTCCCCCCGGTGTATATAAGGCGTCCAACGCACCATCGTAGAAGCACTTCTACATGACGTATATATACGTCAAACGCGCTTAACTGGTTAAAGATAGATAAGAAATCAAATTCATACATATAATATTGTTGTCAATAATATTACAAAAAGTTAACTTTATTTTATGGTTAAAGGATATATACACGTGCTGGCAGATATATATTAGATATTTCACAAACTTTCTATTTATATAATAGTATAAATGTTACAAATTTTAAAAGAAATATAGAATATTTTGTTAGTATAAATGCGAAAAATTAGATTATTATATGAATTTTATTGATGATATATTTACTCAAAAAAAATTTTCTAAATCGAATTAAGTTTATTTTGGAGAAAAATGGGAAATTTGATTATTAATAATTGAGTTTTTTTATACCTATAATATTTATCTTACAATTTCGATTTCGTTATTGCTACGGACATTATGAAAAATTATACTAAATTTCAATTACAAATATTATTTAACAAAAAAAAATATAATAATTTAATTATTTCTGGTTAATTTTGTACAATCACGATTTTTTTTTTACCTCTAGTTAATTTAGTATTAATAATTTTCACAATTATTTTTCACCTATAAATCGAAGAAAATTAAAATCATAGAAGAAATTGTATAATAAATTTTGTCCATTATAAATAACAAAAAAAAAAAAAAAACAATTTCAAAATGAAAAAGAAAATTTTATAAGATTTTTCATCTAAAAATTTCTTTATTATTACCTAAATTTTTTTCAATTATTATTCTCCTTTTCTGTATACCTCTACAATTTCTTGTTTTACCTAAAAAAAATTCCAGGACACCATAGATTAAACAAAAATAAAATATAATAAAAATCACAGAAGCATAAACAAATTGAATTATACCAAAGATTGAAGAAGAAGAAAAAAAAAACAAAAATGAAATTAAATATATTAACCTTGAATTAAAATATAATTTTCATGAAAATTTCCATAACATAACATCTCTCTACTATAGATCATTTCTTATACTTTCTACTATTTCTTTATTTTTTTACTTTTCCCATCATCGCAGAAATAAGAAAAATCTTTGTGCGCTAATAAAAATACTAAGAAAACAGAAAAAAATTTTCTAAATTGTTAATATATTAAAATATTCGATATACGAAAAGAAAAACAATTTCTATGTTTTTCTTTTTTCTTGGAAAGGAAAAACATAAACAAAAGAGAAAAACCATAAAAAACGCCCTTCATAAATGGAAACTAAAAACAAACGCAAAAAAAAAGAAAATGTAATTTTATATTTTATAAAAAAGAAAGTAAAATCAAAGAATTAATTTTTAAAATTTCTAAAAAAAGAAAATTACAATTTCTGGTACTAAATGGGAAATTGATTATTGTTTTTAATTGTAAATATAAAAATAAAGAAAAATATGAGAATATAGAAATCCAGTATCCAGGGAAAATTGTGTAAAAGAAACCGTGGAAAATTGGGTGTTTTCCCAAAAAAAAGGCATTTTATAATTTAAATAAAACCTTTGAATAAATTTAAAGTTTCATAATTTGCTCTAACAGAATAATTGTCAATATTATGTTCTCATTAGAAAACTTACAACTTGTTCTTTCATCCAGGGCTCGATTTACCTTATTCGACATCACCAGATAGTACGACGAGTGTAAAGAATTCGTGTACATAAAAATTTCGTTAAATATGACTTCGTATAATGGACTTCGTATAATGGTTCAAGACTTAACCTGAAATTTATTTAACTCTATATTTTATTTCAATATTTATCGTCCTTGTACGCGTGTCCTTTTAAATTTTAAATAAAAACCATAATTTTTTTTTTTCCATTTTATTGTTAAATTTTTATTTTCAATAATTTATTAACTATTATTTTTATTTGAATTTTCATTTTACAATAATAGTTTTTTTTATGTATATGCTCGGTTTCCTTATTTGATCGTGCTAGCAATTCAAAAGAAATTTTTCTATAATTCATTTTAAAATAATATATATTAAATTAAATTAAATTAATTATTATATAATAATTATTGATTTAATTTATATATAATAAACAATTTTTCGTGTGACAAAATAATTGGTAATTTGAAACTGATTAATAAAATTAAAGTAAATTTGAAGCAAGAACTCATTACTTAATATTAATAAACAAAATCAATTTGTCATTTATTGTGAAATAAACAAATTTACAAATTTTAATAAACAAATAAACAAGTTTTATAAATTAAATGTGTTTTCAAGGACAATTTTAGCATTATCCTTAAATAAGATTAAAGCGTTTTTCAATTTAGATTCTCGCAATTACTGGAAAACTGATATTTTATGATTCGTTTCGTATATGGGCATGATTTTTTTATATTTATTATAATATTATAAGTTTATTAACATGTGTGTTTTTACATATTCGTTAATTTCGACATTATTTTCGATGATGAAAATCTATTTAGGGAGTAAAATCATTATTAAACAGCTAGAAACGAGACGAATCGAGAGTCGTTTCCTTATTAGGGATATGAAAATTATAATTCTGGACAAGCGTACACAATCCACTATCTAAATGCAATCATTATAGTATATAATTAAGCAGATTTTTAATTATATAGATTTCAATTTTAATTATTATAGAAACCGAACATATATAATTTTTTTTCTCATCTAAAAATTTATTATAGTTTTTATTTTATGTTTCATTTCTTTTTTTTTTGTATATAGATTCAACAAAAATATAAATTAAAAAAAAAATTCTATTTAAATTTTCATCTAAAAAATTTTTAACTTAAAAATCATATAAATTTATTTTTTTATAATATTTTTTTCATTAATTTTTTTTATTTATTTTCTGATTTTACTTAAAAGTCTATAAGAAAATTTTCAAATTTTTTTAATAATTTTAATTATTTTTTTTTTTTTGTTAATATTTTTTAATTAATTAATTTTTTAGTCTTTTTTTCATTTAGGAATTTTGTTTTTTATATTTTTTATATATTTTATTATTCATTCTAAAATATACACGAAAATTTCCTATAAAGTTTTTTTTTTTTCAATTTTTTTTTTTTGTTTAAAGTTTTTTTTAAGTATAAATTTTAAATTTTGTAATTTTCCGTGGGTTTTTTTTTTTTGTTTATTTAAAAATTTAAGATCATGTTTTTTTTTTTGTTATATTACATAAAATATGGTTGTTAATGTTAATAGTGTTATATTGATAAAATGTAGTTGTATTTGTAATAATAATTAAAATGTGTGAGTGTGATTTGTTTATGTTTTTATTAATTGTAATTCATTATTTTTGTTTTTCTTTTAATTTCTAATACTTGCGGTTAAATTTATTTTATTTCGTTTTTTTTTTTTTTTTTTGATAATTTTAACATAATAATTTTCATTTAATAATTAAGTCATTTTTCAAATCAAAATAAGTAAATGAAAATTGTACATAATTCTAAAATAATTATTCAAAAATTGTTTATAGTATTTTCAAGTCAAATTAGAATTTTTGGTATACAAAATGGTGAAACAAAATGTATTTAGTCCTTTTATAATTCAAATTTAGTCCTCTTATAATTCAGAAAAAGCTAATTTTGTATTGAAAAAAAAACCAATTCGTGCTAAATATTTGAAGTGAAAATGTTCATAAATTTTCTATAGATCAATTTTCTGAGAAACTGAGTTGACTATAATTAAGGGCTCTATGAACTAACACCCAAACGATCTAACACCTAAAATAAAATTGAACTAAATCCAAAAAAAAAAAAATTCCATATTAATTTGGGCATAAGTTCATATAAGAACGAACCCCCAAAATGTTGGGCCTTAGTTCATTTTTCTTATAGACTTCATTTCTAAATTTTGGGCCTTTCTTCATATATGAACTAAGGCCTTAAAAGTTTTGGGAATTAATTCATTTTTGTTTTGGGCCATAAGCCCAAATTGGATGAAATGTCGACGACTCTCCTGTTGAACCCAGCTCTTCTATAAATCATACTATAATATTTCTGATTCTGATTTAAATCTTTAAAATTATATAACTTTAAAACAATCATAACTATAAATAATTAATTAATTATTATTTCTCTTTATATAAATATTTCGAATAATAAATTTGAATAAAATTGAAACATTTTCTTTTCTTTTTTACAAATATTTTAACATAAATAATTTTCAATAAAACTTAATAAATTTTTGAAATATTTTAAATATTTAAATTTATAATTCATTTCGTTATTTATTTATTTATTTATTTTTCTTTGAATATGTTTTGACGTTTACAATATTTTATCTAATAATTTAATTAATAAATAAATAAAATATTATTATTAAATAATATTTTTTTTAATGATTAATGGGAAATTTTTTTATACACATTTAACATTTTCATTTATAATATTTTAATTTTATTTATTTTTATTTTTTTTAATAATTTTCGCTAATTTTCTTAACAATTAATTTAATTTTTTTTGGTTTATACAAAACTATAAATATTTTTTTACTTCTCACATAATTTTTAATTTTTAAATTAATTTTCACCTAATTTAAATATCGATTTTTTATTTAAATATTTTCTTTAAATTTTTTTAATTTTATATATTTTTTTTTTAAAACATTAAAAATTTATTATTTAATATTTTTTTTTTATGGTATATAAACTAACCTTTTTCTTATCACTATAATTTATATAATTTATTTATTTTTTGTATCAAATACAATAAATTATTTTTTTTTAAATTTATTAAATAAAAAATAAAAATATATATTTTTTTGTTATTTAAATTAATTTTTCTAAATTAGAATCATATTTTTTTTCTTGTTTATAGAAATATTTCAAACTTTATTTACCTTTTCATATAATAATTTACCTAAATATTTTTTTTATGTAATTTTTTTAATTTATTTTAATATTTAACTGATTTTTTATATATTTTATAGTTTAGAGAGGTGTTTTTATTATTTATTATTAAATTTATTATTATTTTATTTAAATTGTTTTTTTAAATTATAAAAATTAACTATCACGTAATGGAAATTGACTTAATTTTCATGTATGATGATCGTGAAATTCTGTAAAAGAAATAAGAGAAAAATTAATTAAATTAAATTAAATTAAGTTTAGAGATATAAATTGAATAATTTTAAGTTGTAATTTTACAGTGAAATACTCAGATTTGAAATAAAAAAAACTAATTTGACGAATTTGGCTACAAAAAATGATATAAATTTCAGTTGAAAATTGTAAAAGGCAACCAGAATTGCGGTAGGTAAACTGAGTCATAACCTAACTTATGTATACTCTAATTAATTAAAGGAAGAAATTTAATTTACATATATTAGTGACTACACTAAATCTATGTAAATTAAAGTGACTTTTTAGTAATTATTCTATCTACCTTTCTTCCTATACAAATTTATACTATAAGAAAAATTACAAATTTCCTCCACTAACATTTTAAAATCACGTAAAAACTAATATTTCAAATAATTCTTTTTCCGATTTATTCCATATTTACACTTATACAATGATTTTTTAATTTAATATTTTTTGACTCTTTGTGAATTACATTTTTAAAAATGAAAAATCATCAAATAAATGAAAATCTGTAGACCAAAATACTATAAAGTTCAATCAGTCATTCTGTCGTCATAGCTATATCAAATTACATATATGTACATACAATTTTTTTTTTATTTTTCATTTCGTTTAAGAAATATCAATCCATCAACGGATATGAAATTTCAAACCGGATATTAACCGTAAAATTATCTCTGACATACAAAAATAAAAAAAAACAAAAATCATTTTACTCTAGAGATAACAAGAGGAGCTTTGATGGCAGATAAGCATCAATTCACAATTTTTTTTTTTTCTGGGAAAATTATTTTTATATACCAAAAGATACGAGAAAATTTAATTTTTTTTGTAAAATTATTTTTTCCTGAACTTTTCTAACAAACACAAAAAAAAAAAAAAAACCTAAAAGATGAATATAATTTTTTTTTAACATATTATATTCATTTCAGCTTAAAATATCTTTTGGCGATATTTATACTTTATACTTAATTTCTTTAAAACTCAGCATGTGAGAATTATTTTTTTTATTTTACTTTTTCATTTTGCCTGTCATTTATCATGTCATTTACAAGGACAGAATAATATCTGTATACATTATGGTGTATGAAAAGAGAATTATATGTACATATATATTTTTTTTGGATGGGTGATAATAAGAAGGTCCTTTTGTTTATAATTTGAAAAAAAAAAAAAATAGGAAACATTAACGTTTATAAATTATGATATGAAATTATGGAGTGGGTAAAATAAACCAGTTTCGGTTGAATAAATCATTAAATTGAAATTAAATTTTTTTTTCATAATACGTTTCTTGGTATGCAATGAGACGAACTTAAGACAAATAATATTTGTACTGCTGGTAACTACATCAGAGTAAGAAATTGCATTAGTAGACTCCGTGCTGTATATAAGAAAATTTTGTTTTATTATTCTGGGGGGCACAGAAATGCAAAAATTAATTTAACCAATAGAATTAAATTAGGTTTTTTTTTTAACTGGAAATAAGAAGTGTCAAAATTTGTGTTACTGTTTAAATACAATTTCGAACTGTCAAACACAATTTAGTTATGCAATTTAATTGGAATCAAATTTAATTAAAATATTTGAAGGATATTCATAATTATAAATCTATAATTTGTTGGTTTTGGACGTAAAGTTATTAAAGTTTCAACTCTATTACAAGAAATGAAGATGGTTAATTATGGAAATAGCCAAAATTTTATTAATATTGGTATTATACTGTCAAAATTAGTGATGCAAATCATTTAAAATTAGTTAATCAAATAGAAATCTTTAATTTAAATATTTCATTATAATTTAATTATATTAAATATTTTTATAATAACAAGAATAATTGTAATATATTCATTTCTAATTCAATAGTTACACGAAAATTATTAAATTCGGCACACAAAAATATTCTAAAAATTAGTGTTTAACCAATTATTATTAAAGCAAATGCAAAACCCCAAAATTATACTACATAGAGAAATTTTAGAGGACCATTTTCATATCAAAAGGATCCACTTTGTTCGATACTATTATCAAATTTTATTGCAATTTTTACTCAAAAACAAATTTTGTCATAAACAAAAATGCTTATATATATACATATAATTGGATCCTTTTTGCTCCTAAAATTTCTCTAAATTAGCTATATGTATTATAATTTTTTTTTCATTTTTGTCCTTTTGTTAAAATATATTTTAAAAGTCACTTTAAAAATTAAATATATTTTCTGTTTTTATGTAGGCGCGCATCAGATATAACTACATAATATTAAAAATATCTACAACATAATATTTTATTGTTGTTGTTGTTTTTTTTTTTGTGAATCGAAAACAATGAATTTTTTAAATATTATTTTTTTATCACCGTAGGTAGTAAAAAAGGAAAAACAAAATCTTTTGTGCCTTCGTCATGAAAACCAAAAAATTTATTTATACAAAGTAATTTTGTAAAGTGGAAATCTTCAAATGAAAATTCTTTTATCTATAACTCGTAGTATACTTAAATAATGTTATGTTATTTTTTGTTTGATACTTAAAAAATTAAAAAACAAATGTTATTTTTTCACAGTCTGTTTTTTTTTTTGGTATTTTCCATAAAAAAAACTAACTAACAAATTTGTAAAAGATTTAAGAAATTTTGAAAAAAAGAATTTTTTTTATAAAGTAATTAATTGGAAATAAAATTGTGTTCAATGAATGTAGTTTTAGTTCAATGATTGTGTAGTTAATTCATCGAATATGTAGATAATTGTATATGAATGTATAGTTAGGTTAGGTTAGGTAAACGTGGCGGCTGAAGCCTCGCATAGACAACATTAGGTCATTAGAATTAGAATTAGAATTTAATAAGGGCTGGGCATATTGGAAACCAATAACCACCGCGGCCATTAATTGGCCTATTGTAGTACCCTTGTTTCTGAGAGTTCACTAAAGAAGCTCAGGCTGCAAATTAAATTGAATAGAGTCCTTAGTGAACTGGACGTGATATTCAAAGGTGTGGGGAACCAGTGACACCTAAAGCTTTGAATCTCTTGTGTGAAAGCCCGCTATACACATTCCCAAAGAACGTGTAGTATTAGGTCCTTAACGATACCATTACCCTGCGAAGGTTTACTGCTCCCCTGAAGGTAACGACAACGGGGAGTTAGACGAGCTGAATGTAATTAATGAATGTAGTTAATTGGGAAACAATTTTAAACAAACTTTCGCTTATAGTTAAAAAAAATTTCAAATTAGAAAATTTCAATTTAAGTTTTATGTACAAACCCCGATAATTCGACGTTATGATAAGAAACCAAAATTGAATATATTTTTACCTGCTGGAAGCATTTTAACATATATATACATTTGAGCAACAAAAAAACGAACGAAATATAACAATATAGAACATTAAAGTTATGTTATTATATTATGAAAGATGGAATCCCTTTAATTTCAATAATTTCATATTTTTTAAGGCAATTTATGTTTTAATAAAAAAAATTTTCATTCGTTTTTTTATAATCATAAATTAAAGACTTTGTTTTTTTTTTTTTACTTCAGCTTATTTCAAGTATTTTTAATACTCAAGGATATTTTTTTTTTCCTTCTATGCATAAATTTTTTGTGGGTAATAGACATTATTTTTTTTTTTTTGGAAAAATATTATAAATTCTAATGTGTATAGATATTTATTTTAGCTTTAAAAGTTAAAATATATTTTATTCGTTTATTTTTTTTTTTGGAAATATTGAAGAGAAATTATATTAATTTTGTTTTTTTTTTTTTTTGTAATTTTGGATCCATATTAAAGGACTAGGCGCTCTTCCAACAAAAATATGATTGTTTATATTTAGAAATAACAGACTTTTTATATATTTCGACTTTTGGCAAAACATTTTACATAAATTAATAAATTTTGTAATTAATTTACAAAAAGAAAAATATTTTCTTTATTTGAGTTTGAAGATTCAAATGAATACGAAATGAATTTTATAAAATTTCATTAATTTAAAAATTAAAGTATTATTTTTTCTATGAAAATTTTAAAAGAAATTTTTAAGTATTTTTTTTTTGAATAAAATTATAAATTTCGTAGTCAAAAAAATTAATAGGACTAATTTTTATTGATTGAATTTTCTGAAATTGAAAATTTTTAGTTAATTTTTACTGGACATTTAATTTACAATTTAAATTATGTTAAATATAACTTTAATACAAATTAAATTCTTATCGGAGAAAATACAATAAAACATGAAATGTGTAAAAATTAGCAAGTGTGGGAAGTCATCTTCTGGAGTGTTTTAAAATTACTTGAGTTTTAAGATAGAATAAAGGATCTTTATTATCGTGAAAATAGAGATTATAACCGGAACAAGACATAATTTTTAATGACTATTTTGTTACAATTAAATTTTTTCGTCATTTAGTACCAAAATTTACCATTAATTATATATAAATTAAAACAATTCAACAAAAAACCATTTCATTATTAAAAATATATATACAATCATAAGGCCTAACCATAATGGACTTAATGAAAATTAAGGAAACTTGAGATGGCGTACGACTATATGAAAATACGCCGAATGACCGAAATAGATTTTACAAAAATTAAGGTGACTTTCGTTAACTTTTCAAAAATTTCGTTAACTTAATGATGTACGATTGCTATCGTACAAAACTGAAGAAAAATTAAGAAAATTGTTTTGCTGAAATAAAATCCATGGCATCCATGATGAACTCATAATTTATTTTACGTTTGTCACGATATTTTTTTGTGTTTTCTTAATTTTTCATAAGTTCATTATGGCCAAAAAGGGATTTGACAGCGAATTTCGATAACTTAATGAAAATATCAAAAGTTTTCCTAATTTTCATTAATTTCATTATGGTTAGGCCTATAATATGTATTTACACAAACGACAATATTTACAAATAGAGTGAAGAAATCATATAAAACATAAAATTTCATTCCAATACCAAAATCAGCCAAACAAATCAAAAATTATATATAAAAGTGATTTTTTATTATAATATATTAAAAATATATTTTTTAAAATTATTTTACTTTAAGAAAATATGAAATTTAATTTTACTTTTCTTTAATGTTATTAAAAAAAAACTAATAATTGTGTACCAACATATAAAAATCAAAACTTTATTATACCAAAATTCTCTTTTAAGTATAATTTTCTTTAAATCAGTTGAAAAAAAAACTTCTTGTTTTTTTTCTTTTACTGACAATCCAAAAGAATTAAACAATTATTTAAGAAAACACAAAAATTTAAATTCATTTTACATTATTTTTAAGATCCCAACAAAAAATCCCCAAAAAATAAATTGAAAAATTACATAAATATACAAAAAAAAACAAATTAAAAGAAAATACGACATAAAAAATATGATTTTTGAATAAATTTTTTTTTCCTTGAAATTTGAAGATTTTTTCTTCTACTTACATTTTTCTTTTCTAAAGATATTCTCAATAAAAATTTTCCAGATTTTCTTTGGTTTTTATTATAAAATAAAATTTTTTTGTTAAATTCAATTAAAAAATAAAAATAATAATTATAAACGGAAAAGAAATTGTTTTTGAATTTTGAAAATAAAAAACGAAATTTTGATTTAGATTTTTTTTTTTTAACAAAAATTTTTTTTTATTTAATTTAACTTAAATTTTAAAAATTTTTAATTTTTTTTTGGTAATAATATTTTTTTTTTTTGACTAAATGTTTTTTTTAGTAAATATAAATTTCATATTTTCTCTTAAGTTTAATAATATTAAATATATTTAATTTATACAATATTTTAATTTTTGTTAAATAATATTTAAAATTAAATTTAATTAAAATATATTTGAAAATTATATAAAATTCACTTGTGTAACGCCAAACACAATGTAAAAGAAATTTAGAACATTTTGGATGGGGAAAAACTACTGTCAATTTTTAATCGTTAATCAAAATTCAATTTGAATATCAAAAAATTGTGATAATGGTCACGCAGAAGGTGGCAGTGTTTTATGGATCATTTTTAATCCACAAAATGGGACAAACTAATCCGAACTTTTGGCAAATTTCAATGTAATAAACTTGAAATTATGTCAAATTTTCAAAAATCTCCAAATTGTTTTGACATTAATTGGCGTTACGTTTTGTAAATTTCAAATATAAGACACAGAATTTGTAAAAAATATTTTTCTAATTACATAATATATAATTAATTTACGAAATTAAATTAAATTTTAAATTTGGAATCATTCTCTTATATAAATAATTTACTTTTAAATCTACTATTTTCTTAAAAATATATTTTAATTTTGTTTTTTTTTATTTAAAATTTAATGTTAATAGAAAAATTAATTTAGAAATTTTTAGTGCCAATTTTATACTAAATGTTAGTATTTTTTAGAAAAATGATTTTTTATGTATAATTATGTTGTAATGGACCTGTACATATATTGAATTTATAATGAATTTGAAAAAAATATCAAATTTCCAAAAAAAATTATAATGTTTATGATGGATGTAGTCATGTGTATTTGTAATTATCTCAATATTTTGTGTCTATGCATTCATCCTACGAAAACTTCAACGGATAATTAGTTTATAAATTTTACATTACAAAAAAAAATTATATTACTATCGGCATAATTAGTGATTTCGACAGGTTTTCCTCTGAACTTGTTCATCGTAAAATACAATTAGTAAACAATTATTTTTTTTAATTAAAATTTTTAGTAAATTTTACATCCTACATAATTTTTTTTGGACAGAAAAATATATTAAAAAAAATTTTCAATTTTCTATTTATACTTTATATGGAAATAATGATATATTTTTTTGTTAGCTGGATTTTATATGAAAAAAAAATTAATACCGTATATTAAAAGCTAAATTTAACTAAAAATCCATCTTTTCTTATATTCTATACTTAATAAATTAATTATTTATTCCACCCACAAAGGATTTCCATTAGTTGAGTATACAACTATAATGAACAACAAAATCAAAGATCTAATATAATATATTTGTAGTAAATTTTACAATTTTAACTAAAATGAATAAATTTCAAAGTAAATAAATAATTTATGTAAAAATTTAAATAGTGTTGATGAGTAAGAGCTGTTCCTAAACACCGGCGTACGGCGTATGGCGTCTGTCAAAATCGATATTGGTACATACATTTTGTATTGGAGCACCCGAAATACGCGACGTACGTACGTCGAGAATTGGAATTTCCAATTTTGACGGGCGTATAAAAATTTTTAATTTGATTATAAATTAAACATTGATCAAAAAAATTTTTAATGTATATAAATGTGGCATTTTATTTCGGGATACGCTGGCGTATCAGCGTATCGACATATATACGCCATACGCAGTACGTCGGTGTTTAGGTAGAGCTCTTAATTTTTAGTTTGATAATTTTCATAATGATAATTTTTCTCAAAATATTTCTGTGCGTTTTAAATTTTTTTTGAACAAAAAAATGTGATTGTCAATTAAATATAATTTCTAAATTCATTTTTCTAAATTAATTATCTATACACATTTAAATTACATAAATATTGTTAAATATAATTTACTATATTATAATGATATTTGATATGATTAGTATTAATTTTTTTCTTCTTCTTCATTTTCTCTTAAACGTTTATATTTTAATATTAATTTTAATCCAAAAAAAATTTTTTTTATTGATAGCCGAAAAAAAATATAAACGCCCAAATAAATTAACAACATTAATATAATTATTTATATATATATAAATCTATATACATATATAATATTTATTTAGTTTAATATTAGAGCCTATATAATAAATTCGTCAAAAACTTTCTTAATCAATATTCTTGAGAAAATCATTTTTACTATACCCTCACATCCTTCTACCCAACTAATCAAACTCCCTTAAAACGAAAAAGATGAGCATCCTTTTTTTTATGGTTTGTGTATAATAATAAAAATAAAATGATATCACATATTTTAGGCTATATAACTCGTATATATTCAACAAAACCTAAAACCACAAATAATATGATACTTCTAATCCATCATCATTTTCATGATGGTGAACTTTTTTTTTTTAGTAGCCTTTCGGAAGTGAAATAAGAAAAGGAGGATTTTCGTATAATATAATATATTTTAAACGTAAAACCAGCAACAAAAAACTATTTTATTATTCATGCACCCAAAGAGCTAAAAGGAAGGAAACTTTAACACTTATGTGGTAAAGAAAAAGGATAAACGTACAATTTTCTATTTTTTTTTACATAATTTTTTGGCATTCGCTTAAAAACATTAGTTTTAATAGAGAAGGTAATATATGAAAAAAAAAAAATGTTGGTAATATGTAAATGGTTTTGAAATTAATTACATTTAGTTAAGTAATAAATTATTTAACTTTTATTATATGAAGTTTTGGAAATGCGAAGCTAATTTTGCCTTTAAAATTGTTGTCAACTTGAGAAATTATTAAAAATTATAAAAAAAAATTTCATAAATTGATATAGAAAATATATACAAATTGTCAAATGTCAAAAATGTAATATCAAGTTGTTAGAATTTCTACATAATTAAACACAGCTAATGACGACAGTGTAATGTATTAACTTCAATTGACAGGAAATGTTAATTTAAATTTGTTTAGAAATTAATAAGACCGAAAATTTAATTTATATAAATTAATTGCCAAAACACTTTTCTATATATTTTCTATACATATAATTACCTGTAATATTGTAATAATTACCATGTAATTTATTACAATTTTCTTCTATTCGAATGTTGTTAATTATTATTATCATTAAATTTTCCCATCACTATTATATATACTATATAATAATATTTCGTCCAGAATTATACGTTTATATGAAATTCGTGCAAATATCCTTATTTTAATGTACCCAGAGAAAAACTTCCAAAAAAAAAAAAAAATTTTTGGGGGAAAAATAAATACAAAAAAAAAAAAAATAAACTCGGAAAAAGTTATGTAAAAGAATAAATAAATATTCTTTAGTTTCAGACATCATGTACAGAATATATTATGGATGAGAAAATATTATAAAAGATCTTAAAAGGATTTAGATTTTTTTTTCGCCATAATATACAAAAAAGGAAAAGAAAATGTCTTCAAAGAGGTGTGACAATTTTTCAGTTAAATTTTTTTGATCATTCCTCCCACCCCACCCAAGAAAAAAATCCAAATTTTATATAAAAACTTTTTCTAGTTATATTATATAAAATATAATCAAAAAGTTATAAATACTTAAATAACACTGATGGGTAATTTACCAAAAAAGAGACAAACTTATAATAATTTTCTCGTTTGAGTATTAAATGCATAATTTTATATACGAGTATATTTCTATATGATATCCTTAAACCTGCTTTTTCATCATTTTTTTATCCAAAAAAAAAAAGGAATTAATACTACAAAACACTAAAAATAGTTTTTCTTTACTTAATATACATTTTATACATAATATAATCTTATGAGCCTTTTTTACTAGGATATGAGTTATATATTATAAATGTATTAAATTAAATATTCTATTTACACCTTTCATAATAATAATAATAATAATATTTTTCACAAAATCCTAGTATATCCTTTTTTTTTTTAAAGAAAAGAAATATAAGTATATTTTATTTTATGTATATATCCTTAAAAATAATATTCTTTATTAAATTTCGGCTAGAGATAACTTTCAGAAAAATCAATATCTGATTGACTGGCACGTGACGATCGTGTTACTATAGATAAATTACCCCCAATTGCACTATCAAAATCTGATGTTGTTGTATGTTCTGGTTGTATTATTACTTGTAACGTATCTTTACCTTGTTGTATTGCTAATGATGTTGGTGTTGTTATGGTTACACCTGGACCAATAATTGTTCCTTGTTGATTACTACCACCATTATTATTACCAATACCACCAATACCAGTTATTGATGTATTTATATCTGATGGTTTATTAGCATCTCGTTCTACTAAACGTTGTCGAAGTAAACGAATTTTATCTTCTTTCTATATATTTGAAAAAACCATAAAAATTATATTTAAGTAATGATATATAAAAAATTTTTGTAGTAGATTATTTTTTATATATTTAAATATTAAATGAAATTTTCTTTATATTGAAGAAATTTTTTTGAAATTATTGGGTTTATTTAGAAGTGACATTTAAGGCCTAACCATAATGAACTTAACTTAATGAAAATTAAGAAAACTTTCGATATTTTCATTAAGTTATCGAAATTCGCTGTCAAATCCCTTTTTGGCCATAATGAACTTATGAAAAATTAAGAAAACACAAAAAAATATCGTGACAAACGTAAAATAAATTATGAGTTCATCATGGATGCCATGGATTTTATTTCAGCAAAACAATTTTCTTAATTTTTCTTAAGTTTTGTACGATAGCAATCGTAAATCCATTAAGTTAACGAAATTTTTTAAAAGTTAACGAAAGTCACCTTAATTTTTGTAAAATCTATTTCGGTCATTCGGCGTATTTTCATATTGTCGTACCCGTACGCCATCTTAAGTTCATTATGGTTAGGCCTATAACAATTAATTAACTTAAAAACTTAAAATGATCTTTAAATAAAATTAATTTTTTTAAAAACTTTTATAATATCGGAAATTTATCGATTATAATTATCGAAACTCAAATCGAAACTGGATATCATAAAAAGAGCAAATTCGATTTGACGAACTGAAATTGATAATAAATAAAATTCGCCAACAGTAAATTCTCTGCCGGTTAATTTTAAATCAAATAAAATTCTTTCTACAATCCAAAAAAAAAAACAAAAAAACAGTTTTATATTTATTCAATGACTTTGATTAAAAATGTTTCCTGAAATGTTCAATTACTCGTTAAACGACCAAAAATCAAATATGTATATAAAAAAAAAATTAAATTATAAAGTTTTTTTGTAAATTTTTTCCTTTTTGAGTAAAACTGCTGTGTAATATATTTTTTGATCCTTTTTGTAATTGGCCAGGAAATATACAAAAAAAAAAAAAACAGAAATTAAATGACTAATGGTTTTATTTTATATATTTTTTTGTAGAATGAAGAATTAAAAGCCATCAAAAGCTAAAATAAGAATTAATCGATAAAGGATAAAAAAAAGGACATTAAAATCATATAAACATATGTCAAGCAAAAAACACTTTTAGATTAACTTTCTGATAAATTTGTTAAAATAAATAAATTTTATCTCACCTGTGCTATCAGTCTTTGGAGATCCTCATTTTCGCTAACCAATTTCTGATAACGTTCTTCATCTTCTTTTGATATACCTGAATCTGGATTATATTTTGATTCAGCTTTATCCATTGGATGTCGTATTACTTCAATAACCTGACAAAAAAATTATAGAAAAAAATTATATTAATGCTTCTTTTTCGGGTAAATTTTAATGGAAAAAATTTTTATGCTAAAAAAAGTAAATTCATATAAATAAAATAATTCGGAAATTATATAAGAAAAAGTGATTATTAATTAATTTCACTCGAAATTCTTGTATATATTTTAATTTCAATTACCTTTGGCACAAATATTAACAGCATACTAAGAAAACAGCAAAATATCACAGCCAATGAAATGAATGCAAATGATGCATCCTGCTGTGATGCAATTACCATTCCAACTGGTGCCGTTATTAAACATAATACAACAACATTATATATACTCATACCAACATAACGTGAATCATTTATTTGTTTGACTTTAATTGAACGTGTTTCATAAGCCAAAAATAATCCAAATACTAATATTAAACCTTTAAATCCATAAATAAGTCCTGACATAAGAAAGGATAAAAAACCCATTAAAATTGCATATATAAAAAAATAGAAAAATATTTCGTAAAATTTTATAGTATTTACCTAGCCACATTGAATTTCGTTCACTTTCACAATGCTCTAATTCTGGACGAATTTTAATATCATCTGTTGTTGAAACTGGATCCTCTAATGGAAATTGTTCTAAACTACGTTGTAATGGATCTATTAATTGCCATGCTATTAAAATCACTAAATCTATTGATAATAAACCAGAAACCATTGTATATAATTTCCATGGTTCAACTTTTTTCTATATATAAAAAATTTATAGCAAAACAAAAAAAAAAGGACATTTAGTAAAAATATATAATTAAAATTTATATAGAAAAAAATTTTGCATTTACTTTAGGATCTGTTTTTGCTTTTGTTGTAAACCTATGAACTCTCCAAACTTTACTAAACATTGCACCATATGCTAATGTAAATCCTGTTGATAAAAGCCACGCTCTTGCTTGGCATATCTAATATCAAAAATACATAAATTTGTGTAAATTGATTTATATATTTTGATTTTTAAATGTATTTTGTTAAATTATTTCAAAATTAAATTAAATTTTCCACATATAACAAATTAAAATAAATAATTGAAAATCAATAATTTAAAATAATTGTACATAAAATGTTTATATGTAAATAATATCTATATAAAAATTTAAATGCATATATATATTTACTTACCTCTGGATATGTGTCAGGACTAACAAATCTTCCATCGATACCTAATAGGATGACTGATGCTAAACACGTTATAACACCAATTAACATAATTGTATTACACACAGGATGTGATGATTGTATTACTCTATAATGTAAATAATTTTAAATTATATTATAAATAAATTATGTTATATTGCAGATATGGTATTATATATCAAATAATTATTTAAACTTATGGTTTACATAATTTAGGGACAAAGATATATGCATATTTATAGGGGCAAAAATTATATGCAAAGATATATGCTATACATATTTATTTTGAATTATAATTTGAATAAAATTAATTTAAAGACTAAAAAAATGATTGTAATAAGAAAAATAAAAGGATATTAATAATAAATTATTAAATTTTTAAAAAATTGTTAATTAACAACATAGAAGAATGACAAACAATAATTAAAGGAGATGAATTGTCAATTGATTCTAAATAAATGTTGGAAGTTCACATTGAAAGAATTTAATTTCATTCAATGATTTTTTTAAGTTAATTTTTCACACAATTTCCTATTATTGCAGCTTGTAGAGTACGAAATTGAAACATTCCATTATAAATGCAAAATGGCTACAATTTTATGTACAATGAAAATTATTTTCATTAACGTTCGTATAATAAAAACCTCCATCTACATTTATTATTCGACACCATTTTTTTATAACTCATCTTATTTTATTTTTGTATATATGAAAACTGATATTATTATACTAAAAGGACTTTTAGTTTTAAAAGCATTTTCCATTAAAACACAAAAAAAATAAAAACTTCATTATACAATTTTCTTGTCCACGACACTCAGGTAACACTCAGGTTTGAAAAAATTAAATACGATTATCTCCTTTTATGAAGCATAGAATTAAATTCTCAGTTTAAAAATTCCAGAAGCTTTTATAGTATTATAATATAATAATATAAAAAAAAACAACTATGAATTCACCCATCATGACCAGCTAAGCGCAACAACAGCAAAAACGTATATACTCATATCACCGTTAATTTTAAAAAGAAATTGAAGACAATGGTTCGTATAATAATAAATGCACTACTACAAACTTTACTGATCTTTTGTTTTTGTTAAGGAGATTTTAGCCTTTTACATCCTTTTTTTTTTTTTGCTATAAAAAAATTTTAAAAGATTTTTTGTTTTTTGCTGTTCTGTTTACATTTTAGAATGTGACAAGTTTTTTTTTTTTTGCAATTAAGCTTTGGGTCACTGAATAAAGAACACAAAAATATAGTTTTATAAAGTATTTAAAAAAAAAAAAATTTCACTTAAAATAAAAATGTCTGCAAGGTAAGAGACAAAAAGTGATTTGGATGAAGTGGAGTTTACCACCTAGCAGGTCAGTAAAATCAAAAGTTTTTTACATAATTTAAAAAAAAAAAAATTTTTAAATTATATTTTCAGTAGTTTTCTTTTCCTCGGAAAATTGTTTGTGCACGTAAATTTTTTTTGTAAAAATGTATAGCAAAAAAAATCGTGATGAGAATGGAATTTACTTAATATTCTTATGATTAATTTTCAGAAAATTTTTCTATAAAGTAAAAAATGTTGTAATTATTTATGTAATTCATTTTTATTATTGGAATTTATTTAGATTGTGATTATTTTTTCAATTATAATATGCGTAGTCTAAGATTTCATCTATAATTTTAAAATTAAATATTTTAAATGAAACTTTAGAGGTCACACAATTTTTTAGCTTACGTAACTTATATACATAAACTTATCGACTTTTATACCACATTCTGATTCTATGCACACAAATTTTACTCTTACCTAAAAAAATATAATATCAAAAATTTTTCTTTTAAAATTTATGATAGAAAACTTTCGTGTACCAACGAAACTGGTATACATATAGTACTTTCATATTCTACAGATTTAATTCATACATTAAATTTATGTCTCTATGAAAATCGTAAAAAAATTAAATTTAAAAATATATTCTTTATTTTTTATACTGTAAATATTTCGTTAACGTGTAGTTTTAGCCATTGAAAAAGTTTCCAATTTTATAAAAAAAAGTTTTCTAGAGAAATTCCAGTATAATTTTTTTTTGTAGCAAAATATAATAAAAAAAAAAATAAAAACTATTTCATGTTAAAAGTTATCAATAGATTTAACGTCACCATCAATGTCATTCATAGAGAGTATACTATTTCGTATTTTATTATACTAAAAGGTTAGAAAATTATTTTTCTTTATATACAAGAAATTACAGAAAAAAAAAAAAAAGAAAAACTCATTGACAATTTCACAATTTCAATAATATAGTAAGTTATTTTTTCTTTAAAATTCAATTTTTCCGAGATAGAAAATATTATATACACTACTCGATGTCTAAGTAAATTAAGGATATTATCGCAGTTCTGGTAAATATTTTTAGTTTATACACAAAAATTTTCTTATACTTTTTTCTTGTGGGAAACTCTCTCTATTTATACTTCATGGAATAATTCTTTGGTATAATACTTTTGGTATACGAAAAATGGTTGATTGGTGACTAGTGAAATGTAAATTTTTTACAAAAAAAATAAGATAAATTTTATTTTTCTCCTTTTCCAGATTTTTATCCTTTAAAATGTGTTGAGCAAAAAATATCATATCCTGGTAAAAAGTGTAGATAGAATTATGTAATATTATTTTGTTTATTAAGAGTTTTGTGTGCAGACGTGTGCAACATTACCAGATAAATTTCTGCTGTTTATTTTTCCACTATAATTATACGAGAAAATGATTTAAGCTCTAAGGAAATATAATACTGATGGTGTAGCGAAAGAGTTGTTTGAACAAGGACACTATATAATATAAAATGTGAATGGTAAAAATTTGTTTGTTTCTTTTTAAATATAGATATTTTTTCTAAAGGATATAGAATCAACAAAACACAAAAAATGGTAATACAGATAATAAATTTTTTTTAGATGTAACAAAATATTCTTCTTTTATTAAGGAATTATCCTGAAAAATATATTCTATAGTCATAATTGTGGACTTTAGTTGACAGTAATTCTCTTCACATTATTTATTTTGTTTATATTCATAAAAGTCTTGTATTTACTATTTATTTTGACAGAATTTTGTAAATAGTTTATGTATAGATCTGTCTTGATAGATGGCTTTCACTTCGGTAGAAATTTCTTTTGGTATTTTGCAGATTAAATTATGAAATATATTTTTATATCAAAATTTGACAGAATTTATTATGATAAATTGTTAGTATTTCTATATAATAACATTTATGCTACAGATACTCTAGCCGCTCGTGCCGCGGCGCGTGTGCCGCAAAAATTTCGAAATGTCAAAATCAAAGTTAAAATATATGAAAGTAGTTAAAGTCGCCGTTGCCATGACGCTCATGTCGCTTATACCGCAAGAAAGTACAATCGATTTCAACTTTTCGACGCGCTGCCGCTTGCAAATGTCATCTTTTTGAAATTTGAAAACTGATTTTGAAATTTAGATTTTCTTTGTTTAATTAATTATATTTGAAACTCAAAAAATTTTAAAAATTTTTTGAAGAAAAATTGATTGAGCAGGTAAAAAGTTGTGAAATTTTATATAATAAAAAACTTGGAGGCTACAAAAATGTAGCCAGAAAGGCGGAAATGTGCGAGAAAAAAAAACCTAGAGAAAAATAATATCTATTTAATTTGTAATTAAATTCGCAAAACCAGAAAACTTTATACAATTTATCTATCACAATTATACTCGCCAATAAAAAACTATCATCCTAATTCACAAATGATTCATGATTTATGACTTTATACTGCAGTAATTTTAACCAATAAAAACGATGTCCTCTCTAATTCAAATAAATATCTATACCACAATTTTGTTTTTTTTTTTTTGGTTGGTTCACAAAAACAAAAACTCAATTATACCAAAAAAGTTTTTAAAAATTAATTTACGTTTGTAATGAATACCAAAAAAAAAAAAAATCCCATGTATATTATACAATCAATAAAACGTGTAGCAAACACGCAAAAATATTCATCATCCCTCAAAAAACAAAATATATATTTTTTACTTTATGCACGTACACGCATTTACCTACAAAAATAAATTTTTTGTTGTACCTTATTACCCAAAAAAAAAATACATAAAGGAAAAAAATATCCTTATTTGATTTATGATAGTTTTGTTAGAACACAACTGAAAAGTTACGTTACGTATATATAAAAAAAAACTTTTTTTTTATTATCATAATTTTTTTTTAAACACAATTTCCATCTTTAAACTTTTTTTCCAAAAAGAAAATTTTCTTCATTTTTTTTTTTTTGTGTGCTTTGCTATGCTAAGAAAAGTTTTAATCAAGACTTTGGAATAATAACAAAAAACTATTATAATATTATAAAAATTTTTATTTTCAAAAAATTGGAAAAAATAAAACTTTGTGAAGAGAGAAGGAAAGGAAATTGCTTAACTTTTATCCAGGGTTCGAATGTGTATAGTCAAAATGTTATTCTCTTTCTGCATTTTTTTTTTTTTGTTACAATTTTCATCTAAAGAAATTTATATAAAAAAAAAAAGAAAATATTATTCAACGAAATGAAAGCAATAAAGAACATTTATTTATATACGTAACATAGTTTTTCCTGTTTTCAAAATAAAAAATCTACCATACTTTTCCCAGGTTTTTTTTTATAATCTTTAATTTCGCTAAAGAAAATAAATTTTTTTTTTTCACTTTTTTTGTTGTTGGGAAAATTGTTTAACAGAAAAATAAAAAAATATTTTTTTTACCCCAAAAGTAAAATTAAAATAAAATGTATTAGAAAAGAGAAAATTTCTCAAGGAAAATTTATATGATTGTACTCGTCGTAGTACATAGTAAAATAGAAATATTTAGACCTCTCCCTAATACAGCACGTACGGCGTCAGCGTGTGTCAAAATTGTTTTATTTTGTACGAGAGGTCCCGAAATAAAACGTCCAAAACTGTTTGTAGTACTTAATACGCCCGTAAAATTGTCGGCGTCCGTACGCCGCGTATTTAGGAAATTCCAATTGTCGGCGTTTGTCGGCGTTCGTAAAGTTCGTACGCCGCGTATTAAGGAAATTCCAATTGTCGGCGTTCGAGAGCTCTCTTACAAAATAAAACGATTTTGACAGACGCTGACACCGTACGTCCTGTATTAGGGAGAGGTCTTATATACACAAAAAGGTAACATGATGGTATAAAAGTTAATATATATTTTAGTTAACCAATGAACTAAAAAGAGTGAAAAACGTTAATACAAAATAGGAGTAATTTTTTTTTCAAATATTAGATTTGATTAAAAAGAAAAATAATAATTTTCGTTTTCCTTTTGTGTGTATATACACTAAAAACCATAATGAAAATTGGAAAAATGCATTTTTTTATATCCTTTTCACAAAAAAAATAAACATGAAAATATTTACTAAATTTACGTAAAAAATCACCATAAAAAAAACTATATATGTATTTCTAAATAAATGAAATTTTGTTGAAGTAAATATTATAGTAAATATGGAAGAAGAGATTATCTCGTAGCTTCAATAATATTTATTTATAATGTACATAGCTATATAAATTTTTATGTTGTAAAAAAGAGGTCACGTTTTTCTATTAATTTGATCAGAAAATTAATGTTTAGTTATGGTATATAACATTTAATTTATATGATTAGATTTATTATAAGGTCAAATTTTTAGTCCTTTTAAATTTTATTTTTTAAATTTCTGTTACATTTTTTAAGTAAAATTTCTATTTAGTATTATTGGGAAAAAATTATATGTCATAGTATTGAAAATCACTTTGACTATATAATATATGGACTGCTAGTAACCAACTTCATTGCTTTAGTTAGGACCGACTATGCGCATACCACCAAAGATGGCGAAAAAAGGAACTAACTATTCCGAATTGCCTTTGGCGATGCTCGCCTTTTTGAACGGCCAATAAAACAACTAAATCATTTATGAGAATTCCATAGATTTTACTTGAGAATTCTACTGGATTAATTCAGAATTCCATAACTTTAGTTCTCTTATTGGCCATCTCTGGTGCTATGCGCTACGAGTCCTAATAGTATTTTTTTCTTTGACAGCAAAGGAAATTATAAGCGATTAGCAGTCCATATATTATATATAGTCAAAGGAAAATCATATTCTAAAATTAAATTTATATTTAACACGTTAACCCCTCAACGTCAGGTATATATGTGACATCGTAGTTTTACCTGAAACTCATGTCACACATATGGGTGACATTTTATTAGAAAAATAATTAGTTACAATTTTGCGGAATAATTTTGTTGCACACATTTTAGTTTCTGGTAGAATATGACACATATTTTTGTGTCCCGCCGGTTTGCGGTTTAGCCAAGTAGTAATATAGATATTTTGCTTTTTTGCGGTGCTTCTACAGGATGATGAGTTTCTACAGGAAACTCAAAAAATGCATGAGTGGTGAACGTGTTAATTTTAGCGTAAAAACTGATTAAATATTTTTTTGCAAAATTATAGAATTTATATAAAATTAAATTAGCTTTGGCTTACAAAAAAATCGAAAAACTTCTAAAAGAAATTTTTGTTTTTCTTGCAATATATATTTCGATTGCGTATATTTACGATAACAACAGTAGACTTTTTGGAACCAAAACAAAAATTTATCAATAAAGATACGAAAAAAGTTTAAAAACAGACCATAAAGAAGAGAAAAAAAAACATTTGACACATTTTCTTGGATATTCCCAATAATAACGAAAATTGTGATAAGAAAAAGGGGGGTTACAAAAAATTCTCTAAAATTTTCTTTTGAATTTTTGCTGTAAACACATATTACGAAAATATAATATTGGAAATAAAATTAAAAGGGAAAATTTTAAAAGAAAATCAATATATAAAAAAATATAGGACAAAGAAAATATAATAAATAAAAGAAGGAAAAATTATTTCCTATAGGGAAAAATTTATAAATGAAAATGATAATTTTTTTAATGTGGTCCGTAGTTAAATTTATAATTTTACAATTATATTTTTCTACAATAAATGATAAAATCAAATTAGTATATTTAAATTACAAATTACACTTACAGTCTGTCATTTTTAGCGTAGTAGCGTAGTAATTTAGACAGACCTAACCTATCTACTATACCCTAATTAAATCCTTTTTATATTAATAAAAAAAAAATCCTTGTAATATCGGAAATTAAAATTAAATTAATAATTTTAACATAAAAAAAGTCTCTAAAAAGCAATCAAAAATAAATGAATAATTGATAAGAAATTGTACATAAATATTTTCTATATATTTTCATTCTTCTTGTATATATATTTAAAAAATAACTAAATAAATGAAGTCCTTTTTCTCTTTTGATCTAATGAATTGTAAATTGGTTTCTTCCTTGTAACGAATTAAGGAAAATTTTTGTATTTTCAGACTGAACTCATAAAAAATAATAATTGCATCCATATAATTTAAAAAATATAGTAAATATTTAGCCAAATGAAGGCTGATTTACACAACCGCCGAAAACCCGTGACGGTCGACAAATTCTGCGACGGTTTTTATAAAGCAATTTACTTTTGTGGCGATTTTTAGCCACGCACACTAATCTTTTTTGTTTTGACAGTTCGTATAATATAAAAAAGTTTTTATAAAGTTCCATATAAAAACCAATTTCATACAAGTGTGCGTGGCCTCTGCGACGGAATTCCGTCGCGCCGGACTTTTCTGATTGGCTAGAATCGACCGTCACGGGTTTTCGGCGGTTCAGCCTTGAAATGTCAAAATTAGTGTTGCCAGCCAATAATCTAATAATTGACTTATGGCATAAATAAATATAGCGAAAAATTTGAAAATTTGTTACACAAATCTTAAAAAAAATTATCATTGGAAATGTAATATATTACTGAATTTCGTCCTTTGGGTAAATAATGTCAATCCCAATCCAACACTGTTTCCTATTCGTCCCAGCTATAAAACATTTGTTTCAATATACATAAAGTAGCAATAGCAACGTCAAAAAAATACAAAAAATACTTTTTTTTATTATTTATCATTTGCAAACGTTTACATATTTTATCCAAAATAAAGAAAAATAATAAATATATAAAAAAAACAACAACAACACGCAATTTATTATGTAATAAAATTCTTTTGTTACAAAAAGGAAATTATGTATTATTGTTTGTTTACTTTGAAGAAAAATTCTCATAATAATTTTTTGTCAGAGTGTCTCCTTTTTTTTTGCTTGTACATATAAGTATGTTACAAACAAAAATATATATGGTAAACTCATAAAAAAAAAAATATTGTTGTAAAGACGATAAACTTTTTTGAAAAAAAAAAAAAAAAAAGTTTTCATTAATAAATATTTTTGTGTAATAAAAATGGCTTCACAAAGAAAAAAGAAGCTTTCAAAATCAAAAAAAAAAAAAATTATAAATAAAATATAAAATTGTATAATATTTTTCTTTAATATTTTTGTCTTTGTAATATCAAGTAAAAGTATAGAAATTTCATAATAATATAAAAAAAATACTTAAAGGAGTTAATATGATAATAACATTTTCTTTATATAAATAATTTATTTCAAATATTTATTTCTTTTTGAAATTAACACCAAGAAAATATGTAATAAATTTTCACAGCATAAATATATATAATAAAATTTATTCAGAGTAATGACAGAAAGAAAGTGTGAAAATTGATTCAATAATGACAAAGAGTGTGTGTGGACTGCATAAATATAAAGTTTATAATGAAATAAAATGTTCAGAAAAATATAAATCAATAATTTTAACCTTTAACTATGGACGTGATAATATCATAATTTAAACAGGGACTTAAGTGCCAGTCACAGTGATTTCGATTCGATTCGAACCGTTCGTTTCGAAAAGAAATTATAGTCACAATGTATTCGTTCCGTTTATATAAAAAAAATATGTTTAATCTCTATTTTATGTATTAAAATAAATATTTTCTGCATTTATTATACAATACTGGATGCTTCTTAACATTTTCAATAAACTCCTCCATAATAATTCAAAAAAATTAAATTTCAAATGTATAATTTATAGGTTATGTCATTCGACCCATCCGGCAAAGTTAAAATATTTTTAACTCTTTTCGAATGAATTCGTTTCGACACGTTCATTGTGACTTGCAATCCGGCATACCATATAAAATATATGGGGCTGTCAAAATTTGAAATTTTCGATTCGAACGGCACGTCACTGTGACTGGCACTTTAGGAGTAAATGTTACACCATTTTTAAAATATATTTTTTAATATATATTTATTTTTAAATATTTTTTTTTGGTTTTAGTTTAAAATATTTTGGATTTAGTTTAAAATATCTAATTAAAATATTGGTTTTATAAATATCAGCCGGTGTAAAATTTATCACCACGTCCATAGTTAAAGTTTAAATAGAAATTTTATTACATATTAACATAAGTTAAAACTATAGGTGTGGTTAGGTTTAGGTACAGGGCCGACCAATAAGCGCCTCGTCACGGCAGCCATCCGGCTTATTGTGACTATACCCTCTTAATTATTCATCTGTCATACCAATATACTGTTGATAAAACCATAATATATAGGTTTGACAGAGATAACTATGTAGGTGTTTTAGCCGTCTGTAATAGAGGGTCATGCAATTTATGTAAAACAATTATGCAATTTAAATTAGTCTTACTAAAAATTTCGAGCATGAAAGTATATCGAGAAATAATATTAAAAAAATTTCAAAAATTGCAGTCCACACACTCTGTCATTATTGAAGCAAGTGTTCTGCTAATTAATCTTCATCTTGGCAGAATCTACACAATCGTTCGTGAAGTCACATGTTGTGTAGGTATTTCCTCATCTGCCTTGAGTAATATATGTGAGGAAGCCAGTGATTATTCTGGCTCTTTTCCTGCTAAGTTAAGACTAAGAAGTTCAATATTAATACTAAATTTTCAATATTATTTTCGGCATCTACATTTTTACAAAAAAAATTATAGAAATGATGAAATATACCAAGTATAGTTACCCCAAAAATTTAGTATCTCGAAAGTATACGAGTTACTTAAAAAAAATCTCCTTAACTAATAAATATGTTAAGTGACATAGCACGAGAAATAAAACGAATCCTTTTTCTCAGTTACATTAACAATATAAGTCGAAGGATTTTGCCCTCTCACGAGAAGAGAGAGAGCAGCCAATAACCGTGGTGAGGAGATGTGAATTATTGTGGATTCTAGTTGAAATCCCTGATAGGTGCGATTGCTGGTTAGTTCGCGGCAAGATTTTAGTTAAATATTAATTATTAAAATAGATATATATTTAAAATTCAGTTTTAGTTAAGTTCAGTAAATCTTCGTTTAATAAATAATTATGCTCTGTAAATGTCGACTTTCACATAAACATAATTCTTTTTTTATATTTTCAAATTTCCAATTTATTTGATTTTCGAAATTAATAACATCTTCGTCTTTCTATCCAATTTTACTTGTATACCTATTCATTTTCTTTCGCAATTAAATAAAAAAGAAATAAATTCTATATAGCTACTTACTTGAAAAAATATTTTAGTTGAATTTCAATTAAAATTTTGCGTGTAAATCTTACAAAAGTATAGTCTATTAAAGTCTACAATATTAATTTACTTAACTCGCCTGATATTTAACTAACCGTATGATAGCGTGTACTAATTTATTGAACCAATAAATTTAATGAGACTCCCAGTAATAAGACATGACAAGTAAAATTTTAAGCAGATAGGTTAATTTTAGATTTTAATTAAAAATAATATTTTTTTTTTTTGTAGTTGAAATTTTTTATATATTGCTTTTACAATATAAAACTGACTATAGCCGAGCTAGAATATTTAAAATAATATTTATATATACAAAGTGAGCTCGCAATGTGTATATTTAAGTAGGTAAAATTAAATGTCAATTTGTGATAAATTACATTCCTTCCTGCGATCAATCAATTTGCTGAGTAATGAAAGAATTTTATATTATGTAGTATCAAAAAAAAAAATATAAATTCCTTTAATGGTTTGAAAGTTTAATTTTTTTTTTTTTTTTTGATTTTTTCACGGTGGAAGATTTTTGTGTTTTCTTTGCGATTATATAATAAATTTGTTGTTTTTTTTTTCTTGTAATTTTTATATATAGAAAGTTTAGTTTCAATTCCATCATTATGGGTATACCATTAGCGATTAGAAATCTTTGGATATCGAAAGAGATTATATTTGAAGAAAAAAAAATGAAATGAAAATAAATTTAAGACTAGAAATAAATTGCATAGATTTAGAGTAGAATATTATCATTTTCAAATATGTATTATGTTATTTTATATTTATATACTGAATATTAGCGAACGCAGCATGGAAAATAATGTCAAAAATCTCTCAAAAATCTGGGAAATAAAATGCAAAATTTGGTAACAAAATTTCATATTTAATTATCGAGTTATTCATTTGTAATTGAAAGGTCACTATTTCAAAATAATTTTCTATTTAAAAAATTTCTGAATTATTTCACGAACCGAACTGCTGTGTGGTGTGGGTGGTGGTGTTCGTTGATAAAAAGGTTAATTTTTCTTTATAAAAATTTTGTAAACACAAAAATTTCCAGACTATACTAAATAAAAAAACTTTACATAAAGGATAATATGAACAATAAACATCCTTTCATATTTCATATTCTCATTATTACATAGACACTGAAATGGTTAACAAGACCATATTTTTTTTCAATAGCCTTTAGAGATAGAAGAATGTTTTCAAATTCTTTTACTATGAAAATTTTGAAGATAGTCTTTATTTACCGGAATTTTATTTTCCTGTCATTTAAAGAGAAAAACCATAAAAGAAAAACATAAAAATGAAAATGTCCGACAAGTGTCAAACAAATAGGTTTCTATATATTTTTTCTCTCTCTTATTTTATTATTAGCACTGAACCATTTATTTTTTTTTAAGTAATGAAAAACCATGACAATGTCTTTTTTTGTAATGGAAATTGTTTAAAAAAAAAAAAAGCAGAATTGGTGAGGCGACAATGAATTTTTTTAATTGAAATTCTATCCTTCAAATACAAAATTTCAATCAAAATGTATAATATAGCAAAAAAAAAAAATAGAATGGGAAAATTAATTTATCAATTTTCTATAGAAACAAATAACAAACAAAAAAAAGGGGAAAAATGGAAAAATAATATTTTAAAAAATTGTATTTTCCGAGAAGAATGTAATAAAAATATAATAACAATTTTTTTTCCTTTCAATTTGTGGAAAATTTAGGTAAAATTCATATTTTTTTTCTTTTTTTTTTGAAGAGATGATAATAAAACTGGGGCACACGGAAAAAATTAAATATTCTAAAAAATGATGTACTTATGCGAAGGATGAATTTATGCGAAATATCACCTAAAATTTTCCCAAAAAATATTCTCTTATTCAAATAAATGGAAATAAAACCAAAAAACTTTATTCGTATTTTATTGAAAAAAATTTTCAATTAATTTTTGTTTTTGGTTAGAAATTTTTTTTAGAAAATATTGAAAATTTGTTTTGGGTTAAAAGCGAATATATTTCGTCTATATTACTACTATAGAGATATTCTTTTAATAAACTGAAATTAAATTCGTTTTTCCCATCAGAAACTTTAAAAATTGAATTTTTATATCCTTTTACAATTGATAGTAAAATACAAGAATTTTATATTTAAATTTCCAAGTCAACTGAAAAACTTTTTAATCGCAAAATTTTCGTAATTATAATTTTGAATTTCGTTAAAATTGAAATCATTTATTATGTACATACAATAATATGTATTTAAATTTAAAATATAAAAAAAACTTTTCCACTTACGTAATCCTAGAATAATAAATTTGTAAAATAAAACTAAAATATCAACAAAAAATAGAGAGAAGATCCTATTTTTGTGGAAACACAGCAAAACTAATACATTATTAAAAAAAAATTTTTACATTTAAATTTCTAAAATAGTAATTATTATTTAATAATAATTATATAATCTATATTATAAAATCGTATTAAAAATTTTTTTGTATTTTTAATTATATTTTAATTCCCAAACTTCATTTTCGTATAATAATAATAATATTATTAACTAATGAAAATTGTATTATCCTTTCGTAATAATTCATTAAATAATTAACTTTTCTTGTAATTTTTTTTTTGTTCGTTCAAACATCCTTTCTATGTATATGTACATCAACATCCTCCACGTTTTATATTAATAAATATTTTATAGGTTTTTTGTTTATACACAAAAAAAAAAAAATATTAAAATTATTATTTCCAAAAATTTTATATATATACCAAACTTTACAAGTAAAATATAGCTATATACACGAATTAACTAATTAATATTATAATAGCATAAAAATCTTTGAAAATAATAAAAAAAAAAATACTTAATATAAAATTAATATTAATAATATAAAATGTATTTTAATATTCTACAAAATTCGTTTTAATCAAACCAATAGCGTAAGTAATATTTATTTCTCAGTCTCTTAAATCTAAAAATCCTTTATACAAACACAAAACAGTAAAAGAAAATAAATAAAAGAAATCCTTTAAAAATTCATTTAATTTCGTAAAATTTGTTAGTTTTTTTTTTTTTTTTTTGGGTGATCTCTATGGATGATATTATATATATATATACATATATATTTCCATTTATTTGTTAATGAATCTTACGCACATTTAAACATTATATACAATTTTATTGTTTAGAGTAATTTATATATTCAGGGATGGACGAAATTATTAAAGTATTTAATTAATTGCCTGAAAATGAGTAGAAAATTCACTATAAATTCAGTCGAAATACGAATAGACCATATTAAGTGGTAAATGAAGGTAATTTATCATTACCACTGAATATGGTTTATTATAATGATTATTTGGCAAAGAAATAGCACATCTAATGAAAAAGGATAGTCTTTCCCGTAAGGGAAAAATGGCATTGGTCTAAAATTTTCATTTTTATGATAGCCAGATTTCATCTTTCGTACAAATGGAAACAGGTCATTATTTCTAACCAGTAAATACCAAATTTTAGGTAAACATATTTCTGATTTTTTTTGAAATTTCTACATCCCTGTTTATTTTATAATATATTTGAAACTACAATTAGTATTATGTCAAATTGAAAAACAGTCATTTCATTTCGTCCACATATAATTTTTATATATACCCACAATATTAATATCAACCCTTAAAATAATTGTTATTTCGTACCAGCGACGCATAACATCAGTAAATTTAAAGGATCTAAAAAAATATATATCTACTACAGAACTAGAGGTTAAAAAAGGGATAAACTTTACTATATATTTCGGCCTTATATAAATTCAATGTTCTTGTTTGTTACGCAAAATGAATTAGTATATATATATACAAAAAAATTGTATCGTGGTATACAAAGACAACACAGAAAAAAAAAGAGAAAATCATTTAATCTTTAAAGACGAAAATAGAAGATGATAAAAAAAAAGGAAAAGGCCAAAACCATAATACGAGTAATATTAATAAGTATAAAAAAATTGTCATTATATTATATCACAATTCACAATATGTCTGATTACGAAAAATCAGTCGTAAATATATATATACATATATATAAAGCAAAAAACCGAAGTAGATTTTCGTATTTCTTTTATTATCCTTTTTATATAACATCTTTTTTTTTTTTTTTTTTGTCTGGGTTGTTAGGAAAAACAATATTTTCTTCATTTTTATTATTTTCTCTACGAGTTATTAACAATTTTTTGTATAGCCATCAAGCGTAAACAGCAAAAAAAAAATAGAAATACATATTATCCTCAAGTTCTTTCTTCCTTGAGCACAACTCGAGGATAATATGTGTAATATTGTTCGGAAATAATTTTGAAATAATTACTTAAACAGACTTTTTTTTTTTTTTGGTATGTAATTTCTTGCAAAATAAAAATAGAAATTAAGAAAAGATATGATTAAATGATAACAGATTGTTGTATGAATACAGATAAAAATGTCCTTAAAGGATGAATTAAATTTTTATAAAATTGATATAACAATTATATATATGAGGCTTAAAGAGTTAATTTTATACTTTAAGAATGTTCAAATTTAATTATTTATGATTTAATTTATATTAAGGATTACATTCGTTATTAGCTTTTCCATATTTCAACAAGAAATCGTTTCGTCAGGAGTAGAAACTCAACCATTTATGACCAAACATTTTAAACAATATAATTGGAACTAAAAAATTTCAATTATAAATTAATTAAATCATTAAATGGATTTTGAAGATTACATCTGGAATCTTAATAATCTCAACATTATTGAAAATATTAAGATTAAGACTGCGTAAATAGAAAATTTAATTCATAATCCTGACTAAATGACAATTAAATATATTCAAAAAAAAATAGGTAATACTAAATTTTGGAATATAACCACAATATAAATTTATAAGTTAAATATAAAATTTATAATATTTCGAAATTTTAAATTAAAATTTAAATATTTTGATAAGAAATTGTAAAATTGAAATACCAAAAATTTTATTTAAAAAGTAACATAATAATATATAATTTTCCAATTCCTTTTTTGAAGATTTTTGTGATACGAATTTTAAATTATTACTATTTATAGGTTAAAGGTTGTTTTTTTTTTTTGTGACAGATTGCCTATATACATTATCTAAAGAAAAATTTTTGGAAGTTGTGGTTCAGAATAATAATAGCTAATAGATGATTGAAATGAAAGGAATTATGTATAATATTATATTTTTTATAATAATGTATACATATATACTATATTCTGTCAGTCAAATTTTTATATAATATTTTTATGTATAAATATTATAAATTCATTTCATGTTTACAAAAATATTATAATATTTCTCTTTTTATTATGTAATATATTCAAAATTGTAGTAATAATAATATATTGAGGAATATTTTCCAAAAAATAAAATAAAAAACCAAATTTGAATAATAATTTTATATAAATAATTTTCTAATTTTAATATATATTTCACATACCTTCTATGATTATTCCATATATTGAACACGATTAATGCTAAGGCTACAAATATTCCACAACTTGATATCGTACTCATACAAACGAACAGTGGTAACGATACTGTACGTAATACACGTCGAACTATTGTACGATCTTGGGGTACCTATAAAAAATTATTATTTAAAATTCAATAAAAAAAATTTAATTAATTTATAGAAATTTTTAATTATTTAAAATTTTTGGTATTTAAGATAAATTTAATTATGAGCAAAATTTTTTTTGGTATTTTGGTCAATTTAGCTTTTGGTATAATCCTTTGGATTTAAATTTAAATCTTTAAAGTAAAAAAAATGCAGACGACAGATAGTCACATCGAAAAGAAATCTAATATTCAAAACCTATCGAGAGGAAAAGGGAAAGAAAAATGTAAAATATATAAAATTTCTAATGAAAATGAATCAAAAAAATTTCTTTTAATTATTTAAATCATTTGATACTAATAATTTTCTCTAAAGTTGTTATAATTTTAAATTTTAATTTTACCCATGAAATTCATATATGTATATAAAATATATTAGAAAAGGAAATTTCTAAAATGAATTTTCTTAACAATATAACTTATATTAAAATTACCACTCACAAGATTTATAATACGTATATAATTCTCCATATTCTCCATTTAATCTTAATCTAAGAAAAGGAATCTTTAATATTATCTAATAAATTAAATTAATATCATTCGGAAATTAAAGAAGTTTTATTATTATATTATTTTTTTAAATTACCATATATCTTATTACTTTATATCAATTATATTTTGTAAGATATGTAAATTTAATAATATCCTTTTTCTATTGTAATAACTAAAGAATTTTTCCATTCCTTTAACTCGCATATACATACATAAATATGAAGTGTAATAAATTATCATTGTTATTTTTGTATATGAAAAACATATAAATTATGTTTAAAAAAAAAAAATAGACTATAATAAATTTTTTGAAATATAAAACCCACCCAGAATGATATAATATTTCTAAAGACTTTTTATCAGTTTTCTTAGATGGCAGCTTAATAAGAAAAAATATATTGTATAAGTAACTAAAATTGCTTTTGAAATATCCTGGGACGAGTAAAATTCATTTATTTTTGTGATAAATTTAATTTTGATAAATATTTTTAGCCAATTATTCAAGATTTAAGTTAATTAATGGTTTGTTTTATACCAAATTAAGATTATATTGTAATTTTGCGATATTAGTGTACGAACTATCACAGGTTTTTACTATTTTTTTAGATATGTAGAAGTAATTTTGATCTAACTTTAGTTAATCGGCTCAATTGTGCCCCTCAAACGTTCTATTCTATATTAAAGTGTTTTTAAATGCAAATTTGACTTTAATAATGAAGCAACTTTAATTAATTTTTCGCATTTTTCGACAGGATCGGCATAGTTCATTTTTCGCATTTTTGGCCAGTGGGGCGACATCGTTCATTTTTCGCATTTTTGGCCAGGGCACGCATCGTAACCAAGTAGATTGTAATAAATCATAAATTTTATATAAAAATTATTATAATTATTTAAACGATATCAATAGTTTCTTCATGTTATCGAGGATATTTTAATTAAAATTTAATTGCGACAGTTAAATTTTTGTAGCTTTAATTAATATTTAATTGATCAATCTTCCTTTTTTTTGTTACCACCCAACAAATTGAATTCAATATCAGTTTAATATAAATTTATTGATTTAGTTATAGAAAAATTCACCATAATAAAAATCAAATTCTTTCATTTCTATTCGCCCTATATAATAAAGTCATCTCAATAATTCAGTTCTATATTTACTCAAAAAATATAGAACCCATTAATCCAATTGAAATATTTGTTCATTCTTTCTATAATATAAAATAGTCGAAAAAAAGAAAAATAATATTAACAAAAAAAAAATAATAATAATAATAATACTTAATAATATTTCCTCCCAGTATGACAAAAATCCCACAAATATTTACTTTAACATTTCAAAAGTATTATACATACATATATGTATAAAATATTTTGTCGTATAAAATTTCCCACACACAAACAAATAAAAACTAACTTTGTTAAATTGCCATAAATACTATTTTTTTTTTGTGTTATGTTTGTGCATTTTACTAAAAGCTTACAAAACATTTAATAATCCTGGAAACTATTACATACAGAAAGAATGAAAGAAAGAAAACAAAATATTTTCTCTCTTTTATTTGAATTTTTGAAAATCGTTTAAATAAATCAAAATCACTTCAATCGTAATGGAATTTCTGTTCATTTCACATTTTATTTTTTATATAACACAAAAAAAATGAACAAATTTTTACCTTTTCATCACATACAAAATAAAAAAAAAATATAATATAATTTTTCAAAAACATTATTTAAACTCCAAATACGTTTTTATGCTCTTAGGTATTATTACATAAAACTTATAGTTGTTTGTAGTTGTAGCTACATATATGAACAATTTCTATTTTACGTAACTATATTATGTATAAAACCATAAGTATTTGTTGCAGTTGAGTTAGAAATATATTCAATTTCAATTTAATTCTTTTTTTTTATCCTTTTCCAGGATATCGGAAAATTCCAATAAAAAAAAACAACAAAACAAACAAAAAACTATGATAAACACACAAAAATATCAAGTTGTAAAAATTCTTCTTCTTTTTCTATAACAAAAAAAAAAGAAGAAGTAGAAGCTAAAGGCTAAAAAGGAAATTCTATTTTCAAATGATTTTTCCTCCTTTTTATTTTGGTTAAATATAGTTTTTTTTTTTTGTAAATACAAAAAACTATAAAATTATTTTATTTCTTGTTCTGTTGAAAAATGGAATTGGGGGAAAAATATTATTTGTCACTTGCATAAGTTTGATATAATATTAAATTTGTCAACTCTGGGTGGCTTGAAGCTATTTTATTGAGATGACAAATATTTAGTATATAATATTTAAAAGAAAAATGAATTTTTTATCATTGTAGCTGGAAAAGAGGCAATTTTAGTGACACTTTGGTAATATATACCAAAGCAATAAATTTGATTAATTTTTAAATGTTCATTGGAAATATTTATGTAAATTCTATAATTATTTCATTTGGAATTAACTCAAACTTTAATGGAAAAATAAATGACTGGAAGTATAGTAAATATTTCATTGTGATTTTAAGCAGAATTAGACTAATTTGCTAATACTATTTCGCGTCATAATCATTCGAATAATTTACCTATAAATTTAAATTGAATATTAAAATTTCTATTACTCGAATAGTGAATATACAATCAAATTTGACTTGATATCTCGAGAATAGGAAAACATCTCTCACTATTGCAATATGTAAAATTATATTAAGATAATACATAACATATATAATTTTTAATTCAAATTTCTTATTATGTACATAAAGTTACTTAATAATTTAATTTCAACTTAATTTTTCTTGGAATTTATCCAATTTACTTGATAGTTTTTCTAGTCAACAAGAAGATATTTACTCTATAAAATTTCAACACGTATTATAATTTTTTTTAGACACTATTGTTATGAAAGAATATAGTCATATGGGTATAGGACCAGAAAAGATATATTTTTTTTATCAGTAACTCTATTCAGTACTATCCCTAAAGGATCATTAAAAATTTTATTTATAAAAAAAAAAAATTTTATACCATATTTTTCGTTCGAAGCAAAAAGGAACAGCAAATTAACAGGATATTAAAAAAATATGGTTTTCATTTTTATTTGAAAATATGACAAGCATTTATATGTATATACAAAAAAAAACTCAAATTAAAAGTATATCCTTATTAGAATCATTAAAAATAAAATCCTTTAATAATAAAATGAAAAAATGAATAGGAGAAAAATTTGTATAAAACCGATTTGTAACCACAAAAAAAAAAAATGAATATTAACTTTATTTTTACAAGGAAATAAATTTCCATTTTTCTTTTATCTGGGTACGTTACGTATATATGTCGTAAACTCTTTTTTTTTTTTCGTTTGAATTTCAACTTTTATTATCGTATTTTTTTTATTATTATATTTATTTTTGAGTATTTTTTTTGTTGGTTTTTTGCTTTTGGCATTTATAATTTTTTAGGGTTTCCTTCAGAACATAAATGATAATGTTTAAATCACCATAGTTAAATGTTAGTTTGTCTGTCCTTTGTGGACTAAATGTTTCAAAGATGTTCATAGTTTTTAACTAAAATTTTTGATTATACGGTACACTGTAATCTATAAATTAATCTACAAAAATATACGAGTTTTAAATGCAAATGGAGTCATATACCATTCACAACATATATCAAATCCTTCGTTACAAAATTTAATATGATAAGCTTATTTTTTCATACCTCATCACTCGTAAAATTGATTTAAATAATTATGAAATAAAGGAATAATGTGCAAAAAAACTGAAATTTCCTAGCTTAATTATTTGCTGCGTGCAGCAGAGTCTAGAGCAGCTAGCGCTGCAAATAGCCGCACTAGATAGAGCAGCAAAAATTAAGTAGCCGTTCAGTAAAATGTATCACTAAATATCCCTAAACACCCACTTTATTCAATATTCCTATCAAAATAAAATTGCTGCACTAACTAGCATAAAATTTTTCTGCTAGATAAAACTCGAGCGCGAACTCTAGCTCTAAATAACTGTTCAAAAGAAAAATTGCTCGAGCGTTAGATGCCCTAAACTCTGCTGAAGGCGGCAATTAATTCCATAGATGGAGGGGAGCTGCCAATTTTTAAAAGTCTTCAAATATTTGTACAAATTTTTCTTAAACTTCAATAGCTTAGAAAGCGTATATCCTTCCACAATTTTAATAAAGCTCATAATTATGAAACTAAACTAACTACACACAGTTCAATTTCAACTCTGTAGTCTTTTTTGTTGTTCCTTGAAAACACAAAAACAAAAAATGTTTATTATAATCATCGACATTTTTCTTTGGAAAAACTTTTTTTCCCTTTATCAAAAAAATATTTGTAACCAAAAAAAATAAGAAATATTAAAAAGTTTTATATACCATTAATAAAACAGAACATAAATGAGAATTTTTATCGAAAATAAAAATATTTTTGTTAAAAAACAAAAATTTTCCTTATATATATAAATAAACTTACCTTTCCACTTGCCCATTGTTCATTATTTCGCCATGTTAAATTATCAGCTTGTGTATCATAAAATCCTAATTTATAATAGGTACCATTTATCATTTGTTCGATTTGTGTTAAAGCTATACGATCACCTTGTGAACTAAATGCAACGACACCCTGTATATTAAAAAAAATAAATAATAATTTTTTATTATGGCTAATAAATCTTTTGACAACACAAACACAAGAAAGAGAAGAGAAACAATAAAAGTTTTCTTGTGCTTTGAAAGTATATAAAAATATTTTGTTGGAAAGGTTTCATATTTATGGTTTTTTAAGGTGCCAAATATATTTTTTTATAAAGTTTTTCAAAATCTCAGATAATGAAAAATAAATTTTTTTTAGGAAAAAAAAATACACAAGGTGTGATAAGATTTATGTCGCACACGAAATTGATCCTTGAAAATGGTGAAAAATTTTTTTATGAAAATCAAAATTAAATTATTTTTCTATCTTTCAAATTCATTTAAAAATTTTTTGAAACAAAATGTCAGGATCAATATTGTTTCACGCTCTCCAGTATTGACCATCCACAGAAATGAAAGATTATATAATATTTCACTTTTTTTTTAAATATTATAATAGTAAAATAATATTAAGAAAATGTATAAATAAAAATTTCTCTTACTTTATCAATTTTTCTTTATATTTTATTTTTTATACATTTTTTCACCATTTTTTCATTTCGGTATAGAAAATAAAAAAACAAAAAGGAAGAAATCCTGAAAAACAGGAAACCTTTTATCCTTATACACTTAGCAATACTCTATTTACACACATCTCTGTTATACATATTTATATACATAAAAGAAATATTTATATAAATTTTCTATTAAATATATTAAAATACTCTCTAATGTTTTTTCTTTTTGATATGTCATGTGTCAGCTAGCTGTACATTAAATAAAAGCATTTTTAAAAGTGTCACTAAAAGCAGGTCAAGTTGGTTTTGGATGTAGAAAAGTTAATAAAATGAAAAAATAAAATCTGTGATCATGATTTTGTATTGCTTTAAAAATTTTACTCTCTTTTAATGGTTAAATGGAAATTTTGCGCAACAGCCTAAAAAAAATGTTATATAGATTTTCAATGTCAATTATTTTTTTTTTTATAGAAAATTTTCGCACTTGCAATTTTAGACTATATACTTTTAAATATTTTTCCAATTCATAGAGTTTTCTTTCTAACTGAAAATTTATGCAACACGATAAGAGTGGTATAAAATGAAAACTTTAGTGTTGTTACTGGTAAAATATGGCCTTAACCAATTATTGGAATTTTGCCAAAAAAAAAAAATACAAAATCACAAAAATCTTATTGCAAAATTTTAGTAAAAAATCTAAAATAAATTTAGAGGGAAATTTTGGGTGTACATAATCTAAAACGCTGCGCTGAGCTCTATTGGAAAATTCTTAATTAAAAAATAAACCTAGAGACAAAGTATTGGAGCTTTAACTTTTATTTATAATTATTGGACTTAAAGTTTTATTGAAATTGAAACTTTATTAGTTATTTTTTATTTCCACAAAATATTGTTGGAAATTTATAATTACATATATTTTCTTACCGATACACCTAAAAATTGTGTTGAATTCATGGCAGCATATATTTCATCAGCAATATCTTTATCTGTATATGTAAAATCTTTTAAATATCTTTTACGTTTACTTAAACGTTCCATTGTTTTATTAAATGCTAATGCAACACTCCATACAGCATCATATGCTAATGGTGCTTCCTGATATCCTTCTGGATAACGATTATGTGATATATCATAACCTTCTTGCATAAGAGCATCATTAAGTCGTAACCTTTAAAAATATATACATAAATATTTAATTATTATTATTATAAATTATATTTTAAATTATATTTTATAGAAAAAATATATTTTGGTATGCAATGATTATGTGCACATAACAAAAAGTGCAATTTCCAAAGAAAACAAATTTGAAATAATTAAAATAATATCCTCAATATAAAAATGTCTAATAATTTTCCTATAGATGATGAAAATTTCTGTAACACATTCTCAATGTTTGTTTAAAATGGAAAATTTTAAGAGTTATTTCTTATTAAAAAAAATATTTTTTACTTATGGTAACAAAAATGAAATTTATATAATTTAAACAGGGTGATTTCAGATTAAATTTTTGTAAATTAAATTATACTTTGTACAGTCTATATAAGGTTAAATTATTTACTATCTGTACTATTTTAATCTATACTGTTCAAATAATTTTTATATGTAGCTTTCAACTCCCCATAATACTAACAACCGCACCCAGTATACTTAAAATGAACTATAAATTTTATAATAATATATTATAATTTTCCATCACCTGCGAAAACATAAATATCAATGCATGTATACATTATAAATATAAGAATTCTTACCGAAAATCCTCAGCTGACATACCGGATATTGTTTTCTCATGAATATTCTGATTCCACATCAATGCTTCCGTTGTTAGATGTCCTTCGGCAGCAATTTTCATTTGTTCAGGCGTACATGGTATATTTTCATTTTCTAAATTTGATTCATACCAATTATCCTCATACCAACCTAAAAGCGAAATAGGAAAAAAAATAATATTGATTAAGGAATTTCACTTACAAAAATCACATACGTATAAGTACTTAAAAAAAAAAAGACAAGAAAATTTTATGTTATGACAGAAATCATAAAATAATAATAAAAATATTGATATAAATAATATCAAAATGGAAATTTTAAATGATCATTTCTTAAATTTTGAAAAATGTCAAAAGAAACATAAATTTTCATTACATTTAATTTCCATTACCGATTTTACTTTTGAAAATTTTAATAAATTTTTGGAAATGTTTTATAAGGAAAAATTTATAGATAAGAAAAAAAGATTATTTTTAGTTTAAAAATATTTGGAAAAAATTCAAAATTTTACTTTAATCAATGCCAAAAATATTTTTTTTTTTGAAAAATATAAATTTAATTTTGTGCAATAAATTTTTTTTTTTTGGAATAATTTCAGAAAAATACTTAAAATACATTGAAATAAAATTTATATATTTTTGAGGGTGGACGGGGGGGTTTTGGTTTAAATTGAAATTATTTTTGGAAAAATAAAATGTAAAAATTGATTGCAAAAATGAAACCGAAATGAATTTATATTACGCTAAAGATTATGTTGCAGATTTAAAACTATTTTTTTGGTTTGGTTCAAACAGATTGTATTTAATATAATTTTTTTGACAACGTTTCTAAAATGAAGTGCCAACAATAAAGCATTCATTTTGATTAAACTGATTTTGATGATTGTGCCAAATTTTAAAGTAGATTTGATAAAGAAATATTGTCCGATTAAATGTTTTTTTTTAAATATAATTAATTGCAAGATTTAAGAATACCATTTAGTCCTATACCTCCTTCTGATTCAAGGAACAAGGGTGGTTAGACTATAGCTTATTCATAATCCGAACAGATTTATTGGTATATGATAAATCTAACAGCCACTTTTTAAGATTTGCTAATTATATTAATTTTCCAATTTTCACTCACCATTTAAATATATAATTATTTTAAAGAATTTTTTCATATTTCACATAATTTGCATAATAAAAGTTTAAGCAACATTTATAAATACTATATAAAATTTTACAGAAACTAAATTATAATTCTATTAAAATTAAATTAATAATAAATTCTCTTTTATATTTTGCTTAATGTTTTATTTTAACAAAAATTCTCTTCTTCGCAAAATCTTTCCAAAAAAAAAATATTACAAAACTATAAAATTATAAGTTTCATTTTTCAAAATCATTAAATAAACATTAGAAAATTTTACAGATTATTTTCTTTAATTAATCACAAAACCTAAATAGAAATTTTGTGTAATTTTCATTCTTACATAAAAACGAAAACATAACAAAATTTATGCTTTTTTGCACCAGTTGTAAACAAAAATTTATGTTTATCGTTATTATTCTTTAATTTTTCTTTTAACTTTATTTATTAAATATATCTTTTTTATTTTTCACTACAAATTCATTGTTAATGACAATTGGGCTGAAAATTATTATATTCCTTTTTGGTCTCTGGTCTATGTATAAAGGCTCAAAACACACACACACACACAAAATTAAATTTTGTAAGAAAACTTTTTCTATTATTGTTTATGTCTAAGGATAATTATACAAAAAATGGAAAACCAAGAAAATTGAAGAAAAAAAATTAAACACTAATGAATTATTAATTATGTTCAGCAAAGAATTTCTTTTTTTTTATGGCTAGCAAAATTTTAAAATGAGTATTAAAAATTATAATAATAATAATTTTTCCTATATAAAAAACAAGAAATTTTTTTTTTGATAATTTATTGTACACAAAAACATTCTTCCTTCCTCTTATTTGTCATGTTGTTTGAATAGCTTTTAGTGTTTATAATTTTATTTGAAATTGTGTAAGAAAATTAATTTTCAAAATTACAAAAGTATAAAATTAATAAATTTTGAAATTGGAATACGATGCCGGAAAAAAGGGGTTGTTTCTATATGAACTATTTTAATGAAGATGTTACCCAGTTTCATAATATTAGTGAAAATGTATTAAAAACTCATTTTTCAGAAATTGGAAAGCTTTTTGTTTTTTCTAATGAGCAAATGAGGTTCTTCAACCGAATATAATATACAGAGACAAGGCCAGTAACCAAGATTACGAGACACAGTAACTAAGAGTACGATGACCTTATTTATAAATTATTATAAATTGTCTATTAAAAGAAATTGGATAGCTGCCATTTGGCTTCAAAATGTATTATGTAAATAAATTAAAGATAAATAGAACAGAAAAATTTATGGAATTCTTTTTACCGGGAAAGTTTTATAAATTTATGTACAATTTTTGTCCTTTGTAAAAAAAAGTAAAATTTGTGAATAATTTTAGTTAATTAAGAACATCGCTGTCGCACTACATTGTTTTATGCTGTAGTACGCGTATATAGATGAATTATTTTGTAAAGTGAGTTTCAACAGTATCAAAAATGACTTTATTTGAAAAATAAATACAGTTGCTCACAAAAGTATCCGGCCACCCTACTTGGTTCAAAATATTTAATGTTTTTCACTTCATTTTCAATTAAGTATTTTTTTTAATATTGGCTATAAAAAGCCTTTACTAATGCACTTTATAATACTAGAAAAACATATTAGAAAAATGAATTAATTATCAGAAAAACTTACATAGCTGTCCCAACTCATAAAACAATTGACACTAAAGTCGGCCACTAAGTGTGTATGCATACGGGGGACTTCCCCAAAGTAAGTTTAGTTACCAAATAGTTTCCAAATAGTGCGTCATTCGAGAAAAATTGTATTTCCGAATTATGTACTCAATTGTTTGGTTGTCGATTTTTTCTGAAGTATATTTAATTTTGATATTTCTATGATTGGATTATAAATCACAAGAATAAATAATGTTAAAAAAAATTTCTGATATTTAAAACTTAATGTCTAAGATTAATTCTACTGAATAAAAGAAGTGGCCGGATACTTTTGTGAGCAACTGTATGAGAATTCCATCACTTATTTACTTTTAATTTTCACTTACACCAATAAATTTACATAATTTATAATAAATTCTAACCTATAAATATCCTACTTTTCACCCATTTATAATTAGCTCATTTAAAATCACTTATAAAACATGAATTTTGCTACTTAACTTTTTAAACTATATATTATTTCTTATATGTATAGTCAAAATTCACATTTTCCTTTATTCTAAGATTGATTATGTCTGCATGTAAATCGCATAATTTTTTTATTTAGTTATCTATATAAAATTTTTCATTTCATTTTATTTTTCAAAATTTTCTTTCTTTTTTTTTTTATATAAAAATAAACTCATATCCGCTTTAAAATAAATGTGCAATCCTCAATGTCTAAAAGGATTGATAACACTTATTATGCAACATATAATATAACAGAAGATGATGAACAAAAAAAAAAATTGAATAACATTAGTTAATAGGAAATTACCTGCTGTAAAAAAAAAACATGACGTCGTCAAAAACTTTTACATTATGCAGATATTTTACATAAATATAGTTAGATAGAAAATGTGTGCACAGAATATAGAGAAACTTGTGTGTGTAACATTTTTTATTTCATCAAAAAATGATTATAATACATAATACATATATAATTTTTTTTTGATATATGATTATTACATTTTCGTATAAGTATTTTTTATGCTTGCTTCTTTTATAGTTAGATTTTGGATAACAAAAATAAAAAATATGTAGATGTGCGATTAAATAAAATTTATTGGATAAGTTGTGAAGGATAATTAAGGATTATAAAGTGAAAAGTTTTACTGTATGTTTATATACATTTCTTAGATAATTCAAAAATGATTTCAAATATATAGACGTAATTTAAAATTTTAGCATATCTTTTAATAATTTGATTTACATAAGTTACTGACTCGGTGACAGTGGGATAATGATTTTTTTTTGTAACAAATACATTTTTGTGTATATAAATTTTAAATTATTATACCTCATTATACAATTAAGGATAACTGGAAATAAATTAATCATAATTACTTTTAGTAAAAATTATAATTGTTTGTTAATTTCTTTTTTTTTTTTATAAAATTTTTTTTATGCCTTAGTTAGGCAATCTCGACAGTTACGCCCACGACTGTCACACGTCTGCGCTTCAATATGTCAACAACGTTCATAACGCTTTAAAAATTTGCTGCGTAGGCAATCTCAAAACGTCGCTGGCGTTTTTATATTTTATAATTTTATATTTTTATATCCTCTTGAAGTTTTATCATATAATATTTTATTATTTTTCTCCAATTCAATAAATTTTTCTTCAAAATCCATTTTTAATTATCAAATTTTTTCAGTTATAAATTTGTGTAGTACACTTTTTTAAAATGACAAATATACATAATTGACATTTGGCAACGTAAAATGTTAAAGTAGAATCAACTTTCAAGCGTCGTGAGCTTGCCGTCCGTCGCGTCGCCGTCGAGTTTAATCATTCCTATGGAGTTCTATATGTTTTAACTTTTTTTTTGCATTTTGAACCGTCACCGTCGTGAGCGTCACTGTTGTGAACGTCGAGTTTAACTCAGCTATAGGACTTTTTAAAAATGGAAAAATTGAGCTTATTTAAAAATTAATTTTGATGTAATTTTCATTTGACAATTTTCATTTAATAGTTTTTCGAGGAATTTAATACAAAATTTTGAGTAATCTGAATTAAAAAAAATTATTAAAAACTTTATTAAATTCTCAAAAAATGGTGGAGATTTAATGTTATTTTTTTTGCAATAAACTTTTTATATAGTATATAATATTTTTAGTATTTTTATAATTTTATATATCCAAAAAGTTATTCTTCTACAAATTACGAACATCATAATTAGCTCTATACGCCATTTTATGTAGATTTAAAATAATGTTATATTTATTTTATATACTAAAGTAAAAAAAGAATTAAAAAGTTTTTTCTTTATGGTTAACTATTTAGGGAATTAGGGAAATATTCATGCATAGATAAAATACTATATTACATTCTATAATTTATAATACATTTGAGAATTAAAATGAACTCGTTTACTTAAAATTTTAATAGTAAATATATACAGTATCCCAGACATTGTAAATATTAATTAAAGTTTATTTATATAAATTATAATTATATAGAAAAAACTGAAAGGTTGACATATGAATGCGTTTTTTTTTTTGTTCAAAAAAAAAGTTTTTGAATTTGATTTAAAATTTTTTTGTGGTAGTAAAGGAAAACAACCCAAAAATTTTAATTAAAATTTAAATAAATATTAATTTATGATTAATAAAATTTTTTTGCATAATTTGTTCAATCGCAATTTTTTTTTTAAAATAATTTAACACATTCACCACTCATGAATTTTTTGAGTTTTCTGTAGAAACTCATCATCTTGTAACTAATTACATTTCTAATAAAATGTGACCCATATGTGTGACATGAGTTTCAGGGAAAACTTCAATGTCACATATACGTGAAGTTGAGGGGTGAACCTGTTAAGTATTTTCTAATAGTTTAGATGAATTCTTTTACAATTGAAATTAATTTTCATACAATTGAAATTTTTCTTGTAACATAATTTTGAATAATTTTTTTTCATATTTCAAAATTAATCTTTGCAATGCAACTTGCAATAAATCGTCTATCTATGATCAAAATTTCAGTAAAATTTTTGTGCAAATTTTTGAATAAAATTGTAATTTTTTCCAAAAGCTCCCAAAAATGTAAAAACTAAAAAATTAATTCAAATTTTTTTTTAAAAAGGATTAAATATCATTTTTAATTAAATTACATATAATTCATAAATTGGTGGGTTGGTTATAAGCAACATTTTTTTCTCTTCAAATGAATAAACAATTATTATTTATTTTATTTATTAAAAACTTTTCCTCATTTTTTTTTTGTTGGTTGGTTTTTCAATTAAATATGGAAAAGAAATAATGTTTATATTTTTTAATCAAATTTCATTTACATACATTAAAAAAACAACAAACTTGTTCTTTTGAATTGTAATTTTTTTATTACAATTATTGTTTAAAAAAAAACATTAAAAAATATTTACAAAAAAAAAATGGCCAAAATATCCTCAAGGGTAGCGCAAAAATATAATATGTAGATATAAATATAAAAAAAGGAATTATTGACCGAAAACATTAACTGGGGAAAATAAGGGTAGAAAAAAAAAATAATGTTAATTCCAAATGTCTTAACAATAAAATATGGAAATTTCAACCAATCAAGAGTTACATATTACATATATAATTTACATGAGAACAAAGAGGAGCGACTTTGTTTTTTATATTTTTAAATAAAATGGAAAATTATTTACAGTTAAATAATTGCTGTAATAGCCCTAAAGCAAAAGTGAATTTTTAAATTGAGTTAAAGGGAAAGGGATTAAAAAAAATGAGGGAAGTGATGAAAATGATATTAACACGTTAATCGCCACGTCAGTCCTATGTGTCTGACACTAAGAAGTTCTACATGAGCCATGTCAGACATATATGTCTGACATACGGGATTTAGTAGAAGGCCATGTCAGTCACTGATATCCGACGCAATCGATAAATTTGTTGTATCTTCCAAAGGCTTAGCCTACCAGGTGCAAAACCTGAAAATTGCCATTATCGTGCGCGAAAACGTGTTAATGTAATGTTATTCTTTATTTTCCTAATTTTTTTTACGACATTTATTATTGCTTACCCTTCAAATTTTGATTGGCACAGACAAAATACTGAAGAAAAACTTTCAGTTGAGTTGTCCATATTTAAAATAGACTATAATTGAGTAAACATGACAAAAAACCTCATCATCAATATTTATGTCAATTTTAATAGAGGAATTTTTCCATGAAAAATCATTTGTATTATGATAATATTTTCGATAATTTTTTCGATATGTTTTTTCGATATTTTTTTTCGATATTAATTTATTACGATATTAAGTAGGACGAAAATAATTTTTAAATGTTGCAGAATCTAAGTATATAAGAATTTCTGAAAATAACTCAAGCTAACATTGATGTATCATAGCTTTTATTAAAGATAATTTAAATATACCATAATTGAATCAAAATTTATGGAGCTATCTACATATTTTCAATTTGATATAAATCGGTCTTATATACTCTTGACCATTTATATCAAATTTTCTCCAAACTAAAATGAATCATCACTAAGGCATAATAAGAAGTGTAATGGATACTAAATAACTTCGAATACCTTTTTTTTTCATTTCCTATAAAATTTACTATTTTATTTCCCAAAACAAAACCAAAAAATTCAGGTGATTAATATACATACTATACATATAATCCATTAATACTCCATTTCGTTTCATTATATATTTAAAAAGGGAAAAGCTTTTAAAATAAAATGTTAAAGTCAAGGGAATATTCAAAAAAATAAAATAAAAGTTTATATCGAAATTATTATTATTACTCCTATTATTATTTTTTCGAAATGAACATATTTTTGTTTACTTTTATATATTTCTTCCAGTTCAAAAACATTGTACATACATATATAAATTATATGTAATAATGTTTTAATATTTATTTTTGCAATTTTGTTTAATTTATTAAAATTCTATAACAACCAGAAAACAGAAAACAAATAAGAATTTAATTAAAAAATGTGTTTATTTTTTTGTATATTTAAAATTAATATTATTTTTTTTTTTTGAATAATAAATGCGTATAACAACAAAATAAACGAGATGAGGAACAGAAAATTATTTAAATGAAAGTATCTCGGGCTTAAACAAACATACTTACCAATAAAAAACCATACATAAGCTCTACCATATAATTGTTGTTTATACATTTCACAAAGTACACGACGTGCTGCAACAACATAAAATAAACCAACAATTATTCTAGCATCCTGTCTCCGTAAATTTCTAACAGCATCTGTTGGATCTGATAGAAATGATTGTCTAGTTACTATTTCGATACCAGCTTCCATGCATCGATTTTCGAGATCTTCAACGGTCTGCAAAGACAGAAAAAAAAACACTTTATTATTTTAATATTTATTTTTTGGTAAATAATGTAATGATAAATTGAAGGAAAATCTATATATAATTTTTAACAGTGTATATACATCAGAATTATCAAACAGAAATATGTATATAGATTTATTTTTGAAAACATTGAGCAATCTAGAATAAAATTAAATTATGTAGAAAAATTGTTTTGGGAGAAAAATCATAAAAAATAAATAAAATAAAAATCCTTTCAATTTCTTGAAAATTGACTGTATGAATCCTTTTTTTAACTGTATATACATATATTTTGGATTTAGAGATATATGCGAGGATAAACATATAAAGCATAAAAAAAAGTAATAAATCTTTTTTTTTTGATAAATTGAAATTTCGTTTTCTTTTTTGTTGTTTTTTTATGATACTATGTAAAGCTTGGTAACGCTGAATCTGTGTTGGGGAATTAACCTAGTTTGAACTATAACCAGCAACAACAAAAATTTTTAGGTTTAACACCCAGCTAAATCAAATATTTACTTAACATGATTTAATGTCAATTTTGTTTGCGGATAAAAAAATATTAAAATTCAATAAAAACGATTTTTTACAATTTTGGTGAAACTTTTCTTATATACCCAATTTTACATGTTCAATATTTTCTTGCTATACATTTTCTCTCATAGTATTTTCCATCATTTTCCATTCCCTTCAATATTTTTCTTTCATTATTTTTCAGTTACTAACAATATTAAACGTAAACCTAACAGAAAAGTGTTGAAAAGGAAATGTCGAACGTATAAAAGTTCACATATAAAATATATGTTCAGAAATTTCATGTTCAACCAAAAAAAAATGTACATACACAAAATATTGGAAGATAGAATTTTATTGTCAACAATTATCCAATATATAAAATCTAATCCAAAAAAATGTTTGATTGGAATTTTCACTCAACAATTTTTGTTATTCAAAAAATTTTCTCTTACCACCCAAAATATTTTTTTTTTTTTATAATTTACGAGTATATCAAAAGTTAAATGAAATTAAATCTTTTACACAACAACAACAACAAAAAAAATCATCTAAAAAAATTTAAACACTGGTTGTCAAATGATTTGTGTAAAATTAAATTAATCTGTTATACCTTACCAAAAAAAAACAATTTTTCCAAATTTTCATTAATTACTAAGAGAAATCTAAACAGCAAAATCATTTTATCAAATTTCAACAAAAAAAAAAAAAAAATAGAAGAAAATTTATATAATTACGATTTAAATTACACAAAAATCTTTTAAAGTGATTTACAAGAAGATTTGTTCAAGAAAATTTTTCTCTGTATTTAACCTTTACAATAATTATCTTCACCATACCTTTTTTTTTTTATATACTTTTTATATAATTTTATATACAAAATTAATGACACTTTGTGTTCCACACCGAGTGTATATATAAAAGTAATTTTCATGTTATAGTCTATCTAACACCCTATTTTTTTTTTTTTACTTTGATGGTATGTTTGTTTATTGTATTATGTATATAGTATATTTCAAAAACCCTCCATTTTTATGCTCTACTACACTATATAGTATAGATAACAAGTAGCTTTTTTTTTTTTTTTTATTTTATCATTTTTGTTATTTCATTATCTTTTAACACCGGTAGAAAATCAAGACAGAAAAAAAAAATATAAAATTATATCACTTTCTTGATTATATTGTAAAAAAAAAAAAAATTGTGTTTCTTTACTTTTTATCTGAGACATTATCTTAAATTAAGAATTTCTTTTTTTTTTTTTTGTTCTTAGTTCAATGATATACCTCTACGTTGTTGTATATATATAATGAAATAGTTTATATTTAGAATTAACAAAACATATACAATATACTAATTTACCAGACAAAGTGGTATAAGATTTGGGGATTTGGGATTGGAATCAACAGATGGGAAAATATTTTTGTGCAAAAAATTATAAAAATTAAATTTTAAATATACTTATAATGATTGTACATAAATTGATATGCAATTTGAAAAAGTATTATAATGATTATTTATAAATATATTTGCGATTTCTGGAATTGTTGGGTATATGTAGTTTAAATTTTAAGAAGGATTTAATGAAGTTTATTCATTAACACATTCACCACTCCACTCATGAATTTTTTGAGTTTTCTGTAGAAACTCATCAACTTGTAACTAATTAATACATTTCTAATAAAATGTGACCCATATGTGTGACATGAGTTTCAGGGAAAACTACAATGTCACATATACGTGAAGTTGAGGGGTGAACCTATTAAATTAGATTAGTAACTTAGTTGGGTTTAAATACTCCAGAAATGATTGATAGTTAGAATTGACTTATATGCTATATGAAAATCTTAATTGTAACAGAATGTCGAAAGCATCTAATAAAGTAGTCTTATGATCACCATAGGCTGTTGAGCCACAGAGATAGAATTAACCTAATTTTTGACATTTATCTGATGAACCATATATACCTAAAAATTTGCTTAATTTAATTATTTCATTTAAATTATATCCTTCAACCACTTAATTTGTCCACAAAAACTAATTCTTTAGAGAGGATGGAAATTAATTAATTTTAGATAAAAATTTAACTAAAGAGTAACAAAAAATATAAATAATAATAATATATTTAAAATTAAAAAGGACCAAAAATTTAAGACCAATTAACGCAAAATTAAATATTTAAATTAATTATAAAAATATGTTTCATTCCATATCTCATATAATGTATAAGTTCATATTAATTATTGTCCTTTTATATAAATCCTTTTACAGAGAAAAACATATACAAAATTTTTTAAATTATTTATTTCATAAAAAAAGGTTTTATTATAAATAATTAAAAAAAAAAATGAAAGAAAGTTTTTCACTGTATACCAAAAAACAAAAAAGTTTATAATCAAAAAACATTTTTTTTTTTTGGGGAAAATGGAAATTCGAAACCTTAAAAAATTGTTTTTTTTTTAAGTCAATAAATTTTGGTTTCTTGTGTGTATCTAAACAAAAACAGAGAAAAAATCTGAAAATTTAATTAAAATATGAAGTCAAAAATATGAAAATTATGTAAACAAACGAAAAAAAAAAATTAATTTCTTTTTTTTTTTTTAATAACTCTCACACCCGACAATTATTTCTTAATTAAAACATCTAATGAAATTATTTTTAATTTTCCATAAAAACAGGAGAAAAACAAAATTTATATTTGTGGAAAAGTTTTTGTACAATTTTGGAATGAGATAAAAATAAATAAATTTTAGTGTGTTTCATATTTCGAAAATATTAAATAAATTCATTTAAAATATGAAATGTTGTATATATAAATTAGATAATAGCCGCAGAGGATGAGATTTTGGAAAAAATAGTATAGAATTTATTAGAATTTAAATCAGACTATAAATTAATCATCTTAAAATCTTTGTGTTATTTTGGCTTAACAGACTGACATGTGAACTCAGAAATTATTGCAAGTAAACGGCCTTTATTATACTCGTAAATGTCATCAATTACTATTATTTTCCCATTCATAAAATTTAAATTAAATTTTGCCACTTACTGGTATTTAAAAAAAACTGCGACAACTTAAGCTATGTACAGACAGAAAGTGAAATGATGATTTACCATATAAATTTTGAGGTCGCGAAAAAGTTGTGAAATTTTTTTGAATTTTTTTTCACAAAGTAGCACATACTCGACATGAAATGAAAATTATTTATCAGAGACATGAACCTTAAAATAATCAAATTTTTCACAACTATATTAATCTTTGACTATATAATATATGGACTGCTGATCGCTTATAATTTCCTTTGCTGTCAAAGAAAAAAATACTATTAGGACTAGTAGCGCATAGCACCAGAGATGGCCAATAAGAGAACTAAAGTTATGGAATTCTGAATTAAATCCCGTAGAATTCTCAATTAAAATCTATGGAATTGTCATAAATGATTTAGTTGTTTTATTGGCCGTCAAAAAGGCGAGCGTCGCCAAAGGCAATTCGGAATAGTTAGTTGCTTTTTTCGCCATCTCTGGTGGTATGCGCATAGTCGGTCATAGCTACAGCAATGAAGTTGGTTACTAGCAGTCCATATATTATATAGTCAAAGATATTAATTATCTGTACATTTATTGAACGTGAAAAATTAATAATTTTGACATTTTTATTATCAAATATTTTAAATTTTATGAATTTAGTGAATTATCAATTTCAATATGATTAAAAACGATTATGTTGCTAGACGAATATGAGTTTGAAGAAAAAACATTATATGTATTTGACTTTTTACAATAAATATATTTGCATTAAATTTGGCTTTCCCTTTAGGCAAGGCGGCTCGGCTCGTAAACGTACGGAAAAAGAGGACTCCCTAGTACTAAAGTCCTCGTTAACTTAACGCTGTGGTGTGAAGTTTACGGCATAAAAACGTAACACCCGTCACATGAGAAATGCAACTCTTTTTCGTACAGTTTTTTACGTAAAGTTTGCGTAGAGTTTTCTAACTTTTCTTTTTTTTTTAAAAGAAATTTCTTTTTAATTTTGTCAATTTCAAATTGCAGTCAAAATTTTCACTAGGTTTAAATGTACAAATTTTAAATAATTTCTTCACGACCTTTTCACTTTCTGCCTGTACATAGCTTTAAACTAAATTTTTTTTGAAAGTTTCTTGAAAAGATTTTTAATATCAAAAATTTCAACAAAAATATTTTCACAAAGTTTTTTGTATAGTTTGTAAAATTTACTGTTATTTTCTGTTATAAATAATTTTTTTGGCATTTTGCCTATGTTATGAAAATTGAAAATCTTAAGAATCTTCACATAAGATATAAGAGATAACTTATATATCAAAAATAGTTTTAGAACAATTTAAAGTTTCATATATTTTTTTGGGAACGTACAACATTGATACAGGTTATTTTAGTTTTTTTTCTGTAAAGTTTCAAAAGTAAACCATAAAAGTTATTGAAACTACTTGTTAGAAATTGTTGTCTATATAACGTAAATGATTATTATCATAAAATTGTTAATTTTTTCATTATTACTCTTGTAAAATTTAAATATATTTTGTTATTAGCTAATTTAAAAGTTAAAAAAATATTTGGAAAGAAAGTAGGATATAAAATTTATTTAAAGGTTAGTAAAAAGTCCAATAATTTTTATCCTTTTTTTGAAATTTGTCCTATCTTTAGAAAAATGTAGGTTAGAGTCGGCTATGAATCACAAAAATATGACAATTATGGCCGCGTTCATAAACGCAGTATGATCGCAGTACTGCAATGTTTTTATTCGTTTTTTTGGTACTTTAATCAACGAGACAGCAACCAGTCGACAGACAGAATGAGCATTGGTTAAGCTAAATTTGTCAACTTTTCACTGTCTCGATAGTCAAAATACCAGTAAAAAGAATTAATACATTGCAGTACTGCGATCAAACTGCGTTTATGAACGCGCGGTCTATATGTTATTATAATCCTAAAGTTATATTAAATTCTGATTTACATATTTCTTCTAAGCCAAATATAAATTAAGTCTTTGGGGTCGGCGGTACACAATTAAATTACGTACATCACTTTGTATGGCGCGTAGAATTGAAATTTGTTCATGTTTGGACTCATTCAAATTGGTAATTTTATTCTTTGGAGTGTTTGTGTGTATAAGAAATCATAGAGAACACTCCAAAGAATAAAATTACCAATTTCAATGTTTAAGACAATTTTCTCATTTTCTAGGCAATAATAAATTTAATTTCGATATAGAGATAAGTCCATATCTCCCTCTAAACTCAATTCTCATTAAATCTGCTAAGAAATCTTTCCCAACATCATTTTTATATTACATATTAATTTCAAAAAGTCAAATAGTATAAAATTTATTTTTCCGGTTGAATTAAAATCAAAAAATATTCCTTCACTTCAATTTTATATAAAACTTTTTCATCCGAATACAATTCTACTTTTTTTTCTGTAGAAGAAAATGGTATAAATTAAATTTTCTTAGCATCCTTTTAAAAATCACTAAATTCTCTCTGTCCTTAATTTTATATTATGTATTTTTATTCGAAAAGCTTTAATTAAAAACCAAAAAAAAAAAGGGACTAACCAATCAAAAAACCAAAATTTTAATTTAAGTGAAAATATATTTGAAATAATTTTGTATATTTTAAAAAGGATACCGAAAATATTATATATATTAATAGTAAAAAAAATGACAAATTTCAGCTATTTTATTTCAGCCAAGGAATAAATTTAAATGTTAATAAACCAAAAATTTCATTTTTAATGAAAAATAATATAAAAGATTAAACATTTACAACCAAAAAAAAAAAAAGTGTTTATTTATGTTGTTACACGAAAATAATTTAAATGAAGTTTTCTACCACAAAAAGGAGAGAGAAAAAATTAATTAGCTTGCGAAAATGAAAATAATTTTCTTCCTTTTGTAGTATAAATAAGAAAATCAAATTAACGATTTACAAAAAAAAAATAATAATAATAATAAGAAAACAAAAAACCGTCGTCTACCTTAAATATTAATTTTCGTAATTTTCTGTTTTTATTTTCATCCATTTTTTTTCTTTTTTTTGCAGGAAAAAATCCTTAAAATATTAAATGAAAAAAAAAATTTATTTTCTTTTTTCGTTCCTTAACCTAATTTGTATACCAGGTGTTTATCCTTAAGCGCGCGTAAATATTAAATTATTTCTATTTTTCTTTCTGTTTTTATTATTTCATTATAGTCGCCTCTTAATTTTAAAACATATTTTAATTTTGTTTCATTTTTTAATCACCATTGAAAAAGGTAATAATTTGCTCCTTTTTTTTTCGTTGTTGTTGCATACAATAATTAAGGTAATATTTTTTAAGCGGCTCCTATCGCGTTTTTCTGTTGTTATTGTTGTGGAATAAAAAAGTTTCAGGGTTTTTTTTTTTATTACAAAAAAAAAATTTTGTTTTCCCAACATTTCAAGTTGGAAATTAAAAGAGAATTTGTAGCAAATTGTAAACTTGAAGTTTTTCAAATGTTCGTTATGTTTTTTGCTGAAAATTTAGATTTTATGTTAAATTCAATTTCAGAACATATTAAAATTTCCATATGAAATTATGAAAAAATAAATTTTGATATTAAAGTTAAAGAGTTTTCATTATATAATTCTTATTATTACAAAATTCCATATGAAAGTTTCGTCAGTAACAAAAATGTCACAAAAATTTGAAGTTTTATAATAAAAAATTTAAAAAAAAAAATTGAACTTACCTTAAATGCAATAAATTTATGATTTTAAATTTCAACAAACTGTCTAAAACTTTTATGAATATGTCAAAAATGTTAATTAACAACATTTTAAATGTTAAAAAGTATCAGTAAAATTTTAACTCATTATATCAATTAAGCTTTAATTATGTAAATAGTTAATGCAACATAAAATATGAAAAATCTTCAGAAATATATGAAAAAATACTATTTATAATGTCAAACATAGTCTACACAATGTATCGGAGCTTTTTTCCCCCCCAAGCACATATTTGATTAATTTTAATAATTACACACCTATGGCAAAAAATAATAATAATAATAATAATCATAATTTCGTATAAATGCTCACAGGTAAAGTGCTAATTTATGAATAAAGTTTAAATAAAATACTCCAATGTACAATTCAATTCTGACAATTGTGTAAGTCGAATAGATAACAATAAGAGTAAATTTATTAAACAAAATAATTTCTGTTTCAATGTTTTTTTTTTTTTGGTAACTAAGGACTCAAAGGTGAATATATTCAATTTTCCTCATTTTTTCTTGTTAATTTTTATGGTTGACTTGGAAATTTATTCCTTATTTTTTTTTTTTTTTAAGAAAACCATTTTTTTTTATGTAATGTTGAAAATGAAAAAAAAAAAAATTAAATAAAAGTAAATATATACAAAAAAAAAATCCTCTTAAACGTCAAGGAAAAATTCTTACTCAAATGACAATTTATTCAATTTTTATTTGAAAGACAATTTTCATTTTTTTCTTTTTTTGGTGAAATACAAACAAATTTCAATTCAGTTAAATTTTTTAAACTTTTCTTATTGTTAATGGTTAGGCTTTATTTGACTTTTCTTTTTTTTCTTCTTCTATAAAATGGTTTTAGAGAGAGTCCTTGCAATATTTTCTATACACACAACTAAAAATATCCAGGGATAAAATATCCCAGATAAGAAAAAAAAAATAAACAACTCCCATTTTTCTTGTTTTTTTTTGGGTTTTTTGGTTGAATTTATAAAGTGGGAAAACTCGTTAACGTATATTTTTTTTCATTTTCCTTTTATACATGAAAAATAAGATTTAATTTTGAAAGTAGTAAATTTTTTTTTATATATTTTAGATTCTAGAATATTACCTTGACAAAGAAGAAGAAGTAGGTATATATGTATATACTCAAAATGTTCTTTGTCCTTGCCTATTGAATTAGGAGACGATAGTGTGATATATAGAGAAGGTATATAAAGTTGAATGTAACAATTTACTAAAAAACAAAATTGGTATATAAAATAAAATTTCGGGCCGAATAAGCAACCAGAATAAAAAAAGGAAAATTAAAGAAAAAAGTTTTTGATCAACTTTCAATTGTTTAATAACAGAGAATTAAAAGTCATTAAGGATTTTATTTTTTTTAACAGGTTTGAGGATTTTTTTAGTGGTACTGTAGACTCTTAAGAGGGTAAATAGAATTTTTTTTTTTATATAATATAAAATTTAATTGTAATGGAAACGTAACAAAAAATTTTTGTTGCTATTTTAAAGTTTATGAAATTTTTCTTTTTTTTTGGAAATTTCTATAATATAAAACAAATTGGAGGGAAAAGTTTTATATATAACTTTTATTTTTCTTACAATATTTAATGATTAATAAAATAAATCGTTGGAAAAAGTTAAATAAAAAAATAATTTTATTTGAAGGAAAAATTAATGAAAGAAAATTTTGAATAATTAGTAAATAAAATTTTAATAATTTTTTAGGATTTTCTAATGAATTTTGATATAAATTATTAAATGACTATATTCATCGAAGTTATATACATAATTAGAAAATATTTAGAAAATATACGCCAACAGTGAAATATAGTTGAAATTTTTCTTCTTTAAGTTTTAATGTTAATTTATGGTGTGTTTCTTATTTAAATCTGTAGATCGACTAGATTTTTTAATATCTGAAATCAGATTAATCTCTCGAGTGAAATAAGAAACAGTCAGATTTTTTTCAGATCAAAAATTGCTACAATGTTGCCGATAAAAATGAAAATATTGGTCCGCAACTCTGGAATTCTCAAATTTTCGAAATTGTTTTTCAATTTAAACAACAATAACTATAACTTTTATCATTAAATATTACATTTTATTATATTTATTGTTATTAATTTACAAAAAAACGAAAATAATTAAAAATAATAGTTTAAAAATTTTATTGAAAAATTAAGTTTAGCCACAAGAACAAAATCAAGCATTAAGTTAGCCACAAACAATATAAATCTTAAAAATCTGAAAAAATTCTCCGATCAAAAAAATCAATCTGACTAATTTGAAATTGAAATAAGAAACAGCCAGCAGATTGATCAGACTGGTCTGAGCGTAAATAAGAAACACACCATTAGTGACCATTTCTAATAATTTTTTTTTTCACTTAAATTTTCTACTCTGCGAAAATTTAATTTTCTAATTTTCTACTCAAACTTGTTAAACTTGTCCCTAAATCAAAGCGCATGGCGTACGATTGCTGTCATTCCCATATATTTTGCAGTACGCTCGAGATACGCGTCGTACTACAAATTATATGGGCATGACAGAAATCGTACGCCATAAACGCCTTGATTTAGGGACATAACTTAGTGATTGATGAAAAGCTTTCTAATTCCAAAATAGGAGGAAAATATGTATAAAAAAAGTTTTATTATTATTATTTTATTTTTCTTATTAGTCCAATATTCATTTCACATTATTAATCCTACAGGTTTAGAGGAGGTAGAAAATTATATGTTAACCTTATTAATTAATATTCAAAATAATCTTTTTTATTTATTCTGCTTAACAAACTCCATAAAAAAAGTAAACAAATTGTGTTTTTTATAACCTAATATTTGTTTTTTATTTTTATTACAAAAATTTTCCTAACCTCAATATGTTATTTTTATGCTATTTACATTTGATTTGTGTGCCAACATATAACTTTTTTTTCTTATACATATACATACATACATACATATAACATATACATATATAATATTTCACAAAACAAATTTTCATCTTTACAACTTTGAAGAGTGTGTATAAGATTTCAGATCCTTTTTTTTTTTTTTGGTAGGATATTTACAAGAAGCAATAACTCGTATGGACTTAAAGTTATATTTTTTATGAATCAAGATTTTCTTTATATTCAATATAAACCAAAATGGAGACTGTAATATAGCAGAGCTATTTATTTATATACCAAAATAAGAAACAAAAAAAAAATTATTATTGAGAAATGTTAAAATTTATGTTCCAAAAAGGAACAAAAAAATCCGAAAAAACTTTTTACGATACGAAGTTTCTTTTTTTTTTATTACTGTAACGTAAACAAAATTAACTTTGTCGTATTTTTTTCTTAACTCAAATTCATTTTTTTTTTTTGTTTGTTTATTTATTATTTTATTAATTTCTATTAATATTTTAAATGACAAAGTTTTTGGTTAAGAAAAAAAGCTTTGTGGTAATCAGTTGAACAGAATGTGGAAAAGTGTTGTCGCTTTGTTGGTTGCTTTTGATTATCTAGAATATTCTTAAACGAAAGTATAAAATTTCATAAAATTGTTAAAGAAAAATTAATGACGCACTGAGATTATGATTTAATAATGTATTTAAATATTTCATTTTCGTCCTTCTTGTTATTTGCAATTGAAAAATGAATCATAATATTTTATTGTTAATATGTATTGAATTATTTAAATATACACTGGGGCCTCGATTTGCGTCGATATTTCGGTATTTCAATGTTGCGTCGTTAATATTTCCATTTGCGTTGTTTAAGATTTTTCCCAAATCTTTCAGTAAATTTCCCACATATTTCATGTGTTTAATTTTTGTAAAAAAAAGTCAGTTACGACGGTCTCAATGAACGACGCATAGTAGGCCCACATCAGACTGTTGTGCCAAGAAGAAGAACAAGAAAATGATTAATATACTGGATGATAAAAATCGTCATTTTTTGGTCCCAATTAACGACACAAAACGAGGCCCCAGTAATGGCAAACTCTTGCGGACAACGAAAGAGACAAGCGACACATTCACTAAATACAATTACAACCGAAGACAACAATTTCACTGCACTACTTTCGGATCCTTTTACAAGCACAAAAACAAAAACTTTCGTAATTTTCTAATAATTAAACTAATAAAAAGAGAAGAAAAATTCGTACTTTTTTCCTGTTTGTTAAATTTTTTATGTTGAAAATTATTTAATTCGAAATAAATTTATAATTTTTCCATTTTTTTATTTATAGATTTTTAAATAGCTTTTTATTTCTTATCATTATTATTTTTCCAGGCTTGTTTTTTTTTTGTGTTAAAGGATTAGAAATAAAATTTATAAGTTTGATTTTTTTTTACTCTCTATGTAATATATTTTATAATACAGAAAAAGGATAACAAACTTTTGTAAAAGTTTATTTCCGTTTTTTTTTATTTTTGCCAAAAAGCTGTTTAGGGTCAAAAGAAATGATTGTAAAAAATAGAAAATAAAAAAAAAAGGATGTTTTTTTTTTAGTAACAAGAAAAAATAAAATGAAAATATAATTGAAACATCATTAATAAGGATATTTTCTGTTTGGTTTGTTGTTGTTGTTTTCCTAGAGAGAAAAAGTAAAATACGGAGAAGAAGGTTAGAATTATATTGATTATTTTTAGTGACTTCTGAATTGATTGGAATATAACCAAAATTATTATTATTATTCAGTATACAAAAACTAAAATAAAATTGTATACAAAATCCATCAAAGGATCAACATATATATATATATATTTGTACTATTTTTATGTTGATCCTTTTATCGTCTTTAGAAAAATCAAAATAAGTAGCTTACGATTTTTATTAATAGTTAATTGGTGATTTATATATAAAGAAATAATTTCGTGTATTCATCATCGTTAAATTTGCAAACAGAATGTCGGGAATATTTTTTTTAAAGAGTTTGACCTATAGTAGGCCCACATCAGGCTCTTGTGCCAAGAAGAAGAACAAGAAAATGATTAATATACTGATGATAAAAATCGTCATTTCGATTATTTTGTCAATCAATTTTAATAAATTTTTTTACCATAATTTTGCGACATAATGAAAATTAAAGTGTCCATAATTTAAAAATTGATTAAAAAAATTTTTCAGTATATATATTTTTCTGGATGAGAATCTGAATAAATTAGTTTTAATAGTGTTACAACCTTTACTTCTACTATACACATAAACGAATATAATCATTTTCAAAATATAAAAAAAAAAATCATAATATGCAAATATCTAAAAATATCAAACACACAAAAGTAAAATAAATTTACCTTAAATCTCTTTTTGCATAAAAATACAAATTTAGACTGAGACTTTTATGTACAATATTATGGGAAAATCTATGTATACAACATGATGTTATAGCATATTTTATTGGTCGCAACATGTTGTATGTTTAGGATATATTTTCTGTGTGTATACACAAGGTTCATTTAGCATATAGGAAACGACTGATTTTATATTTCTGGTATGTAGCAAAAGTAGCAAGGACAATGGTTGAAATAAGTTATTTCATTTTTGTTGGAAAATAATAAAAAAATTTGTTGAAAAATAATAAAAATTAAATTTAATAATAATAATTAATTAAATACTCAGTAATTTTAATTAGCTACACCATAAGGAATTTCTTATCTGATTTGTAAAATTTAAAATTTTTTCCCAATTTTTTTTTTGGCTTTTAAAGTATTTGACACAAATCTTTCCAATTTTTTTTTTGTAGAATAATCAAAGACCAATAATCTAAGATCAAAATAATAGGTCAAATATGGATATATATATTTCCTATACACCAAAAATTACTTCGAAATGATTAATGTAAATAAGTTTTATTTTAATTTTATATCATTTAATTTTTTTGTTAAAAGGATACACAAATAATTGATTACAAATTCATTAACTATATAAAACTGTCAAAGTATTACTTTTAACATAAATAAATCTTTTAAGGCTATTTATATAATTAATGATTCTTATTTAGTATAGATACTCACTGAATATACAAATAATTATCATGACTTTCATTGATAGTATATAATTACAAAAACATAAATTACCTATGCATATATATTTTCATTTTACTTATAGTTTCCAATTTCTACCTTTTTATTATTTTCTGATGGTTAATCTAATTTTGGGGTTTCGAAAATAAACTACACTAAACTAACCATATAATCAAATTTACATATAGCCATTCGATATTTAGCATCGCCAGAAACGCAAATATAAAACAAGAAAAATAATATTTTCTAATTTAGCTTTCAATAAAAATGTATATAAATATCGAAAAAGGATAATAGAATTACATAATAAAAATTCTTATTAGTACATATATTATGTATATAAATATTACAAACTCTTGGAATGTAATTATGGTATTGCATTGTTTTTATTGTCTTCTATATAGTAAATATCCTACATTTACCGACCGCAAACATTATCAAGAGGATTAAATATAACAAACAAACAGAAAAAAAATACTGAAAATTAATCAAAATTACATACCAAAAAAATCCTCAACAATATTTGTAACTATGATTTATTTATATTATGGTATATTATCATGTAAAATTAAAGGAGTTGAGATATTTATAATTCCTATATAGTTAATTTCGTATATATAAAAATTCTACTTTATGTATACATGAGAATGAGCATTGATAGAATTTCAGATAAACCATAAAATGGTAGTAAAATGAGATATGAAAAAAAAACATTACATACAAATATACAAATATAGTAAAATTTATGTGAAATAATTACGTTTTTTTATTTATTTATTAATAAATGAGATGGTATCTAATAATACTAGTCATATTTGTGTTTTTATTGACCAAAACTACAATATCAAATTACCAATTTCATCCATAATTGGATAAGGAAAAATTTATCGCAGTTTTTTGTAAATTATACTTCTGTATATACGAGTATGTATTGAAAATTTTTTGTCAATTAATTTTAATTGACAGTTTTTGTTATAAAAACTTATCAAACCCATAATAGTGTCCAATAAATGATCAAACATATTTATTAAATTTTCATGTATTTGAATTTATTGCACATTTAATTTTAAATATAGTGTTTAATTATTATTCTATAATTCTATAATATTATTCTATATAAAATATAAATAATGTTAAATGAATTATATTTAATTTATCTTCAAAACCATTTTAAAAATTTATTATTATAATTTTACAATTTAACTTAATTAATGTGAAAGAAAAATTATATATACGAGTAGTCAAATTGTCTTCTAAATTATGATAACTTTTATATTAAATGCTCTACAATTAATCTAAATTCAACCAAAAAAAAAAATAACAATTTTTTATGACTACTTTTACATTATTAATATTTTCCAATTGATATTATCGCATCTATTCAATAATTTTTCATTATTTTTGCTATTTCAACTGAAATAATTAGCGAAACTCAAATAAAAAGACGGAAATGAGGACCGAAAATAAGGATATAAATTCAAAGGAAACATAAATAATGTGAATGAAAAAATTATATTATTTTTTTTTATAAACAATTTTCTCAAACAAATGAAAATGTCGTCAATGTAAAAATAGTCTTTGATATATTTTTTATAGTTTATTAAAGTTAGTTGAGAAAATTTATTACTTTTTTTTGTTGAATTAGTTAATTAAGGCAAAAGATGTTATATTTAATTAAATCTAAATTATAATATAGTAAATTCTTATAATTTGCTAACAAATCTTACAAAAATTTATCTATACAAAATTTATTTAACTCATTTGCAAAAAAATCATTTAAAAATTATAAAGAAATTAAATGACTCTTAAAAAATTTATATTAAAATTTAATACATTTTTAAATATTTTCCACTTAAATATCTTAATTATTTTTAATTATTTTCTTTTAAAAAAAAATACATATAATATGTAAAGAATTTTTTTCAAAAAATTTTCCTTGTGATTTATCGATTTTTCTATTTATTTATATAAAAAAAAAGTGTATAATGAGTTTTATTTCACTGGCTGGTTCTTCGTTAAAAATATTTTTAGGGCTTTTTTTAAAAAAAAAATCTCTTATGTTAACGCTTTTCTGTCCGTCCGTCTGTCTATCCGTCTATCCGTCTGTCCGTCTGTCCGATGTAAACTATAAAAAGCAATTATTTCACATAGTTACTGTACACACAAGTACATGATTGATACACCAATAGAAAGCTTGATTTATTGAGAACCAGATGTAATTGATATAATTTTAAAATTCGGCCGGTAGACGGCGCTATTCACATTTTGCCAAAACATCTTTTTCCGAATAAAAATGTAATTTTATATAGTAAATGTGCACGAAAAATGAAGTTTGACCACTCGTTGGAAAGGTAATTAAAAGTAGAACACGATGCCAGTAACCATATTTCAAATTTCTACCGATAGAGGCGCTGAATACTAAAATATATAAAATATTAATTTTTAAAATGCGATTTCCAATGGTCAATAATTCCCAAAAATTAGGTTTAATGTCGGATATGAAAGGTAGTAAGTAGTAGTATAAAATCACAGTTGTTATAATTTTAGTTTCTGCCACTAGAGGGTGCAACATAATACTCAAAATATGCATTTACAGTAGATAATTTAAAAAAAGCCCATGATTATAAAACTACTGATTAGTAGTTCGGCTGCGCGGCATTTTTTTATTCTTTTTAATACATAAAAAAAATATGTGCAGAAAAAAAGTTGGAAAATTATCTAACACAAAAAAAAAACAACACAGTTTATTTTTTGTGTCATTAGATACCATCATAACTTTTATGTTATATCGTCTAATGATGTCTAAGAGAAAAATATGAATAGAAAAAGTTTGTATACACAATATAGAATTAAAATAATTCAAATCTCCCGGATCGTTTTTTTGTTTGTTTTTCTATATATACCAGAGATACCAGATATGTATATAAAAAGTGTCTGTAAATAATGGACACAGATGGGATGTATATACGCAATTTTATATTTAATAAATTTTACGTCACCATTATTTATTTCATCACCATATTAATCAGCATGAAACTTATACATACTTTTTTTATATGTATGGTAGAGTAACAATCAGGAAAATATGGTATAGAAAGAAAATAGTGTATAAAGAGATAATGACGAAAATTATAAAATATAATCTAACAAACTTTATCCTCTTTGTTGGGTTCATTTTTTTTTTTTTAAATAGAAAATATTTTAAGATTAAATGATGCAGTTTTTTTATGTTCAAAAAATTTATACTATCACCTCACCACCAGTGTTTCAGTTCGCCAGTGATTTGTTTTGCTTGAACACGTGAATAAAATGTTACAGAGTTTCTAATGGGACATAAATGGAAAAAATTTATATTTTTGTTTAGTTTGTTTTGTAAACTAATAGAAAATGTCATGTAAGACCCTATTGCATTTTCACGTAATAAAAAACAAACCAAATATAAATATAAATTTTGCCACTTATATCTTAGTTTATTTTATCAGAAAATTGTATAATATTTTGTTTACTTGAATTTAGAAGAGTTATACAACTAATAAAATAGTAAAATGAAATTTTTGTGGATGTGAGGAGCTTTTAGTACTTATAATCTTTAGATTTGTATACCAAAAATTCATTATTTTTTATTACAACATTTTTAATATTTGAAATTGTCGAATATTTACATTATAAGGTAATTTTGTAATAGTTTTATGATCAAAAATGCTCTCTGCAATAGAACAACTCATTATAAAAATGCCGTGCAGCCGAACTACTGATTAGTAGTTTTATAATCATGGGTTTTTTTTTAATTTTCTATTGTAACTGCATATTTTGAGTATTATGTTGCACCCTCTAGTGGCAGAAACTAAAATTATAACAACTGTGATTTTATACTACTACTTACTACCTTTCATATGCGACATTAAACCTAATTTTTGGGAATTATTGACTATTGGAAATCACATTCTAAAAATTAACATTTTATATATTTTACCATTCAGCGCCTCTAGCGGTATAAATTTGAAATATGGTTACTGACATCGTATTGTACTCTTAAATACCTTTCCAACGAGTGGTCAAACTTCATTTTTGGTGCACATTTACTATATAAAATTACATTTTTATTCGGAAAAAGATGTTTTGGAAAAATGTGAATAGCGCCGTCTACCGGCCGAAATTTCAAATTATATCAAATACATCTGGTTCTCAATAAATCAAGCTTTCTATTGGTGGGTCTATCATGAACTTGTGTGTACAGTAACTATGTGAAATAACTGCTTTTTATTGTTTACATCGGACACACAGACGGACAGACGGACGGACAGAAAAGCGTTAACATAAGGGATTTTTTTTTAAAAAAAAGCCCTAAAAATGGGATTTATTTAAATGACAACATTTAAAGGAACAAATAATGTTCTTCTAAAGTGAAAAACAATTGAATCATCAATTTTAATTATCATATTTTAATTAAAATTATAATTAAACATAAACATTTTTCACAAATAAAGTATCTATAGTGGCTCTAAAAGTGTAGTAGTATAGCATAATTGTGATTATTTCTGGTTAACGAATTTTAGTTTTGAATTATCAGACAAACAAAAATTTATATATAAAAAGATTTTTATCATATCTCCCCTAAAATTCATTGGCATAGTTTGTACATAACTAAATTTTATAATTAAAATTACATAAAATTAACCTGAAATATTATTTTTCCTATAATATATTCCAAAAATGCTCCCGAATAATAAATTATATATAAAAATTTTTATGTAAATAAAAGGAAATATTGACTACTAATATTGAAAAACTTATGAAATATTTAAAACTTATCGACATATATGTTAGTACATATATGTATAAAAAATATTATTAATTCCTTTGTTTACAAAATCATAAACTATACACCCTTGACTTTATATACTATTGATAATATATTTATATAATATTTTCGATAGTGATGCTTAAACTAAATTTATATGAAAAATTATGAAAATATTATACATAAATGTAAATTAATAAATCAATATTCCTGATGAAAATTTAAACAAACAAAATCAAAAAATTATATCGTTATGTTATATCGAATAAATAATTTTTTGTACTACATAGCTATATAGTATTATGTAAACTTTACTAAAGTTAAATATCATCCAATAATCAATTTCGGTATAATATTTTATATAAAATAAACCAAAAAATTAATGTAAACAAAAATGTTTTTCAACTCCCAGTAAAAATTTATATGGTATAAATGATTTACTAAAAAAACAAACAAATATAAATAATAAGTATATATTTAATTTGAATTGTCATTATACCAGGGAGAAAGAAGCGCAAAAATTATTTATCGTTTTTTTACAAAAAAAAAAAAACAATTTAACTTTCATATCGACAGTAAATTTATATCGGAACGAATAACAAAAAGAGGTTAAGTATTACTTTGTCTGCAAAATCTTACCAAAGAAAAGTTTGGTATATATTTTAATAACAAATTATCAAAAACAAAATTTTTGGTTTTTTATATGATCGAAAAATTTTTTTTTTGTATACCAGTGACGCATGACGTGATAATCACTTTTCTCTTTGGTAGGTTAAAAAAAATATATTAGCGTAACAAATTGTAATTACATGAAAATTTTTGGTATAAAGCTTATGAAAAAGTTGGTAAATTTTAAGGATTTGTGTTTTATTCAATAAAATTGGTTATAATGAAGATGTATTTTTATGAAAAATTAAACTAAGTGGAAGAAATTAAAGTCTGATGGTAATCTTAATTTTGGATGATATGTCAATTATGGTAAATGTCAATAATAATAAATTTTTGTATGGTTTGTAATTTTGTATTTATTCTACACACAGCATAAATACTAGGAGATCATCAAAAGAATAATTGAAGCAGAATATAAAAAGTACAAATTTTAAATTATATTTCGAGTAAAATTATTTCATGTAATGCTGTTGTGACTATGACATGCTTTAATATTATATTGCAAATTATGCGGCTTGTCACTATAATTTGACATTTCGATGGCCCCCGAATACTACTATCGTATAAGTCATATAGCAAATTGCATTGTATACTTACGATAGTAGTATTCGGGGCTATCGATTTGCATATGAAATAAATAGTATTTTTAAATGATTACTAAATACAATCAAAAAATTTAAACTGGCGGTTGCTGCAAAATAATCGCATTTGAAGCAAAATAACCACAACATCAGTAACTGCAGATGCTGCGCTATCGTTATCAAACGTACCTAAGTACAACAGTAAACACATTCTGTTCAACTCTTTATATATTTCTAAATTTTACAATAATAATCCATTTTCAAATAAAAGACATAATGAATACCAAAAAAAAAATTATTATATGATAGTAAAACAAAAGCTTGCACATTTTCCATAAAATTTAAGTTTCTACACACAGCATAAATACTATACATTATATAATATATTCATAAATATTTGATATATATTTAGTTATGTTCAACAAAAGGGTATATTGTGAATGTGGTGTAAATGTGTAACCGATATAATTTTAGTTTTTGATATTTCACACAACAAAATTGAAATAATGATAACAACTACAACAGAACAGATAACATTGATTGAATCAAACAAAAAATGAGCATTATATAAAAACCATAAAATATTTTTGTTTTATATATAAATTGTTTTAAAGGAATTCACAATTTTCATGCTACACAAATTTTTAATGCATTTTCATAAAATAATATTATACAATTTACAATAAATTTTTTGTGTTGTATAGCATTGAATTTGGGTATTTCATATCACACATTACACAATTGCATAATGCACAGAGTTTATTGAAGAAAATATGTTATGGTTAGAATTACAATTTAAAATTTATACTAACTATACCTATATTGATTTTTATATTACACAAACTATCATAGTATATATTTAATCACATTTTTGTAATTTATCCATTTTTCTATAGTTGAGAAAAAACCAAACTGTTTGTGGTTTATATATAGATGTACAGAAAAATAAGTCCATTTAACTATATCGTTATTGAATATTTTTTAAGCTAACATTCATGCTGCAGTAAACATATATCATATCTAACAAATTATAAAAAAATTGATAGATAGCTAAAGTTGTTAAAATAGTTTTATATGTATTTTATTATTTTGCTCGGTATTTTATTTGAAGAATTCTATTTTTAGATGTAAATACAATTAGTTTCTTCTATAGTACATTTGACGTATAAGTTACAACAGACTGTTCCAGGCATCATAAATTTAGAATAATATAAATGAGTTTTCAATCGCGAATACTATACAAATAATGCTACAGGCCAACTACTATTTTCAATCTCGGTAGTACAAAACAAAAATTTACTTGATTTGACAAACTATAAGATATATATATATATCGGTGCCTCCCCGCAAGAATGTATTAAGCGACATTTAATATTTTTGTCGGGTGAAACAAAATCTTAGGCGATATAATGATAAATCCACCACAGATAGATCCATATGACACCTAATCCATATATTTATTTTGTACATTTCTTTGTTTATAGTTGGGAACAATCGATATTGTCATAAGTGATCTTTAAAATCATTATATCGCCTGAGATTTTGTTGCACCCGACAAAAATATTAAATGTCGCTTAATACATTCTTGCGGGAAGGCATCGATATTATGTATAAACAATGCTATAGCTGCTATAGTATAGCATATAATAATTGTCGTTAGGAAGTCCAGTCACACTGATAAAACAATTCATACATTATATCCAAATTCTGTGTTTTAATAGCAAAAAGGACATATACATACATATAATATAAATGAATTTATGTATTAAATGTACAATTATATTAATATTTCATCATTATATATTTTCTTAACTCTTTTTAGTTTAAGGACATTCAAAAAAAAAATATTACTCCTATATTATACTTCAAGTTACCATTTCTAAAAAAATCAAATAAATATTAAATGAATATTGTAATACGTAATAATAATATTGTATATCAAAAATCAATAAAAAATATTGACTTGGAAATTTTATTTTTCGTTGAATATTAAAAAATCAAATCAAAAAAACATAAAATTTATTGTAGATTTTATATGAAAATAAAAGTGTAGATAGAGTAGAGTTTATTAAAATTGATATACTTGAACAAAAAAAATACATAAAATCATTTTTAAATTGACTTTTGTTATAATAAAACAATTTTAATGAAAAAAAAATCATATTTCATAAATAATAAATTTATCTAATATACTTAAATTATAATTGTTCTTTTTTGTTATTATTTCACTCAATCAAAAGTAAAAAAAAAAAATATGATTTTCAAAGTTAATAGTCCTTATTGCGCTATGTCATCGAAAATTTTTTATTATCTTTTTACAACAAGACAACAAAAAAAAAATTCAAAATGGTAATTAATTTTCAATTGAAGTATATACAACTCTACATTATTTTATAATAGTATATACTTAAGATTACTACTTACCGATATGAAGACCTCTTCAGCCTGTTGTAGAATGGCTACACGTGACCATTCAAATTTTTTCATTAATTTAATACGAGTTGGATTATGTACGGTGGCTGAGGGATGTGTACGAAATAATGTTGGAAAACGACTACGATCTGATAGTGCTGGACTCGATGCACCATAACAAAGCTATATAAATAATATAATTATAATATTTTAAATATATTAAAATTTAAAATTGTGATGAAAATTATGAAATTTTTAATATTTCTTAAAGTTTTTCTCGATTTTATTTATAAATTTTATTATAAAAAAAATTAATTTAGGAATTAAAGGAAATTTAAAATTTAAATAAATTTGCAAAATTTTATAAATTTTACAATTAGTAATAATAATTCCTCTTTAAGCTTTTGAGTAGATTATAACCAAAAATAAATTTCGGAATTAATTCTATTTCCCTGAGAAATTTTACACAGAAAATTTTAATTTGACTTTTCTATAATTTTAACTTTCAAACTTTTTTTTTTTTTTATTACCAAAACCAAGAATTTAATCACTTATAATTTTCCAATTGTACAAATATATATATATTTTAAGTTTTTTGATCTTGTTTTGGAAAATTTACGTTTTCCACATTTACAATACAAAAAAAAAAAAACTTTAAAGTTTTCTTTTGTTTTTAATTTAATTTTCCAGCTTTCAATTCCATATAAAATTTCAACACAAGAAAAATATTTCCATCGGAAAATGGTGGGTTTTTTTTCTCGAAAAAATAATTTACATAAATTTTTTTTTTAATTTTTTTTATTATTTCAAACTTAAAAGAGAAAAATAAGGATAAACTTTTTGTTTAATTGATAAAAGAATATATAAAAAATAATATAAATATAGAAAAAGATTTTGCTAAAGGATATAATAAGTATTTTTGGGAAAACTATTTTCACAAAGGTTTTTTTCTACAGAAAAAAGAATTGAGATGTAGAACAGTTTGAAAAGGTAAAATGTTTTTTTGTATTCATGTGGCAAAAACATAATTTTTTTGTTTTTACTATGAAAATAAAATTTATGTTTAATCCTTAATAATTTAATCCTTATCATAATTTTCTATGTATTTGGTTTTTATTTATAAAAACTTACCACTATTAAATTCCACATTTTTGCTGCTTCTGCAACTGTCGTACATACTGTACTGCAACCAGCTAAAAGCATTAATTTTTGTGGTCGATTATATAAAAGATTGTACATAACGCTAGCTCCTAGACCAGGTTCACACTGAAAATATAAGTAAAAAATTATATATTTAATAAATTTAATGTTTCATTACAAAAATTTTCATCAGAATTAATTTTTTGTTTATTTAAATTGAAAATTCTTTGATAATACTTTGAATATTACTTTTGAATTTTCCAGATACATAGTCTATTTTCTATATAATCTTTATAAACCTTTATTCTCAGAAATTATTTATATAATTTAAATTATTAAAATACTTAAAAAGGATACCTTAAATAATTTAATCTTTTAAAAATTTCAAATATAGAAAATTGAATACAACAAAAACAACAAAAAAGGATATACAAAATACCCAAAAACAAAAAAACAAAAAATTATTTGAATATTTTGGATATTAATTTACATAAAATTGAAGGTTCAAGAAACTGTCAAATTCCCAATAGTAATTTTCATTTTGTATATACTTAAACTTTATATACCATGAATTTAAATAATTAAATTGTAAATTATTTATAAAATGTTGTTAGGTTATTATTAAAGTGGCCTTATACCTAAACAAAACTTGTTATATACATAATATATTTTGATATTTTCACTTTTGTGTTTATAGTTTTTAATTTACCAAAAACGAAATTTATGAAATGTAATAAGAAGATTGTTGTTAAATAATAAAGTATGTATAGATTTTTACGTTGCTATTATATGATAACTGATGATATTAGGAAAGCAGAATTTACTAAAGAATTTTGTTAAAATTAATTTCAATAATTAATTAACACAGATAATTTTACTATAAATTTTCCTTCTATTACAATTTGTATATATAGAAAAAACATTTCCATTTTGAGACGATTTATTTTTCTATCTAATTTTACAACGAAACCACAATCCTATATATATAGCATATTTTTCAAAGTCATTCAATTGGGAAAAAAAATATTATACAAAAAATAAATAAATAAATTAATTTACAATAAATTCTGATGATTTTTAAGTTTCCTTTGGTTGAAATTGATCCCTAGAGAGTATATTTTTTTCATATATAATATTAAATTATATTTTGTAAGTTTCGATTACCTTAGTTTAAAAAGATAAAGGTCAATTTGTCCAAACTAAAGGAAAACATAATACAACCACCACCACCACCACCACTCTACCACCTCCCCAAACTAACAAAACACAATAAAAACAATCTTTTTAGGACATAATTTTATTTGAAAGTATATTTTTAGTAACCTTTTTTTGTGTTAAGGTATCAACTTTTTTAACCTTTTTTACTTTCTGTTATGTTGTTTTTTGGGGCATTATTAATGAATTTTTGTGAAATATTTATTCTACTTATTTGGTAAAAAATATATTTTCACATTCTTACTAGAGTAAAAATGTTATTTTTCTTTAAAAATTAATTAATACAGAAATTTTCTTTTTCGATTTTTGTTTATGCAGGCGAATTTTTAACAGAAACTGAAAATATATTTTCTTGAAAGAAATATTTTTTTCTAAAATATTAAATATAATTAATAGAAAAATTGAAAAGTTAAATAAAAATTTTGAAGAATTTTGTTTTTTGTTTTAAAAATTATGTAAAAGAAAAACATTTAATTCCAAAAGGAAATTTAATTTCTAAATTAGTATTTACACAAAAAGATAATTTTTATTGAGTAAAAATGAAAGTCTCTAATTAGACATCAAAGTTTTTTTCAAGTAAATTTAAAAAAAAGAAAACTTAAATAAAAGTTTTTAGTAAAAAAATTTCACTAAATTTAGTTTTAAAAAATTTCTTTTTGGACTTTTTTATATTCATTTAAATTAAAGTTTTTAAGGAAATTTTTACTTTATGAAAATGTTTTGTAAATTAACTAAATATACAAAATTTTTATATACATATTTAATATAAATATTTGAATTTAGTGAAAAACGAAACAAAAACAAAATCTAAATTGACGACAACATAAAAATGCTAATTTTCACTTTTCACTGTCACGACAGGAAATAAACACGAAAAGTCTTTTCCGGTAAACTTTATATTATTATTATATAGCAATGGTGTGGTGGGTAAACACACAAAACGCAAAACGAAATGTTTAAATAATTTTTTTTAGAAAATAAACATGAAAACTGTTTTATAAAAATAATATTAAAATATATATATATATCATAGCTGTTAACTAGGTTATATATATATAATAATAATAACAAAAAAAATTTTCAACAGGTTTTATTCATTTAAATTTTTCTGATCTAGACCTTTTAAGGATATAAACATGATAACCAAAACAGCAGAAAAAAAATAAAAAAACTATAAAAGCTAAAAACTTTAAATCCCTGAAAAAATCCTTAAAAATATTTCAAGTTTATTTTGTGGTAAATAAAATTTTCCCTGAATATTAACAATTATAATTCTTATTTTTCTTAAAGTTAATTTCATTTTATTTTATTTTTTCTGTCTTGTCATCATGGAATTTTCTTTTTTCGTTTTAGTAATTGAAAATTGTGGTTGTGATCATGACATAGTTTTTTTATTTTATGTACTAACATAGTAAAGAAATTTTCTTGTAGGAATTTTATTTTGTATATAATATTTTCATTCGATACAAAAATGATTGCGTGTTCTTTATATACAATTTTTTTTTTTTTTTTGGAATAAGTTTTTCATTTTCTGATCATGAAAATTACAGAAAAAAATAAACAACAACCTCTCCATATTGTATAGAAGAATGTCAGAAATTTTTTCGAATTTCAAGAACTCATGAATTTACATGGTTTTTCATTTTTTAGGCATTTTTTTTTTAAGGTCAATTTTTTTTTTTAATGAATTTAGGGTCAATTATAGGAATAACAACTAAAGAAAAAATAGGATGTGGGTAAAGATAGTGTAAAGAAAATGTTGTAAAGAAAATATAATAATAATAATAATAATATAACCTTACTTTATCATGTGTACATTAGAGAACATGTGTGTCGGTCATTGTAATAAATAAATAGAAAATATAATGTAGATACATAAATGTAGAAGAATTTTCATTAATGAAAATTTTTTGCTTTTTCTTGGGTTTGTGTTTATCTTGGGTTTTTCTTCCTTTTTGTTTTTTTGGGTTGAATATATAAGTGATTTCTTTTACTATAGGAAAATATATAGGAAAAGTTAAAGTAAATAAACAACACCTGATTGTAAATTTTTCGTTTTAATGTCAATTAGATGCCTAAATAAATATATCTTAAAAAAAAATATATTATGCGTTATATGTATTTTGTATCAAGGGCTTAAATGATATTTTTTTTATGTTGTTTTAATAACTAAAAAAAATATTTATTTTCAAGTAAATTTTTGTATAAAAGTATTTATAAAAACCGAAAAAAATAATTAAGTATGTACTTATTTATACTACATTTATTCAAGTATAAAATTTAGTATATAGAATATACAAATTAAACTTTTTGGAAATGTTTATAATATTTCGCAAAATAATAAATTTTCTGGTTCAAAAAATATTAAATATTAATTAAAATGTTTAAGGAAACTATAAAATAGATCGAATCCTGATCAATGAATTACTAAATTATTAATAATTCATTTGAAAGTGAAAAGAATTTTGTTAATTTTTAATTAATTTTCATTAAAATTTGTAATTTTGTTTACAATTTTCCTGAAAATTTACGAATATTATCATAGATTCCTGTGACTGATAGACATATATTAGCGCCATGGTATCAGAAATATACATGATCGATTCTTACCTTAGCTTGTTAACGTAATTTTTCTGGATATAAAAGAATATATAACTTGATGTAGTTAAGCTTATATAATTTTCTGCAAGGACTAATTTATACTTAGTATAAAACTAGGATTTAGTCCTTGCAGGATATTATAAGCTCAACTACAATTTATATACATTCTTATATAACAGATATGTACTTAAGTATAAATCTATGCCCCTCAAGGACGAATACCTATATATAGATTTATATTTACTTAATTAAAATAGAATTATTGCTGTCCACATTTTTATAGAATGAACAGCTTCAAAATTAAAAGACTCAACAAGCCAATAATATCTATATCTATGTTTCAATGATCATAAAAATCAATTTTCTATAAAATAGTTTCAACAATTCTAACCATAAAAACATATAATAAAACATTAAATTAGTAAATAAATTTTATATATTATTATTATTTTTTGGGTAAAATTGTGTATTTTATTATGTTAGACAACAATTAATTTCCGATTTTAATCTATTTTTACCTTTTTATGTTCAATTTTATATATTTGAAATAATGTTTTCATTTAACAAATTGATAAGACACGTTTTCATGTACATTTTGTATATGTATAAAATGTGATTCTATTTATTTATTATAGATAACATTTTTTTATGTTGTATTGTTCTCAATTTTTATTCACCTGTAAAAATAATTCTGATAATTTACTTCTTTTTTGTATAAAATAATAATAATAATTTTCTTCTCGTTTTGAAAATTTAATCTAAAAAGTTAATATCCTTTTTTTTTTGTAAGTTTTGTTTATATAAAGTAAAAGTTTTATGTTGTTAGGAATAACAAAACAGAAAATAGCAAGACATCAAATAACTAATAACAATTATATCTACATATATATCCATAAATATTTTTGACCCTGTGAAGATAAGAAAATTTGTATTATAAAATGGACAAATATCTAATAAAAATTTATAATGTTCGTGTCTAGATATTTAAGTTTGTCTTATATAAAGAAAGTAAAAAGAATGTTTATATAGATAGCATAGAACTATTATTGATTATATCCTTAAGGACCTTTTTCTAATATATTAATTTTCAACCATATTTTCTTTGTTTATGGTTGAATATAAAAATTAACCCTCAAAACACATAAAACAAAGAATTTCCTTGTACATTTTGGCATATACTTTTATATCTTTTTGATGAAAATTATTGTCATTTCAAAATAAACAAAATATATATATGTATTTAAAATTAAATATGAATTGGCCTGCGGGTATAATTATGTGCACGAATATAAAAAATGTTATCTAAATCAATAAAAGTATATGCGGTTTGAAACATTATTTGTATATATAAAAGAATAGATGAAAGATTATAAAATTGTTGTTTATCTAAAATCTATATAATATAGAAATAAATTATAGAGAGAAAATAATTTGTTATAAGATAAAGGATATAAAAAATTTAACACTTTATAAATTTAAAAAACCACCCATCAGATATAATTTAGTTAATTTTGTAGAAATTCAATCAAAAAAATTAATGAAATAAAGTTTTACTTCTAAAAAAAACTAATTTGTGCACTGGTTAGAAGTTTTCCAATTTGGAAAATCTCGCGCTCGAACCTATAGTAAGAAGCATAAAAATCTATATAATCTTCTATTATACATTCAAATGTTGTCTCTAATTTATCTTCCATTAATTACATTCAAATGTTTTCTCTTATTTTTCTATAAAACTTTAATTTTATTTAGCAAGTTTTGTCTGAATGTAATTAGTAACTATAAATGCTCTTTAATTCAAGAGATTCACCTCCGTCTCTGGGATTATAATCTAATAAATGAAAAGAACCAGAAATTTTAATAGTTATATTATAGTTTAATGGATTATCGATTTTTTTTTGTAATAAATTAAACCAATTACATTAATTTCAAATATATATATATACGATAAATTCATCAATCATATTACAAATAATATGAATTTTCAAATAGACTAATGAATTCCCCTGACAATTAATTATATAATATACAATATGAATTTTATTAATACCGAATTGAAAATAACAATAATTCATAATATTTTAATATTCTTTATAAAATACATAAATGATTTTAGGTATAATCATTATTATTTAAATATATAATTTCAATATTAATTTCTATTGTTCCAATCAACTAATTTTATATTTTAAAATTGATTTATTCATTCACCTTTTGACATTTATAAATACTCCATATTGTATATAAATGATTTAATATTTCATAATAATTTGACACGTTCAAATCATATTTAAATTGAAATCTTTACAATAATCGTATAATAACTAAGAATTTTACAATGAAAAATTTAAGAAAAATCTACTTAGCAAAATTATGAAATACTTATATTAAAATAAAGATTGATTTGATTTTTTAGAGACCAATTGAAATGTTGAGATTTACATGAAGAAAATTAGGCATTAAATTCATTGGAGAATTCGAAACTTAGATAAAATTTGGTTTTGGTAAAATTACAATTTCATAATTTAATTAAAATTTTTATTATAATTTTTTTTTTAAATAAATTTATTTTTAATCAAAAATTTGTTCCATTTTTCTTATACTCAATTAATAAAAAAAAAAAATGTTCTACATTACATTTACATCCTTTCTATATTTTTTTCACTTTCTTTAAAGCATTTACGAAAAAAATATTGTGATTTATTTTTCACACTATCCTCCGACCTAAAAAACTTATATAATTAATGATTTTTTTTAATAAATTTCTTTACATTATCAAAAAAAAAAAAAAAATATATGAAAAATTGGGCACAAATTTTTTTCTATTATTTCAATTAAAAAAAAAAAATCCTGTCCTTTTATCCTTAAATAATAATTATTCACAGTAGCATTCTATTCAATAAATTTTTAGATATAAAATTTGGTTTTTGTTGTTGTGCGCCCCAGCAACGCAATTATATCTCTCATATACCAATTCACATTTTTTTTTTTTCGTCATTTCGCTCCCACAAATTTTTTATTTTATATAGTAAAGAAATGTTTTTTTTTTACAATTTATTCGTATAAGGACTCCCCATGACGTAATATAATAAGTATACCTATTATAGCTAAATTTATGGTTGATACCACCTGAAAGAGACATTCGTTTTCTGTTTTTTTTTTTTTCATATCATAAAACTTTTTTAGATATAAAATATAGAAAAAGCATGGAGCACAGCACAGTGACACATATTTTATTTGTATGCGCCCATTTTATATTATGTAGAAGAGAATTCATATATATAAAGCAATGTGTAGAAAATACAGGAAAAAAAAGGAAGATAAAATTTAGTACCACGCACACATTAAAACGTGGAGATTGTAATATAAAAATGAATAAAAGCCCCCCAAAAATAAAGTTTTTTTTTTCTATGTTCTAAATTAGTCGCTACACTGTTACGATGTTAGGAATATTATCACGAAAAAAATAATAATAATCCCCCCAAATATACTTATTTATAGTAGAAAACATTTTCTTTAAACTGTTACACATATTATTTTTAAAAGCAGACAACAAGGTGTACTTTAAATTTATTATTTATATTAACCAATGTTGGTAATATTTTTTATTGGTAATCTATGATAGAAAAATGACAGTATAATATTAAGGTTTTGATATGATGAATTTCGGAGTTTTCTGACATTTGATTAATTAAATTTATCACAAGGATATGTTGACAGCAATTAGCGAAATGTATATTCGTAATTAATGTGTAATATAATGTCGCTATCATTTGGCTGGAAAAGGGGGAAACGATATAAAGAACTACGTACTTTACCCATAACCTTATTGATAATTTCGGATGTAAATATAAATTTTTATTAATTTACCTAATACATTTGAAATCCAGATATCAAATATTCATATAATATGACGTACTTAAAGTAATTTCAAATTTATGTGGACGTAATTTCGTGTAATTTTTTTACTCTTGACATTTTTTAATAAACGAGAAAGTAATATTATTTTTTGAAAAGTAATATTGAAAATTTCAATTCTATTTTAGACAAAATTTAAAAGAAAATGTTCTTAATATTTTTTACCAACTCTTCCACATCTTCCTAACATTGGGTTTTAATATATGTCATAAAAATTATATATGGGTACGACTATGTTTCTTCCACAACATAACACAATTTCTTCATTTCATATACATAATATTTACAGAAATGTTATATGACTTTTGTAAATCCCAGTAATGTAAACTATAAAAAAATTATGTATGTATATTTATGTTAAAACTAACGATATATAATTTCCAATGTTACAAAAAAAAATATTTATTGAAGCATATTTTTTAATGGCTACATTGACTTAAATTTACTTATAAAAAAAATATTTCTGTATTCAATTTTTAAGTTTTAAAATACAATTTTGTTTATGCAAATTTCCATTTATGAACTATATGATATAAAATTTATTTAAAATAATTTATTAAAAAAATAATTCCTTTTATTTTCCTTAAAAAAAATTGAAAATGATGGTAAGGCATAAATTGAAAAATCGGTACATTTTCGTAAATATAATTTTCCATACAATTTATCTCTATACATACTGTAGATAGCTGTTCAATGTATTTAAGATAAAAAAAAAATTATTATTATTATAAAACATTATCCTGTCAATAAGTAAAATAAAAATGTAAATTTAACATTTATATAATATTTTATTTGAATATTCATTTATATCCGAGTATAGCTATATTTTGTATGCTTGTTAAAATAAATGCACTTATAAAATTTTACAATTTTGAGTATATAAATAGAGCAATTTGATTTCATTATTGTAAACTACATAATAAAATTGATGATCAAATATTCAATAAATTTTTACATTTTTTTTAAAATGTACTATATTTTTTTTTCCTTGTTGTTGATTGAAAGGATTTTGCTCATATATTTATTTTCAATTTAATCCACTGATGGTATATAAAAAATAATATTACATCGTTTTTCGAATTAAAATTATAAAATAAAATTGAATTTATATTTTTTATATTAAATTCAATTTGAAAATTTTTAAGTAATAATAATAAAATTGTAATAATAAAATTGATGATATTTTCATTTGCTTAGAACAGAATGAAAATTTGGAAAATTATATATAATTTCTAATAGAATTAAGTAAATTTATGATCATTATAAATGACTAATAATATTTTGAAATAATATTTATTTAACATTTTTATATTATTAAAACATTATTTGTATAATTTTTAATAATAGTGTTAAGCTTATAATTTAAAATAAATGATAATGTTTTATAATTATCCTGAAAATTATATTATTAAAAAAATGTACAATTTTAGCATGAAAAAACTTTCAATGATTAATCGTTTTCTGGGCAGAAGTAAGTAGAGAAATTTTGTATATGGAGACTTGGTAATTCTTAATTATTATAAATTGATATTGGAGGTAAACAATTTATATATAAGCTTCGACAATATTTCGTATAAATTCCTTAGATTAATTAAAAAGAAAATTCTAACAGTGTATAAATATAATTCTTATTTTTTTTTTTGTATAATAATATTTACAATATATTTTATCCATTTTAATATCCTTTCAAATACAATAAAAATATATACAAGATAATATTCACACACATGTGTCTTAAGTATATAAAAAAAATGATTTAAATAATGATGTAAAAACCTACATGAGGGACACAACAAAAAAATTATTAAAGATTATATAACATATACAGTATAAAAAAAAGGATATTCCAATTGTCCTTTTTTATCGCAAATTATATAAAGGTTGAATATTGTCTACACCATATTTATATAATAAAATGTTATATATTTTCTATATTATATAATTTTTCTATCCTATATTCCGTTCTATACCAACAACCAGCATAAAAGCAAAATCTCGTTTTTCTTCTTTTTTTTTTATTATTATTATTTTATTTATTTAACTATATAAAAGGATCATTGAGGATCTAATGCAGGATTTTGTCTCTGAGGAGATTTTAAAAACAAAAATACAAAAAAAGAGTCAAATTATAGTATTAAAGAATTTTTAGTTAATAAATTTCTATAAAATTAAATTAAAGATTATTTAATTTTATCCTTTTTTTTCTCAAAAAAATATTTTTAAAATTAAAAGAATTAGAAATTTAGGTTGGCTCTGTAAAACAACCTAGCAGCAAAAAATGCATCAGCAGCAGCATAAGTAACACAACATGGTAGTGAGGAGCAACAGCTTCGCTGCTCATCAATCCTAATCTTTAATTTGCTGCTTTGCTGCCAACTTAAAATTAGTAATTTTGACAAAGCATACTAAAAATTATTATTTTAATTACAAATTATTTGTCAGATTGCTACAGCTGCTGTCTACTGTTTGCTGCTATGTTCAGTTGCTGCCACTGCTGCTGCCGTTGCTGCCACTGCTGCTGCCGCTGCTCATGCTTAATTATTTTATTTAAAAAGTTTATTTAAACAAATTTATTTGATTTGTTGTTTAACCTATTATTACGCTTCAAGGTCTATCACGAAATTTTTTTATCCTTTTCATTAAAATTCCTTTTTTTTGTTTTTAAACAGATTTTCTTCCTTTTTTTTTACTGATTTTTTTAAATCAGTCGCAATTTTTTATTTTTTTTTTTTATTTTAATTATGAGAAAATAAATAAAATTTCAGTTATATAAAAAAAAAAGGAATTAAAAATTAAAATTTTTGCGTTTGTTTTTGACAGAAAGTGGTTTTTGTTTAGCATAACTTTTTTTTTTTCTTTGACTTTCATTTTTCATTTAACACGAAGGATGTGGTTAAAAAAAAAGGGATAAAATTGTCCAAAAATAAAAAGTTTTACCCGAAAAAAAAAAAATACAAAATATAATTAAATACGTAGAACTTTATTTATTTGTTTATATAAAAATAAAATAAAATCAAAATTCGGTTCTTTCATTTTCTTAAAATATTAAAATAACAATTTCTGTTCATTACACTTTTCTGACATTGCCACAATATTTCGTTCTTTTGTGACGTACCCTTTTTATATTACACATCAAAGCATAGTAAAATTATTTGGCCCCTTCTCAAATTTTCTACACCCTTCAATTTGGGAGTGTAGACACAGTGTAGAGGTTTATTTTTTTTTAAAAAACTTGTTAATTATTGTTTCATAATTAAATAAATTTCATAATCTTTCAAAGTCAATCATGGAGAAAAGTAAATGCGAAAAAAAATTTAAGGGTGTAATAGAACTATGTCCTTTTTATACCAAAACTTCCGCTAAATCACAAATTTCTGACAGTTTGTCACATATTGGTAAAGAATAAATAAAAGTGTACATACAGTTGCTCACAAAAGTATCCGGCAACCCTACTTGGTTCAAAATATTTAATGTTTTTTTTCACTTCATTTTCAATTAAGTATTTTTTTTAATATTGGCTATAAAAAGCCTTTACTAATGCACTTTATAATACTAGAAAAACATATTAGAAAAATGAATTAATTATCAGAAAAACTTACATAGCTGTCCGAACTCATAAAACAATTGACACTAAAGTCGGCCACTAAGTGTGTATGCATACGGGGGACTTCCCCAAAGTAAATTTAGTTACCAAATAGTTTCCAAATAGTGCGTCATTCGAGAAAAATTGTATTTCCGAATTATGTACTTAATTGTTTGGTTGTCGATTTTTTCTAAAGTATATTTAATTTTGATATTTCTATGATTGGATTATAAATCTCAAGAATAAATAATGTTAAAAAAATTTCTGATATTTAAAACTTAACGTCTAAGATTAATTCTACTGAATAAAAGAAGTGGCCGGATACTTTTGTGAGCAACTGTATATAGTTTACTACAAAAAATCTCTGCGGGTAACTTAAAATTGATTTACTCCAGAATCAAAAAAAAAATAATTGTGAATTTAAAAGATTATAAAATTCACAATTTTCATATTATAGCATGATTTAAATATTTAATATTTTCCAATATTTTCTTATCTATTGTGAGTATATAATAGGAAAATCGATATAATAACAAAATATGTAAAGGAATTATTCTTTTTTTTTTATAATAATTTTCTTTTCGCATAAATTTAAAAATATCCAATTTTTTTTTCTGTATCGATTTTTATTGCATATTTAATGATCTTTTTTTTTATTCAGAAATTTCAAAATAATAACTTAACTTTTTCTATTGATTTTTATATAATGTTTTTTTTTTCTAATAATATTTATAAATTTTTTTCAGAAAGAAAATTATTGGCAATAACGAATTTAAATGGGGCTAAAAGTTGCATTTTGTAATGTTGTATTTTTGAAGTGCTAAAACGACATGTAAAATGTCTTAAGAAGAGATCATATTGAGTTGTAATTTTTTAATAGGATTTTGAAAGTTACGAAATAATGTTCTTAATTTTTTTTTACTTCACTACAATTTGCTATATAGATAGATCACTATTTTACATTGTGCATCTTCTAGTTCAGGAAAATTAGATGTAAAATCCTTTAGACAAATCTTCAAAATTTTTGAATTTTAAAAATCTAGCAGATCCTCATTCTGAGTGACTTAAATATTTACATAATAATATAATTTAATTTCAACAATTTGTTCAATTCTATAGTTAAGTTTTCCAAACAGTTTTCTCTAAAATTTGTTTCCATGGAACTCCCACGACAACAAGACTATTCTAAATATTATAATTTTCTTCAAATTTTCAATTGTTTGACCTACAAAAGTAAAGCTATCAAATGACAACTATATATTCCACAAAATTATAATAACTTTTCTCTTCCTTATTATATACTCCTCTATATACATTATGTATATATAGTATAAATTTAGAATTATATATCTAAAATATTTATAATAGACCATTATAAAAGGTAATTTGAAATTTATTGGAAATATTTTGTCTTAATATATTTTAATAAAATATCAGTGAAAAAAAATTATTTTTAAAAATAAAATCGATAATCATTAGAGAAAATTTTATGCGTTGGAGGGGTTTTTTTTTTTTTTTTGATAAAGTAATAAAAGTTTAATAATGTTCAGATAATATTTTTATAAATAAGATTAATATTTAACCTCAATTTGAAATTAAAACATATTTTCTTGAATTTCGCTATTTTTTTTTATAATTTTGTTATTTATAATATTTTCAGTCTGACAAAATTAAATTTATACGTATAATGATTTTCTATAAAAAATTAATAATTAAAAAATATTATTTTGATTGAAATTTTTTAGTTGTAATGACAAGAAAAGTTAAAATTAAAAAATTTATAAAAGATTATATTAACTTTTAAAAAGAAAATTATAAAATAAAATATAAATTGATAATTAATTTTTAAATAAGAGAATTATAATAATGTAATTAGTAAAAATATTTGAAAAATATGGAAATTCTTCTTGGTTAAATATTGATTACATTAACCCCATTTTATCCCATAGTACCAATTTTGGCACAGAGATTTACATGTCTCTACTGCAAGCTATGAAATATATATTGGCTCAAACCACTAACATAATTTACTATTAAATTTTAATAATTTCATAAAAAAACTGATTTATTTCCGATAGGTTTTCCTTGGCATCTAATGGGTTAATGTTGATCATACCAACTGGATTGTATTAAAATTATTAATAATGTATAGAATTTACACCACCTTTCAAACCAGCAAACGAAGAATTTTGCTTAAAAACCTTTTCTGGCTGCAAAATAACTAATTTAGATATTTAACAAATTTAACTTTTCAACAATTTTTTAAAATGATTTTAAAAAAAAATTTGACATAATTTTAAGCAATCGTCATAACAAATAAAAGTATTTTTATAAATTTAAAATTAAATATAACACTTTTAAAACTCAAAATATTTATGTATATAAATCAAAATAACTTTATGATGGAGAAAATCACAACACTGTCATTTAAAGTTATTCAACTTTTTTTTTTCTGTATTAGAAATACTTGGACATATATTAAATAGGCTTTCAATTTTTGATAGATATGTCCGACTTTTAACCGGAAATTATTTCCTTTCAAAAAAACATTTTATAACTTATAAATAATATTTCGACAAAAAAAAAAAATAATGTCATTCAATTCAGATAAATAGAATCAATTACTCAGAATCAGAATCCATCGAAATGAAATGAACAAAATTTTAGAGCTTTACTTGAAAATTTAGAAATACGAAGGACAAAATTTTAATTTATTATTAACAATTAAAAAACCATGTTTTTTCATCGATTTATTTGTTTTTCGCAAATTGTTTTAAGTCATTTTTGAAATTAATTTGATCATATTTCAAATTGTTTTTAATTGAATTCGAAAAATGATAAAGTAAATTTCAAAAATGACTATAAAATAAGTGTTAATTATATTAAAATTGATATTAATTGAAAATGTTAAATTTGTAATGACTGATTCCACTTTTTATGATTGTAAATATCTGAATAATGGCCGAAACACAATGCCAGCTTTAGCTGTGACTGTAACTTTGAAAAAGTTTCAACATTATGAAAATCAATAGAAATAAGCACAATGCTGGCTGAGAAATAAAAGCCACCGCTGAGTTTCAGCAATGCTGAAAAAATAACTCAAGTGCTAGAAAATTTATATGGCACTACTGGCAATTATAAGTTTTGGGGGCAATTTATTGTTAATGTATTATATTACGACAAATTGTGCACATAAAATTATTTTGACATATATTAATAAATTTTTCAACGCCAGCATTGTGTTTGGGTCTAGCTTGAACGATACAGTTACAGTTAAAGCCACAGCCAAATCTGGCATTGTGTTTCGGCCATAAACGTTTTCATAACTTTTCTGTTATTTTTATGGATACCAAAACTATTTTAAACTCATTCAAAGTGTGGACATTATAATAAATTGTATATTTTTTATTTATTATTCCTTTTATGTTGATTTATTTTTAAATTTAGTATTTAAATTTAAATCCCACTATAATAAAAGTTGTAAATATTTTCTGCATAAATTCTTATATATAATCTAGAAAACAAAAAATATTTCTATACTATTATATACTAAAAAGTTATAAAATGGCGCCGTCAACTAAAAAATTTTTTTAAATTGTCTGATAATATTGGCGAGACAGTGTGTTATTTTCACAACCTTTTTTTATATATATATTATTTTTGCTTTAAATAAGAATAAACAACAAAATTAGGATCATTCTACTACTACTACACAAGGATATATAGAATTAGAATTATGAAAATATATAAATATAAATTGAAAATTTAAAGGGTTGAAATTTTTTATAAATTATAAAACTTTTTATATAATAGAAGAAAACTTTAGAAAAATATAAAGCTAAAAATTATCCTAAAAAAAAAAAAGCATATTGTCTATCAAGAATACTAGAACAAAAAAAGGATATTTTTTGAAAGGCTAATCAATCATCATTTAAGAGCGAATTTTACATATAAAAACAACTAATCAAAACAGAAGAAAAAAGGGTTTTTTTTCCTTATAAATTTTCAGTATATACAATTATTTTTAGGTTCTTAAAATAAAAATTAATATTTTATATAGAAAATATTTATTTATATAAATCTTTTTCTATGAAAAAGGATTTAAGCTACTTGAGCATATTTTTGTACTGAAGAAGAAAAAATATAACCACTCATTCATGAAGTTTATTGCCAACTTTTCAATTTATGTATAAGAGAATCTTTTTAAAATAGAAAAAGGAAAATATTTCTGCTCCTAAAAAACAATCACTTGGTAAAAGTATTATTTCGGTTAATTTTATATATAGATAAATTTTCATTTTTTGGTATTAAATATATATATAAAAGTTATTGATTTATTTATTTGCTTTCAAAATATATATGTAAATTATAAATTCCAAGAAAACGATTTTTTTTTTTCAAAACTTTACTAAAACTTTGAAACTATTATAAAAGTTTAATCCCATTTTTTTTTTTTTTTTTGGTGATAAGAAATAAACTTTTTTAAGAAATCCAATTGATAGTATGTGGAGATAATATTTAATTTATTTTTTTCAATAAAACTTTAAAATATTTACATAAAAATGGTTTTTTACTTTGTTCAATAAATTTATATTCGAAAGAAAATCATCCTTTCGCATGCATTTCCCTTTCTTGCAGTTGAATATTAGATATAATCACCAATCAAATTTAATTATATGTAAAGTGGAATCGTTTTCTAAATAATCTATAAACTGTTCTATATCGTCTCAACAAACCATAGTTTTTCTCCTGGGGTAAAGGAAAAATGTGTAATGGTAAATCGGCAATCATCTATAAACAGGCTGAGTATTTAGATGGTGCTGAGCGTTGGAGCTGCTGATAAATTGTGTTTGAATACTATATTTTACTTAACATAGTACCAAAGCCGTATATTATATACGGCATTGATAATACCTTATCATAAATATAGACTGTCAGAAATATTAAAGTGAAAGCACATTTCTGTTGACAAAACTTACTAATTTTCAATAAAATTTAGTCTCAATCTGATTATTAATATCCTTAAACAATTTTATATAACATTAATTGCAGTAAAAATATTTTCGAAATATAATTATAAATATTTAAATATAATCTTCAACATTTTTTCAAATTATTACTTAATTTTCTTAAAAAGATTTGTTAATTATCACAAAAAAAAACAAGTTTCTTCACATTTATAATCTCCATACACACATTAAATATTTTCTATATTATTATCTTTTAACTTTGAATCAATCATAATTTTATTAATGTAATGTATTTCATAATAAATGACATAAAAACTACAAAAGCATACATACATATAAATATTATACAAAAATTCTAATATGATAATAATAAGGATTAATATATAAAATGATATAAGAATTTTTGTTCTTTCATTTTTTTTTGGTCACGCATGAAATAAATTATAAATTCTCAAATATCTTTTATAATATGTTCATTTTGGTTATAATAATATTATACATAGAAATGTCTTCCGAAAATGTTAACTCTTTAATAATTATTAATATTAATGTTTATTAACCCAAAAGCATTTATACAATTTAATTTAGTTTAATATTAAATGATAATATTGATAGCCATATATAAAAAAAAGATTATAAGTATATAGTAATTAACAGAGAATTTTCAAAGAATAGATAAATTTATGTTAATTTCATAAATTATATTTTGTAATAATAGCCATGTTTTTTTGTAGACAGGTATACTACACTGCAAAATTTTTTAATTAAAATTCTGAGAAATTAGGATTTAATAAAAAAAATATTTTGAAAATTCTTTTTTTTTTACGAAAAACGAACAGTTTCATTCTCACATTATTTGTAAAATAAAACTAAATATAATTGTGAAAAGAATTTTCATTGAAAATAAATCAAAATTTAAAATAATATTTTTCAAAGAATTTCACAATTTTCAATTAAATTCTCTATTGTATAAAATGTCAATTAAATGGAAAACTATATAAACAGACAGAGGACCAAAATCTCAGATTTTAAGATTTCCAATTATCCAAAACTAAAATTTAATTTGAAAATTGTATACGATAAAAATATACAATCCTCTACAATCTAAAAATATCAATTCTGTGTATAAACCGAAATTAAATTTTATTTCTTAGAAATTAGCCAAAAATTAGTAATAACAAATAATCACTATAGATTTTTCCTTTATTTAAAAGGATAAAAAAGCCTTTTTGGTATACTAACTATTGAATTTAACATCCCTTGGCTAATATAAATTGTAATATATATATTTGACAAAAAAAAAATCGAAAAGTTTTATACAATTTTACATAACAACATAAAGACTTAAAGGATTTACCAAACAAAAAAAAATAATCACAAAATCTGGATAAGACATTTTTTTTGGCTATTAAATTCAATTCTATTCTAAGTATGTTTTTAGTTTAGCAAAAATTGAAATTTAAATTACTACAGAGTTAAATTTTAATTAATATACATATACTAATTCTTACTTTGGAAATGATTTTCTGGTTTTAATGCACCAAATTCAATTATTTTCCACAAGAAAATGAAAATACTTATATTCAAAGAACGAAGTTGAACAAAAATTGTGGTTAAAAAAATATATATAAATTTTATAAAAACAAGATTTCTATATTTAAAATCACCCTGTTAACAGAAAAAGTTATATAATAATAATGTAAATATGTAAATCCGTATTTGGTAAAAAGAAAAATTTTATTTAGTAAAATATTCATGGGAATTAGAAAACAAGAAAATTATATACGAATATAAATTTGTTTATTTTAGATTTTCGATACCATATAAATCATAAATAACAAAAAATAATATGTAATAATAATATAATAAAACAACACCATTTCAGATTTATAATTTTTAATGAAAATTTAGGATTTGTCATTATCCTTGATTTAAAAAAAAAGTTTAATACCATTTTTTTTTTTACAAAAATATTTTTTTTAAAGTTGTTCTTAAGTAAAAAGAGAGAAAATTGTGATAATAGCATAAATAATTTTCAAATTAAATTTTATATGCGTTTATGTTTATAGAGAGAAGATCAAAAAAGTGTAGAAAATAATATAAATCATAAATTTTTAATATTTATGTATAATATTTTTAGAAAAAAAAATATTAATTTGAACTATAATAATAAATCTTAAGATATAAAATAGGTTCGACAGGCGAGTTACCACCCAGGGTAAATGAGCTTTTTTTAGACTAAATATTATAAATCATCGTTTTAAAAATATATCATAAAATATTAATATTTTTTCATTAATAATATTTCGTGTATATGTGAAACTCACATTACATGCGAGTGTAAGTTAATTTTCACAAATTTATGTAAGTCAATTTTCACAAAATTTTCCCATTCATGCAGAAAAATATTTGAAAGGAGTTTGTCGAGTCAAATTATATACATATAATGATTTTTAATTTACATTTTTATGAATTTTACGAAAAACGTATTCAAGAGTTCTTTTGCCTCCAGACAATTAATTGAAATTTAAAAATATTATTATCATAAAAATAATGAAATTTATTGAAAAATTATGCAAAATTTTAGTAAAATTAATTTATTAATTTTTGCTTTGGAAATGTTAAATTAAAATTTCTAATAATTTTCTAAAATTTGTAACTAAATTTTATTTCCAAACTACAAAACTTTAATCGAAATGAAACCAAAATAAAGTATATAGAGAGAATGGTTTTTCACTCACAATAAGAAAAGTTCATAAATTTTTTGTATATTGAAATAAATAAAGAAAAACCATATTCTTCGTTGTTTCGTTCTATTGTGATTTTCTTGATTTTCTTTTTTTAATATTCTTTTTTATTAAAATCTTTCTAACGAGAAAAGTAACTTTTCCGGAAGTTCTTCTTCTTCATTTCTCTATTAAACTTCCTTTTTTCTTTTACTTTATGTTGAAAAAAGAAGGCCATGTTAATACTTAAAGTCTTCTTTGACTGCCACACTGTTTTTTATTTCTCAAGTAGACAACTAAAGAAATTTTTACAACATAAAAAAGATTTTCCATCGTACTTTATTTTAAATGCTTAAAGTCCTGTTTATATTTTATTTTGCCTTTTTCTTCTTCCATTCGTAAATATGGATAAAGGAAAACAATTTAAGAGAAAAATTTTATTTTCCATAATTTTTCTGTAGTTGCGAAAATAAGGAAAAATATTTTTTTTGAATTGAAAAAATTTTTTTTTTAAGGTTCGATAAATTTCATATAGAAGAGGAATAATTGGACGATTGATGGATTTATAGATTTTGAAAGACTTTTACATGAAAGATGATGGAAAGGATATAAGGAGACTTTTCATTCTTTATAGTTGGAAAAAATATTAAAATAATAATTTTTCCTTATTGAACCATTACAGAAAAATAAATTTTGAAGGCAACTTTTGAGTAGAAAACTCTGTTCCAATTGGTATTTTGTGCTGTTGATATAATTTAATTTATTATAAAAAAAAAAAATTGAGAAATTATTATAATATTTATCAAAAAAAAAGAAAATTATGAAAAAAAAAATTTTTTTTTTCATCTTTTAAAATCTAATAACACCCAGAAAAAAAAAGATAAATTATCTTTTAAAAGATACACAAAAAGTTTTTAAAGAGATTTTCTTTCTTCTAATCCATAAGTTTAAGAGTTTGTGTTTTTTTTTTCTCGTCCTTTTTTGTTATGTTTGTAAATAAAGGTTAGTCGAAATTTTTTTTTTATGACACAAAATTAACAGCTTCAAATTATATTTATAAAATTTGCAAAATAATTTTTTTCGTTGTGTTATCGTGGCATTGCATAAAATTAACCTTTTTAAAAAAATTGCGAATTTTAACTTTTTTTTTTTCGCTATACTATAATCTATGCTTTTTATGAGACTTTTGAACTTTTGGAATTGTGGTAAAAGGACATTGAACATTTATCCTGTACGACTAAGCTTTATAGACTCTTAAGTAAAAGTTTTATTTTGTATAAACTTTTTCTGGTGTTTTGGGACAAGTTTTTTTTGTCTATAAATGTTAAAGAATGAAATATCAGACATTTTTCCGTCGCTGACCAGTGATTAGAAGAATTTATAATTCAGATGCAGATAGAAAATATATCATAAATGGAAATAAAAACTAAACTTTCACAGAAATTTTGTGGTGCAAAAAGTGTTATATTACAATTACTTTCCTTAGGACCTTAGGACATGTTTTTGAGATCAATTTCAAAGAAGTCTTTCTTGTCTACTTTCACCGCCAATGGGCGTTGGTAGAAATATTTTATATCAGTGTCTGTTTTCATCCTTTTTATTACAGCATGGCCGCAGTCCATCATTAATCATTTTTGTGTGTGCTGGTTTAAAATTGTATAAAGAAATTATGAGAAAAATTTATCTAATAAAATTCATCCTTTAAAAAATGTATAATGCACATCACTGGGGACTTTTAAAATTATATATCATTTCAGATTAATTTATATATCGTCGGTCTCATCCCAAAACCGCGAATGTGCAAAATTACAGTTTCGAGAAAATTGCGTTTTAATTTTTGCCGATTTGTAAAATTCTTATATAAGCGATATAGAAATTTTTTATTATTACAAAAAACTACGACGAATTGCACATTTGTAGTTTTTGCATATTGTAGATTTTGAAATTTTACAATTTCTGGCATTAAAAACTCAATTTCATAAAAAAACGCACATTCGCGTTTTTGGCATGGGACCGACGATATTACCTCTCTTAACACCAAATTTATAACCCGCACAATTTATTTCATCCGAATGGAAATTATATGTTAATTTAATGTAAATATAATTACGCAATAATCAGGATTTTGATCCTTACAGAATTTATAATATATATACTTAATGAACAAAAAATATACTAGCCAAAATATAACCGAAATTTTATAAGGACAACCACAAAAAAAATGGGCAAGATTTTCTTTGTTAAAATAAATAAGAAATTATTAAAAAAAAAGAAAAATTCTATGTCTTTGTTGAAAATAAATTTTAATGAATTTTAATTTAATTTTTTCCGGTAAATTTTTTTCCACAAACAAACAAAAAAAGCAGAAAGAAAAATGAAGGAAAATTATTAGAAAGTGTTAAAAAATTTTGTATTGTGTACTTTTCCTTCTTGTTCAGAATTTTTATTGTTGTACCTTTTTTTTTTTGTTGTTGTTGTACATACTTTACCACCTCGGGTATCATAAAATTAGCGCATAAATTTACATATTTACACAAAAAAAAAAAAAATTTCAAGACCAGAAGAAAAAAAAAAACGATGAATTTATTGAAATGATTTTTACACGTTCAATATTTTCTTTTACCGCATTTTTCTGTTAGAATAATTATCCTTAATTTTATTACCAACTAAAAATATGATTTTTCTTATCAGTTTTATTTTTCGCTTTGAGTTAGAAATAAGTGATTATCAGAAGATGGCCGCGTTCAAAAACGCAGTATGATCGCAGTATACTGCAATGTATTAATTCTTTTTACTGGTATTTTGACTATCGAGACAGTGAAAAGTCGACAAATTTAGGTTAACCAATGCTCCTTCTGTCGACTTGTTGCTGTCGTCTCGTTGATTAAACTACGATAAAAACGAATAAAAACATTGAAGTACTGCGATCATACTGCGTTTATGAACGCGGCCGATATACAAAGAGAAAAATGTTGAAAGAAATTGTTGAACGGTGTAAAAGTATGATCCAAGGAAATATTGTAAAAAAAAAAAATATGTTTGGTTTGGTTTTTTTTTTTTGCTGTTTTGTTGTCGGTGTTGAAAAAAGGTTTCGTAATGATAATGGTAAATATGATGTATTAGTTTAGTGGGATTTTAATATTATGGCTTAGCATATCCTGTTTCCATATAGAATATTTCAATAAAGCAGAATTTACCACACATATAAAAGGTTTTTTCTTTATTATGTAAATATAATCCTTAATTTAAAAAGATTTATATTTTTTTTAATACTAATAATTTTTTTACCAACATAAATTCCAATTTTTTTGGTTGTTTTGTTGATTTTTTTTTTTTAACCGAAAATTAAATATGAGAGAAATTTTTTGGATTTTAATGTAAATAAAATTTACCCCAAAATCTAATAAAGCTTATACGCAATTATAGCAAGTCTGAAACTATCCTTTTTGGGAAATTTATAATTGAAAAAAAAAATGGATATTAGATTTTAGTATACAAATTTAAGTTGCAACATTTAAAGAAAAACCAATTTCCAATTTAAGTTGACATTTAAAAGAAAAACCAAAAATAATAAAAATTTTAAATCAGTTTTTAAGTGTTATTTGATATTTTAAATATAATATGAAATTTCACAAAATTTTGAAAATATCAAAATCAATTTCATGGAATAAATTTTTAAAATCAAAAAGAGATTTATTGGAAATTTGTGTTTAAGAAAAAGATTAAATTTCACATATAATTTTGGTATATTAAAAAATTTGTTTGTATCCTCTATTTTAAAAATAATATTTTCTGCAGATAAATTTAGATTTGCAAACATTTGGAAATTGAAAAAGGACTAAATTTAACATAATAAAATTGCCCTGTAAAACGTAATCTTAATTTTCAAAGTATATTTATATTGATATTTACGAATTCATTTTTTTTCTCTAATAATTATAGTCATAAAATAATGAATGAATAAATAAAATTGTAAAATGAATAAACCTAATGAACTATATAAGCTTTATTTTTTAAATTTTACCTTTTATCTGTCCCCACACATAAATCTTTGAACCTTGAGATAAGGATAAAATTCTGTAAATAACACAAAATGGTGTCACAAACATTATCTTTATATATATACGTCGCAACATGTTGTTTTTTATTCTTATTTTATGGTGTGTGTAGGGTTGAAATAGTAACAAAAAAAAAAGTAATCATTTAAAATATTGGAATTAAGTTTTATCTGCTAACTGACAGTATACGCATGTTCTTCGCAACAACAACAACAGCAACAAAAAAATCTTGCAATTTATTAAAGTGAATGTTAAACAAAAATGTTTCACAAATCCTCAAAGGATTTACTAATAAGGCAATTATATATTATCTATAAAGAACCAGAGACGTATTTTTGTTTTTTCAAAATTTTATTAGTGCGCGCCGCCAACATTAAACATTTTATAAGTTTGAGACTTGTATATTTTGTGTAAGATAATCTGATCTTAGCTATTAATTTACTAGCAAACTGAAAATATCTGTATAAATAATATAATTCTTAGTTCTTATCAAAATTTTGTATTTGTATAGTCTAAGTCTAAGGATATATGCAAAATTTTATGTTACTTAAACACACAGTCACACACTTTTTTTCAAAATCCTTTTAAAATAACAACTAAGAAGAATATGCAAAAAATATATGATGCAAAATATGTAAGGAAAATTCACAAAGTAAAAAATATACAAAAAAAAAAATGTCACAATTTTAAATTATTACAAAAAAAAAAAGGAAAATTCTTATCTTATATTTTCGTTAAATTTTTTGTAAGTACATTCTTTTGGGACTTTGTGATATTTTCACCATTTTTCTTCACTTTTTTTTTCTTACTCTTTTGGTATTCAAAGAAAAAAAAAATTCTTTTCTAAATTGAATGGAAATTTTCACTTTTGACAATACTTTTTTATATTTATATTTTTTTTTTGTTGCTCAGGTAAACAAAGACAACATAAAATATGTAACAGAAATAAAAGATATTGTATACATAAAAATAGTGACTATGGGAAAAATTTTCATCATATTCGCAGTATTAATTTTCTTTTTCGCCAAAAAAAAAAACTTTTATATAATCGAAAGAAGTTTGACCTTTTAAACAAAATAAAATTTAATTAAAAGTTTATTCATTTTTATTTTTTGTTATAAAAATATTAAAGTAAAAAAAAATCTTGATCAATTTTTCTATAATAATAATTTTTGTAAATTAATTTTTCTTTGTTAAATTAACATAATACTTGCGGTATAACTACGGGAGTATAAACTGAATTATGGGGAGCATTTCACTTAGGTAACCACAAATTTTACATATTTTTTATATACTTTTCGTTTAACACAAATAATGTAAAATGTTGATTGAAATTATTTTAATTATGTAAAAATATTTTAATTAAAAATTATGTACAATGAATAAAAAGCAATGTAATTCATAAAATTGTTATAAAATTTGAAGTAAATTAACCCACAAATTTCTAACTTGTATATGAAGTTTTCGACCGTACTCTCGCCTTGAAGAAATATTGAAATTTCACAGATTTTGGTATATATTCAATATTTATTTTCGTTTCATTATTTTTGTTTAATTAAATAAACTAAAAAATTGTTAATTAAATTTTGTGTTTCTAAATGTTTTCAAATAAGTTTTGATTTGTATAAATGAGCAATAAATATATTTTTCCATAATTTTCATAATTTTTCGATCATTTAAAAATTATAAAGTCATGAAAATTACTCCAAGTTTTCTAACAACAACCAAATTACGACCTGTCGCAATTACTTATTGTATAATTACGAGCTATCGCAATTACGAACTGTTCCTTACTTTTGTGTGTTAATATCTAATAACGTAAGAAAGACTGGGTTAATTATATTCAATTTTCTTATTTCAGTAAATAATTTGTTTGCATAGAAAAATTTTTAGTAATCTTTTAATACAATCTTTAATATACCACAAAAATATTAATTTGTAACTAAATATACAAAAAAATTGATAGTATACATATTAAAATAATTTCAATTTTGCTATGCAAATTATCAATTCTCTCTCTTAAAAAAGAAATTCAATTAATTTTAATCTAAAAGAAAAATAAGACAAAAATAATCTTTAATTTATTCTGTTTTTATATATGTATTAAAATTTATTGGAAAAGTTAAATTAAATTATTGGAAAAGTTTCTGATAGTGTTCTGTCAAACACAATAATTACCATAATATTTTTTTTTCTTCTTGTTTATTAAGTTAATTAAATATTATTTGAATAAATTTATTTATATTTATAATATATATTTATGTTAATTAATAATTTTATTATATATTCAATAAAATTTACTTAATAATTTTATAGAAATCCTTTTTTTTTTAAAAAAATATTTATTCCAAAAGAAAAATTAAACAAATTTACATAACTAAAATTTATATATAAGAAATTTTCATAAAAATTAATTTACAAAAAATTCAATTCGAAAAATTCTTAATATTAATAATTGTGTACATAATTATCTTCTGTATAAGAATATTTTTTCTTAATTTACAAATTAATTTTTATCATAAAATAATAAATTCCATTTTTTTTCCTTCTTTAATAACATACAAAAAAAAAAGGCAGAAAAAGAAGAAAATCGACAACATATACAAAACAACACAAAAATGTCCTTAAATATTTCCTTTAAGCCGATTATTGGTCGAAACGTGGCATAAATTTTTATATTAAACAAAAAAAAAAAGGAATTTCAAATTATATATAATAAAAAGAAATCATTACAGTATAAATTATATATACACACAGTATTAAAAAAAGGTTAAATTGGTCTTTTCTTTCATGAATCCTAAAACAACAGCAACAACAAAAATTATATAATATACAAAAATTAAAGGATAATTTTCTGTATATGTCATTTTTGTTTTTTGTTAATATATTTATGAAATTTGATGACAAAAGTATATAGTTCTCTTTTCATAATAGTTAACTTGATTGTATATAGAATTGAAAAATGAAAATTTTATGTAAATTATATTTAAATTGTATATAAAATTTTATGTCACACACAAATTAATAAAGAAATTTTTCAAAATTATTTATATTATATATTTTTAGAGTTAACAAAAATTGATAATTTCATAATTTTAATTGGTCTTTTTACAATTTAAATTGATATTTTATTTGTACAAATTGTCATTTTTCAAATATTTTAGTGAATTTTGAATTAAAAAAGCACTGCGACCTCTTCGATCTATTGTGCGTTTACTGCCCCTTTTCCCTACCACATATTTAGTGATTTGAAAAATCTGAGAATGATTGAGGAAGCCATTATTGCCACTTCTTATCATTTGAAGGGAAGCCTTTACCAAGAAGATTTAGTATTCTCCTTGCAACTGCCTCGTTCTGTTTAATAAGTGGGACGTTAAGGCATTATACTGTTGCCTCTCTACACCGCGACGCCTCGTTCTGTTGTTTCTATATCGTTTATACAGAGACGACAAGTGTCTGATTCAGCCAAGGAAATTTTTTTCAGGTGGTACTTTACTTAGCAGGACTGTCGCCTGTAATGAGACCTGTAAAGGTGTTGATGTCTTTTAGCTGTTGAAGCTAAATGTTAACTATGAATTTAAGTAATTAATAAACTATATATCCTTTTCGATTTTTAAGTGTAAAATTATCATTTAAAATTAACCTTCAATGTCATACAATATAAATTAAAAACAAATTTAAATTTACATAATTTGCTCAAAGTAAAATTCAATGTTACAATTTGAAAATTATGTAAATTTATTAAACATAAATGTACTTGAAAAATTTAATTTGAATAATTTAAAAAAAAAAATATATATATATACACTAACCACTAACAAGAAGTTTTCAGTTTTTTTTTATTATTACTATTTAGCATGCAATCGCAGTGAAATATTCGTCCTTAATAGTTGTAAAACTATAAAGTTTTCAAGAATTTTTTTTTTATAATTTAGTTTTCAATAAAAATTATATAAATATAAATGGAAAAAATTCAATTAGCAGTTGACACGTAATTGGCAGGAAATATTATTTAATGCTTTTATAGTCACAAATTGAAATAATATTTCAATTTTATTTTAATTTTTTTTTTTTTGCATTTATGTATAGCACTTTAAAAAAATAAATTAATCGCCTGACATTATTATTAAAATAAATGCATAAATAAATTTTGTGCATAATAATATAAATAAAAAAATGTGAAATATTTATAATATTGTTTGTAATATACCACTTAAAATAGAAAAGGATTAATAAATGTCCTTTGATTTATAAAATGTTCTTTAAATGAAAATTTGCTTATATCGAATTGTGAAATTAGATTTGAATTTTAAATTGGAGAATGTAAAATATATTGAGCCCCTTTTTTTTTTGGTTTCAGTTTGCAGCCAATTTAGATTTTTATCTGCGTGTAGTAAATGTGTCAAAATTTGATTTAAATAAATTCCGTATAACCAGAGGATAAAAATTAATTAATTTTGTTGTGCCCTTAAACTGTATTACTATTTTTTTGGAATTAATTTGAAGTAACTAATTTCATGAATTCCCTAAAATTACCTTCAGGAAAAGTGTAATTAAAATAACATGATTTTTAACCGAAATTGCTTAGACACACAATTATAAACACACAATCCATCAGGGTCTAAAAATTTGATAAATTTGTCAATTTTATAATGACTGTACAGGGTCTAAAAATTTGATAAATTTGTCAATTTTATAATGACTAAACGCAGATTAACTATGACTTAGAAAAAAATTATAAAAGTATTTTAACAATTCAATGTTTCTAAATATTTATTTTAACAAATAATATTATTTTGTAGTATTTATATAACCCACAAAAATTGAACAAAAAATTATATACATATTGCATGTTTAGAAATAATTTATCACAATATAGTTTACCTTATATGTATATCCTTTTTTTACAAAAAGAAAAAAAAACAATATATGTCCTTCGTCATATTTTATCAACAAAACATTTAAAATGAAAATTTTAAATAGTCATTCATGGAAATTTTCTTTTATTTTTTGCATTGAAATTAAAACATTAATTTTATGATTATATGTTTTCAAAAACCACAAAAAAAAAAAACGGATGAAGTGAAAAACAACATTCATGTAACGTGACAACTTAAAAATACATTTTTTTTTATTGCTATTCAATTTACGAGAACTAATTGTGAATACATGAATTGCAATAATATTATTTGTATAGACCTAACATAAGAATGTAAATTAATTTCAAGTATTTTGTAAATATTTTGTGTCCCGATATTTATGCATACTATATACGAAATTAAAGACTGAAATCTCTATTTTCAGAATCTATATGTATGGTTTTTTATTGCATTATAGTACACTGGAACTGGAGCACTCAGAAGGTAGCTCACTCCTCTCTCTTTGCAGACTTTTTTACAAGTTTTTTTGCTATAAATTTGACAAATTTAAAGATATTTGCAATTGGTATTGATATTTTTTATTATAATTAAAATTCACCGTCAATAGACACCAAATTCAGCTATATTGACAAGGTCGCCCTTGCCTTTTTTTTGGGTAAAACTTCGACATTCTCCAATGTGAATTTGGTGTCTATAGACGGGGAATTTTATTTGTAACAAAATTATGCAAACAGAATTGAAAAATCTTTTAATTTGTCCAAGTTATAGCAAAAAAAAACCTAGATAAATATTGTTTTTATTTTCACAAGGACTCTTTTTACATGTTCGTTAAAAATATAGAAATCTTTGCCTGATATTTATGTTCTATATACAAAATTGAAAGTTTGAAATCTATATTTTCAGAATCTACTTAAATTTTTATTGTAACTTAAAAATTGAGTAAAGTAGAGCAACTAGAAGATGGCTCCCTAATTGCAGACTTTTTTTCAACTTTTTTTGCTATAAATTCAAAGATATTTTAAATTGTTTTGGATATTCTTGTATTTTGTAAATTTAGTTCATCCAGCATGCATCTAAAACAATTGGTTAATCATAAATGTAAGCCGTATATACTGGCTTTGTGTATAACATTTGTAATTTATCATTGTTTTTCAATCGCAATATGGTATAGTGCTAACAATTTTTGTTTTCCCAATAATTACATAACATTTTTAAATTCAAACTTTATCCTCTTACATGTAAATACATATATTTAAAAAGCACTATGCGTAATTCTCTAAAACAAACTAAAAAGTAAAAAATTATTTTGTAACTTAGCTAGAAAGCTACTCTTATGTAAAACCATTAACTGAACTGGATTTATTTTCGTCTGTAAAAATTTTATATATGTAAATATTTTTAGTATTAAAATACTAAAAAAAAAGTTTTCTTCGCAAAAAAAAACAATGAAACTTTGTAACTAATTTTTTCTAATAAAACCAACCAAAAAAAAATTATACTTTTAAACAAAAAAATTATAAACTTTCATTAAAATTTCAATATTCAAGGCACGACATTGACCCTTTTTATACAAAAAACAAAAAAATATAAGAAAAACAACACACAAATACAACATTAAAATAATCGAAGTAAAAAAGGATATAAAAAAATAACATATTTAAAAAAACAAAAAACCAGCAACAAAACAACAAAGTTTCAATGGTTAAACGTGACATAAATTCATACTCTGGTTTTAGTATTTTTTAGCACTTGGAAAAAATTTATATAAAAAAAAATATATTTTAATTTTTATTTTTTTTCGTTTATTAATGTAATATTATTTATGAATTTTAATATTTTTTTGCAAAATAAACTTTATCCCACCTCAAAAAAAAAAAACAAAAACAAAAATAAATATTTATAACAAAAATTTGTTTCCTGTTTTTATATTTATAATAACGTTTTGATTGAAAAGGATTATAAGTGCAAAAAATATATATTTTATGTTGTTCATTTTCTCTCACTCATAATTTAAGTATATTTTTTTGAAAAAATTTTCATGTTTGTTTAAATAATATTAAAAATTTCTTTGTGCGTTAGTGTTAAAAACAAAAATTTTATGCTTAGTGAAACGAGAAACTATTTAAATATTATAATACTTACATATATAAATTTGTATTGTACTTTATAAATATTTTTTTACTTATATAAAATTTTAAAATTTATATTAAGTATTTTTAACAAAAAAGCATAAAACTGTTGCTTTAAAGTCATAAAACAAACAAACTTTATATTGTATATACACCTAAGTTACTACAACAAAAAAAACTGTTTAAATATTTTCCTTATAGATGAAAATTAATCAAATTTTCATGTTATATGAAAAAACAAAAGATGTTTCTTTAAATTTTATGAAGTAATTTTTTAATAGTTTTAAAATTGTTTTTTTTTTTTTTATACTTTCTGGGAAAGTTTTAAATTATAAAGTTACCTTTTTTTTGTTGTGTAAGAATTTGTAAACTTTAAAAAGGATTATTATAAAATTTTATCGTTATCCTGACAAGCTTTGTGTTATACAAGAAAAATTTTGTAGTAAATTAATAAGTGTCATTATTTCAACACGATTACTTGTTATACTGTTGGTATAATTATGTCGAATTAATTCCTTGTTACTGGTTGCAACGTTACATTATTAAATTTACAGATTTTATGATAATTTGTTGTAAAATTAACGATTATATTTGGAATTATGGTGATCAAATTTGACGGAACAAAAATAACAAGAATAATTTTTGAGTTATTTCAGTAATGAATTTTTTTTTTGTATCATTTGAAATAATTTAAATATTTATGTACTCATACGTAAACATGTTTCATTGAAAATATTTATGTCGTGCCGACCTTATGCCTCAAAGGATATATAATATGTAGTATAACAATATCAAATATTCAATTACTTACTATATCTACTTTCGTCCTTCAAATACTAAAACTCCGACCAAATCCCATCAAACAAACATTACAATTACAAAAAAAGGGTGTAATATCAACTTCCGCTTATACCAAAAACTATATGAAAACATTTATTCATTCAATTTAAGTAACCTTAGACTAATTTATATTAACACCATATTAAAATATATATACCGTAGTTGTAATATATTTTTGAAATTTCCGTTGCACGATTTTTGTTATATACAAAACAAAATATGTAATAAAAAACCAATTTAATTTGCTCAAATATTTTTAATTCACAAATATATATATATATAAATCAAGGATATTCTATATTATTTATACAAATCCTTAGGCATTTTAAAATGTCCTTGGAAATTAAGTTTTCTTTTTCAACTAATGTATATATAAAAAAAATATGTTTTTAAATGCTTTTGGCATTTATTGTGTATGCAATTTTTTCTACTTCTATATTTTTAATAAGGATAACTAAAAAGTCAAGTGTGCGTTTTATATTAGGAAAATTTTCTCATATATTTATAAGGAAAAAAAATTCTATTAAAATACTAAAAAAATATCTAAGGTTTATAAGGAAACACTGTTACACTTTTCTCTTGTGTACATGTTTATAGTTATTGCACAAAGAGGTCAAAATCCTTACATGTTTTCAGGGCTTTTTTTTTTTATACTATATATATTATTATTATTATAATTTTGTTTGTTTGGAATTCATGAGCTGTTATTTTAACCATAAAAAAAAGGAAACTATTTTGTGTTGAAAAATATTTTGTGTTTTTTCTTCTTCTTCTTCTTCTTCTATTTATATGCCCTTGAGGTCAGAATCAAGGAACAAATTAATTCAACATTTTTATTATATAGTATAGTATATATAGTGTATAGCTTTATTTTGTCTATATATAGTTTTTTTTATATATTAGAACTGGAGGGTCTGAAATTGATATAAAAAAAAAATATTTTTCTGTTAAACTATATTTTTTTTTCTTCTAATGTTTTTATAAATCAAGGACATTTTCTTTTCTATATATTATATATATATAATAAAAAGGGATATAAATTTTATTTTTGTTTTAGAAAAATAGAAAAATATAAAATGTCAGATTTATGTACAATATTTGAGACAAGAAAATAGGAAATTTTTTCTGTTTCGTCGTTGTATTTTTTTTTGTAAATATACCAAAGTATAATAATTTAAAATGTCATTACAAGAAAAACATATGGTAAATTAATAATATTTTTAATAATTGTTTTATATAAAAGGAATGGTTTATATAGTTTAATATTTTATGAAAATGGAGGAATTTGATTTAAGGATTAGGTTCAAGTAAGTAAAATTAAAGATGACAATATTGAAGAATTTTTCGGTAAGAAAAATATTGGAAGATATTAAATTGTAATAGTGCAATTATTTAATTTTTGAGTATAGACAAAAGTTCTGACAATAAATATAAATATGAATGTCACAACAACAACTCTTCATCCTCAAATGTTTGTCATATTATTAATTCCCTGGGGCTTATTCAGTTAATTGTATAATATTCAAAAGTCGCAATATCCTTTTCATAAAATTAAATACATTTTTCATAATAATATATTAACCCATAATTCAAAATCTAAATTAATTTATATACGTACATAAATATGTACATACAAATTAATGAATTTAAGTGAAAGCAATAATCCTTCTCAATAACCTTTAGCTAAGCTATTACCAGTTTTGTATATATACAAAATCCCAAGAAAACTTTTATTTATCCAAAACTAATAATTATTTATATTACTAATCATTATTATAGTTAAGGGAAAAATATCATTAAGGAATTTTCCTATATAATCAAAATGGTATATATGGTTCGAAATATCCACATAATAAATTCAAGGATAAAAAAATTTTTATTTTGTTCTAAAACCACAAATTATAATTTTATACTAAAACCCATAAAAACCAAAATTCTATAAATAAATTTTCATTTTAATTATTTGCTATATAAAAAAAAAATATATTTTTATTTTCTCAAGGATATAATTTTTTTTCTCTGGAATATTAAATAATAATTAAATAAAATTACTAGTTCAATTTAATTTTATTTTTTTTAATCTTATATGAATTTCAATGAAACTAATTATATTTTGAATTTTTAACTAAAAAAAAAAAAAAAAATTCATAAATATTTCATTTTGAAATTGCTATTCGTCCTTTTTGCAATATTAATGAAAGAAAATTTCAAAAACAACAACAAAATTACAACACACTATATACTTGACAGTAAAATTTCACTTGAAAATTGTTTAAAAAAAAAAAATATGTGTAGTGGAGGAAATGGGAATAATATAAATCCTGGTGTATACTGCAATTCCATGCCCCACAAAGCATGAAATTGTTATATATTTTTATTATACAGAATTTCATAAAACAAATTTATGATTTTTATATGTTAGTTCTCGATATTGTTGAAATAAAAAAAAAGCAAAAATTAGATAATATTGTTGAATGCAGCGCAGATCAATAAAACGTATTAAATATTAAAAAATTTCTATTATTAGAAATCACACAGAAAACTGGATCGCAATAATTTTTATTAAGCTTTTTCAATTCCAATAAATCAGAAATTTCTAGTAAAAATTTAGTGATTTATCTTTAATCCTGTGTAGGATTAAAATATTTTGAATAAGTGGTTTGTAAATTATTTACCATTATAGGTAAAAAGCAAAATTAAATTACAAAAATTCTTCTTAACACAAATTCTACATGACAATAAAAAAAAAATTAATATACCTTTTCTTAAGGCCTACGCACGCACAATTGGGGCTTTAATCCATAGTGTTAACTTAAAAAAGTTTCAACATATGGAAATCTATGTAAGCGAACACAATACCAGCAGTGAACGCTAGGGGAAAAAAACAACAGCGCTGGCTTTCAACAAGTTGAAAAATTAACGCCAGCGCTATAGACTATTTTAATATTGGGAGGCAAAAAATTGGTGAAAATCAATTTTTTGGGAGCCAAAAACTTGGCAAAAACACAAAATTTAACAATGGGAGGCAAAAACTTGCTGAAAAATCACATAAAAATTATGAAAATTTGACAAATATAAATAAAATCTATACGCTACAATTGTGCGAAGTCTGGCTTTTTCCGCTGGCATTGATAAAAGTTAAAGTTAACGCTATCGATTAAAGACCCAATTGTGCGCCGGCCTTTATGTATAATTTTAACATCCCATTCCCCCGAGGTGGAAAATAAAATTTTATGCTGACAATTTATAAAACCCTTGCGCATACACACACAAAAAATAATTAAATGTAATAAATTTCCATATTTTATTTTAATTTTTTTTTATTTCAATTAAAAGAGTGAAAAATTTTCTCTGTTCAAAAAAAATTCTTTTGTCAAAAATTTTGTTCGTGCCTTACAGGGAAAAATTCTGGTATACATGAAAATTACCCTTAAAGGCAACCAAAAAATTCGGTATATTTATGTATAATTAAATTATTAAAGCTCCTTTCGTATTATATACAAAAAAAAAAATAATAATTGTAGGATATAAATAATATAATATAAAGTTTTTCTTCTTTTTTTTGCTGTGGTTAATAAAACTTCTATTTATTTTTTTTCTGTAGGTAACAAGGGCGAATTTAACCTTGATACTTTAGCCTTAACTTTTTCTGTATTATAATAGAGTTGCAATTTGAAGTGTAATAAATGTTTCTATATTTATATTTTTTTTTATTATTATTATTTTGTCGTCTTTCACAGCCTAATTATACATGAAAATGTTTATTAATTTTTTGTGTTATGTTTTGCTTTTTTGTGGGGGAGAGTTTATATAGTAGTTGGGTGGTAGTTTTACGTTATAACGCGGAGAAAGATTGTGAATTTTAAATGACACACCCTTAAAACATATAATAATATTATTTTTTCTTATATTTATGTTCATCACAGCATGTATTATATATATTTTTGTAGTCAAAGGTATACAAAATTGATATTTAAGCGTGCGTGTGCACAGGTTTTTTTTCTGTTACGTACATGGATAAATTTATGCTCATTTTGTCCTACATATTACATATTTTTCTTCGGTTTTTTTATTTTTATATATATAAAAAATGGGGGGAAGATTTTTTTCAGATAAATGTGAATTAAATTTATATAAAAATTTCTCCCCTTTCTCGATTCAAAATACTGTGAATAAGCAATAAGTTTATATATTGTATAGTCAAAAATATATACTTAATATTTAAATAAGATTTGAAAGGATTTTTTATGAAGGATTTAGAAATAGGTCAATGTAAATAAAATATATATAGTATTCTTTATGATCTAAAAAAAAGCTTGTCCAAAAAGGATAAAATATTATTGATGATATTATGTAATTTATTTAGTTTTTTCACAAAATATATTTATGTTGATATTTATTTATATTTTGTATAGTAAATTTGAAGAAAAATAATTATGTAAAATTATAAATGCAAAGACAAAATAGGACAAAATTTACAAGTTTATTAAAGAAATAAATCAAAAATTACGAATTTATATGGAAAAAATATACAAAATTTTACATTTTTATAGGAAAATAGAATAAAATTTATTAATTTTTAAGGAAGGTATTGCAATATATAATATTTTTTATATATGAAAATGATTACTGAATCCAGGAAAATTATTTATTTTGAAATCTATTTGTATTTTCAATTAAATCTTATATCATCTATACAACCAATTAAAGTCGAGAAAATACATTGATTTTATTTCAAAATTAACTTAAAATTTCTTTTTATATTTTAAATTCCTTTTAAAACCAACAAATTAAATTTTGTGATGCTATTTTTGGTATATGAGTAATTTTTGATATTTCTCTGTAACAATTTAAATAAAAATGATTTTTGATATGAATTTTTTTTCACATTTTTATGAAAATCACAAAAAAAAAATTTTACATTTTATTAAAAAAACTGTATTTCATTTCCCATTGCAGCTATAAAACATTTAATTAAAAATTGACAATGTATACATATACTACAATAATAATAATAAAAACGTTTTCAGATCATTTTTACAACATTGTAACAGACGCATATATATCGTTAAATTGACATCCTTTTTTTTCTATAATATTTTAAATTTTGCGGCTTGTTCGAACAGAAAAAAAAAATATCATCATAAAAAAAAGTATAATCAATAAAATAACAAAAATGTACAAAATATTATTCAAAAAAATTTCATACACGTGCCTTCAAGTAACCTCTATAGCACATCCTGTTCAACAAAAATTATTATATAAATAATATAGATTGTGTTCCTTTGGTTACAAAAAAAAAAAAAACACAGCCTAAACCAGAGCTGAACAAAAATTTCGTGTACCAATTTTCGTGTACTAAATATATGTGAAACCAAACTAATTTTATTATTAATAATAAAAAAGAAAAATTATATTATTCCAAATCTTTCTAAAGATATTAGAAAATTCAAATAAATGAAAATATTTTTGATGGAAAATATTGTAATTTTGGGGAAAAAACATGTGTAATTAAATAATAAAACTCTTTTTTTCTTAAAAGTTTGTTTTTTGTTATGGAGTAAATTTTACATTGACGATATTTTCATTTCAGATTTTTGTAATAGAACATTTTTCATAATTTTTTACATTCCTTCCGTTGTCGAATGAATAATTGTGTATTTTCATAAATCTATTTTCCACATTTTGTTTGGAGAGAAAAATGATTAAAAATCTAATATAAATTTTATATAAAAATATGAACATAATGTAAAATAAGTCTTACACATTTCATACTGATGGGAAATATAAAATGTGGTAAACCCGAAATAATTTTTATGTTTAACCATAAATATTCTAATGATATTATAATTATGATTTTACTATAGGGAAATGTTCAACCTTAGATAAATAAATATTTATATTTTAAATATATTTCGCTAACTTCAGATCGTAAAAGGTTCGTTAAACAAATATTTGTATATTTTATTAACGTCAATAGATTTATTTAAAATAATTAACAAAATGCCAGTCAATGTCAAAATCAACTATTGAAGTTTAGTTATGCAGTTGAAATTGTAAAACCATCAAAATTAATAGCAAATAATAATAGTGTAATGCATAATATTAATTTTTTGTTAGTCCACTATACACAATATTGGAAACCATAATTTCATATTTTTTACTGATTTTAAATTATTCAACAAATTATAATTAAATATATTAAATCATGCGTGAAAATAATTATTATTATTATTATGTAAAATAGTAAATTAAATTTTCACATAAAATTTAACTTTTAAATATTTAAATTGAATAAAATATCAGAGCACCAAGGCCCAAGGGGTATGACACAACCAAGAAAACCAAAATTAATTCGTTAATACAACTTTTTTTTGTTTAGTAATTTCCAGTGATTTGAAACTTAAATCATAAAAATGATTACAAAATTTTACAAATTTTTGATTAATATATTTAAATTTCTTACAAAATATTTTGACATTTCGCAATTATTTTGACATTTCTATATACTATAATAATAATCATTTTTAATGACTTGACTAAATTTTTCATCATATTTTTTTTTGTGTTATCTCAGAAAATATTTACAAAATATTAAAATATTTTTTATACAAATTTTGCTGTCACACGCCTCTCGTTAATACAAACGCCTATATAATAATATTACTAAAAATGATTAATTGACAAAATAATGTTACAGACCACAACCTAACCATTAAATAATATTATTAGGGAAGCCACTTATTTTTATTAAATATATAAATCGTATTTTTTTTTAAGTCAAATATTTATTTTATAATCATTTTCCGTAATTCAAAAACATTAAAAATTTTAAATTGTTAAAAATCTTTTTAAGTATTAAATATCATGAAAATTTGTTAGTTATTGGATTCAAAATCAATTTTTAATTAAAATTTACACATACATTGTTCACTTTGTTTAAAATTATCTCCTCATATTTTGTATAAACTTGATTTGATTACAAAGGAAACTATTATATAAGTGTTGTTGTTTGTAGTTTTGTATAATATCCTTTTTATCCTTGTTGACTTATCTAGTCAAGTAGTAAAATACTTTAAACACAAAAAAAAATTGTTTTAACATAAAGGTAAATAAAATACTATACTCTACGATATAATCTTTAAAATTCTCAAATTTCCACTTAATTTAATAATAAAATATATAAATTTAATTTTTCCATCATAGAAAATTTTTCTATGTTTATAAAATTTGAGGAAAAATTTTATTTTTTCAACAAAAAATTTTTTTTATTTTATTTTTATGTTTGAAAATTTTTTTTTGCGGTTTTACGAAAGTTAAGAAAGTGTAGAATTAATTATAAATTAGATAAAAATAGGTTAATTGAGTTCAAGTATATAATTATATACATAAAGTTTCCATCCAGGGAGGAAAATTAGTCTAATAATATTATATAATTTTTTTTTTCCTTTGCTTTTGATAAGAAATTAAATTGATTTTAATCAAACAAATTAAATTTTTTAAGACTTTATAAAAGTTTATAACTTAAATTGGATTACTATAATTAATTAATTAATTTTTCTTCATATATAATTAATTCTTATATACAATTAAAAAAAAATATTGCAAAACAATCAAAATACTTAAAGGATTATAATATTGAAACTTTATATAAAATATTTTGAATGAGAAAATCTATTAAAATTTTGTACAATTTTTCCATAATTTTTGTAATTTTGAGCATAAAGAAGTTAGGACTAAAAATTTGAATTTGTACATTTTGTATATCTCTCAGAGGACATCTATCACTTTGTAGACTTAACAACAAAATAAGGAAAATTTACCATATATATATATAGGTTAAAAATTATTTTATCAGAAAAATATTCTAATAATAAATTGATAATCATAAAGAACTAAATCGTACAGTATACATTTTGTACTTTACCTTATATTATTATTATACATATTTAATAATCTCTCAACAATATTATATAAGCTATATTATTATATATAATCTAAATAATAGAAAGAACACGTCTTCCAATTCTTTCTTAAATTCAAGGTCATTATTTACCTCTGTACACCAATCATCACCATTTATCTCAATTTTTTTTTTGTTCTTTCTACATGTGTTTTTTGTTCCATCTTAATTTGATAAAACATTTTCTGTCTACACAAAATTATATCATTTTATTTAAGTATATTATTATATTTTTTTTTGGTATTGTTGGTATATAATAAATGTAACAGAAATATAAAATAAATTTACAAAATATTTAACACACGCCCTCCCCCCCCAACAGAAATGACAGGCGTTTAAAATAAATTATTCTTTAAATGGCGTCAAAAACAAATGTAATCAACAAGGAAAAAAAATTGAAATTGATATAGTAATAATAGAATTTTATCAATAAATTATTATTTTTATTTATAGTGTGAACTTATACAATTATATTTAATCGACTAAAAATTACTGTTAAAGGAAACTTTTCAAAATTTATACGATCAAAATTGAAAGCAAAATCCAATTCAATATAAAATAATTTTAATTAAACTTTCAAATCATGTCATTCACTTTTTTTAAATCATTTCAATATTATTAAGTACGTTTCTCTTTTCGTTTTTCTTCTTTGGTATACTAAAAACTTATGTACTACATTATTATACTTAATATTATGTATATATAAATATTATATTGTGCAAGTATTCAAAATCAATTTATTGGAAAATTAAATTATATACAACGAAAAGTCTGGCAGCAAAACATTTTTCTTTTCTGTTTTGTTGTTGTTGCTTTATTTTTACATTACAAAGGATTTCCCCAAACGAATTTGATGTTTTTCTAAAGAGTATAAATTGGAATATATTATATATATATATATATATATATTTGGGAAAATATCATTGAATTGAATTGAAAAAAATAAAAAAAACTTTATATATTTTTCATGTTCACACAATTGAAAATTAATTTTTATATTTCACAATTTGAAAACTACATAAAAAAAAAAAAAGAAGGAATTTTTCATTGGTGGTGGGTGAATAAAAATTTCAATAAAAATGTTAAATTTTTATTAAATTTCAAATAAAATAAAAATGTATACGAATATTTTAACATTTAAAATATACGAGTATGTACTTATACAATATAAATATTTACTGAAAATTGAATAAATTGTTGAAGCCAATACAAAATGTTGTACAAGGACTCTGATATATATAATAGGGATTATTATTTAATTGTATAAATATAAAAAAAATTATACTCCTATATAATAAATTTAAATATTGTATGCATATGTATTTAAATTGTAAATATATTTATTACTCACTTCACTATCATTGCTATGTAATTTTAATTTAAATTCAGGTAATAAATATTTTTCTTTATTAACATCATCCAATGCCATTTTTGCAGCTGGCATACATGCCTGACCACCTTGCCATCCTCCGTTACCAGCTATCGGAAATATACCACCAATATGTAATTCATTTGATCTACCAATTGTTAAATCTGTTTCCAATATGAAAACTAAAAATAATAATATCCAAAATGTCACAACACCATCACATGTCATATCCTGGAAAAAAATAAATATTTATTTATTTTGATTAAAATATAATGTTGATAGTGTCAATTAAATATAGTATAAAACTCTATGAATATTTATTATTTAATAGACAAGAGGAGTCAAATATTATGTAAAAAATTATGTTTAGATTTGTATAGAAAATTCTGATTTAGATTTATATAAATTCAACATATTTTTTTTTTTTTAGAATTAAAGGATTTATAGGAAGGACATTAAAAAATTGACAAAGATAAATATTGTGAATAAGAATATTCTGTAATTGTTTTAAGGCTGCGGTAAAAGGTTTGTAACATTTATGGGAATATCGACATTTCAGTATAATTCAGCTCATCTTACAAAATTTTAACTATACATAAGTAATTTTATTTCGATTTTAAAATAATCGTTTTGGCTATAAAATCGTTTTTAATTCAAAGTCCTAGCAAAAGGGCGGCATAAACTTTATATAACACAAAACAAAAATGTCAAAATAATTGATACCAAATATTTTTATATTACATAAAAAATGTCTCCACACTTTTCTTATTCTTGTTTTCTTTGCAAATATATAATTCAGCATCCAAAATAAAAAATATATATTCTAAGAGTGATGACGAATGATCCTTTGGAATTTATTAATAACAAGGGAATTAAATAAAAATATATATATTGAATTGGATATATATATAAAAAATATATATATATATATATTTGTCTGATGGTATCAAATTTGACTATTGAAATAAATAAAAAAATAAATAAATGGAAAAACTTAAAAAATTTGTTAGTTTTTATATTTTATGAAAAATTGCTTATATTTTTATTATAAATTGAAATATGTCAACCTGAAAAATTTATTAGGAAGTTCGCCCTGCCTCTCTCTTTTGTTGGTCATATATAGAAAATGATTTAAACTCGGAAAAAAAATAGGGTAATAAAAATGAAATTCCGAAAGATAAATTATATTATAGTCGGGATTTTTATTATTTATTTATTTTTTTTTTTTAGAAAATTCAATTTTTCAATATTTTCCCTGTTGTTTAATATAAAATATTTCCGATTTGATATTTTCAATATATTTTTATATTATTATTTGAAAATTTTATATATTTGTAGAAGTAAACAATTTTTTTGTGAAATATCAAATTTATGTAAGAAAAGACTAAATTTAGGAGGTTATAAAATTTGAAATTTTTTTTATAAATTAAATTATAAATTGTATACCAAAAATTTAAGTTTATTGTAGAAGAAATAATTAAATATAGTATGAAATGATTTATAATTGTAAAAAATATACATATACAATATTGCGTTTAATTAAAAGTAAATGTAATATTTTTCGACATCAATCATTTTCGAGATTGATCATTGCCAGTGATTTTTGATGGTTAAAAAAAATGATTGATTTATTACTATAGAGACTTTAAATTGAATATTTATCAATCCATCTTTAGGGATATGCCAATTTATATCTACACTATTGGGATGAATGTGATCCCTTTTTAATATTTGTACAGTGTCGTATAGGCCAATTGAATTTATTGATAAAATTTTAATTGCATTCCAAGTAAAATTTTTACATTGATTAAATATGATAAATTTTTTGAATTTTTTTATCATAAAATTTTACATACTTTGATTAATATTTGAAAATAAGCTTCAAATTATATTTGATAAAAGTTTAGATATACCACAAAAAGATCAAAAATTACAAAAAAGTAAAAGTATTTTTCAAATATTGAAAGTATATCTCGAAATATTTTAAATATTTAAAAAAGGAAAATTACCACTTATCATTATAGTATATTCATTAATATAAGGACATTGAATAGTATATTTGTATTTCTTAATCAACAGTGTAACAATGCTAAATAAGAGTATCCTTTTTCCAAAAAAAAAAAAAAAATACATATTAAAATTTCTCTAAATTAAAGACGACAGATTTAATAATAAAATGTTATATAAATTGTTGATGCCCAAAAGCTATGCTAAGAAAAAAAAAGGATATTCGCAATTTTTAATTTTGTTTTTTTAATAGAATGTAAAATGAACAAAAATTCTTGGGATCAAAATGAAAGAAGAAGAAAAAAAAAAAATCCCAGGAATTCTTTTTTGCTCCTTTTTTTATTTTTGTATACATACAAAAAATATTCTTTTTATTTTGTGTATGCTGTTATGTACTATATGGCTTTTATGGCAGGTTGTGTCTCTGTGTGACACAATTTGAATTAAAATGCAAAATATTTCAGATTTTTTACTTTTCTTCCATTTTATATTATAAGAGTAAAATATTTTTCCAAGAAAAATAAATATTTATTTATAAAAAAAAATAAATATCTAAGTAATTTATATCAAGTATTTATGTATATGTATAGTATATCAGTTGAAATATAAAAGATTGTGGTTTATGTAAAGATACTTTATGCAAGGATATAATAATTTTTTTCTTTTCCTTTTTCTTTGGGGGGGGGGCGAAGTCAGGAAAAATATATTCGTTTATATGTATTTTATTTAAGTATATATTTTTTGTTCATTTTTTTTATTATTTTTTAGAACAAATTAAAATCAAATAAATATTGAGAGAAAAAATATTACCTGGAAAAAAAAATATTATACTTGATTATTTTATGTTTTGGAAATTTGAATTGAGGTAAAAAATAAAAGATTATATAAAAAGGTTGGTTATTATTATTTTGGATTTGTGCAGAAACAGCCTTTTTAATATTCAAGGTCATAAAAATGGGAAATTTTCTTAACAGAACATTTATATAAAAATGGAAGAAAAAAAACCAAACTATATATTTTATAAATTGATTAACAGTGAAACAGAGACTTTACGCTTAATAAATTTCAGAATATTTCAAACTATCTTATCCCCTAACTTCAGTGTTAAATATTTTGTCGAGTTTACTATTGTAATTTTAGATCTATATACTAAATCTATTTAAATTCTGTATTCGTATATGTTTCATCCAGGGGAGAAACAAGGTCTCAAATCTTTTATGTAATCCTAAAATATTTACGAAACTGCAAAAATTTATTAACTATACATAAATTTAAAACTGAATTAACACGTTCGCGGGCACCTACTACAATTGCAGTGGACCGACCATGTGATCTTTTGTTTGAGCTTTAGCTGAATCACGTGATGTTTTTTGTGTCCGCCAATGTGTTAACTGAAAACAAAGCTAAAAGTAAAATGTCTATGACCTACTGTAAATGACGGAGACGCCATAACTATTAAGTGTATTGCATAAACATTTTTCAACAATTAGAAATATTGAAAACTTATTATTGTGAGGGAATACTGTCCTTAGAAGATATATCCTTTTAAACTTCTAGACATAAACACAATGATTTCCAATCTTTGGATAAAATCATTTATACTAAAATTATCTACATTATACTATGGCACATTAATCACTCAACTCAAATATACTGATACTTTAATTAATGTTATATTATATTTCTTGAAATAAATCAAGTTCTTAGTAGAATCTCGCTAGTGTTGTAAGAAAGATGCTAATAAATTAAAACAAATAAATATTGTGTGAACATATTGTACGTAAAAAAGAAAATGGAGTCGAAAATTTTCCTATGAAAAATCCTTAGACACACTCGTTTCTTTCTATTAAATGTGTCATTCAAAAATTTTCAACAAGTTGTTTTTCCTTTAAGTATATACGTTTTCTATAAATAGATTAATTTTTTTTTTTGGTATACCTTATCTTAAGTTATCAAACGAAACGATATTGTTGACAATATATATATATAAATATTATGTATATTAAGAAAGGTAAATAAATATAATATTTATGTGCTGTCAATAAAAAAATCTATTTAAGATTAAAAAAAAAAATTGGTTATATGAGAAAGAAATTTTGAAATTTCAAATATTTATTTAAAGATTTTTCCACAGAAAACTAAATAATTTAATCAGCGCTATTTAGCTGACTTTATAAGGACCATGATCTAATAATATAAGGTCTGCTTGATAGTTCTATCAATGAAATATATGACGTCATCGGCATAAAATTTTATACGAAATTAATGCTGTGTTTCTTACTTGTGCTCAGATCGATCTAATAAATCTAGAACTGTTTCCCATTTTGACTTAGATCAACCAATTTGAGAATCCCAGACATGCCTACCAAGATTTGTATTCTTTCCGGCAAACATTGGTGCATTTTTTATCTGAAAAATCTCACTGTTTCTTATGTTATAAGTCAGATTAATTTGTTTTCAGATTTGAAAGAATCTAGTTGATCTACAGATTTAAATAAGAAACACACCACATATAATAAATTAAATAAAAGCACAGCCAACTAAAATATCTTTAAAACTTCTACAAAGCAAATCTACGTCATTAAGAAGAAAATGGCGAGTGTCAAATTATAACCAGCAGACCTTATATTATTAGATCATGTATACGGACTACTGACAGACTGTCAGGTTTTTTTTAGAAAACAGACTGTCGAGGAAAATTTATATATGAGATTGACTTATAGGTAGAGTAGACCATTGACTTATAGGTAGAGCATTGATGAGCTTAAATAAAAATGAATAAATTTATAATTCTTCATGAATTTTTCATATTATTCCAAACAACATTTTCCATTATCGATAAAAATTCCATATATAAATAATTATATAGCAAAAAAATCAATCTAAAAAATTAAAATATTCCTGTTACATGCAATTAAGTATTGATATCCTTTTTTACTCCCAGTTTTACCAAACCCAATATTAATTATCCTTATTTTTTATTTTATTTTTTTTTTTGGTTCCAAGACAACTTTTTTTTACTACCAATTATCACACAAAGTGATTATTACTAATGAATATCCATAAAATAATTATAAATATACACAAAAATTTCGTAATAGCAAAAAAATCTAACAAAAAGCTTTAAGTATCTTAAATATTAAAACTATTTTCTATATATACCAAATAATAATCTGAAGCTGAATTTCTGCCGGAAAATGTTTTTATTGTTAATTTTTATATTTTTTTTCCACACAAAAAAAAAAAATTTATCTTGGGGAGAAGAAAAAACGTAGAATATAAAAATCCATTATCATTGAATATGAAAAGAAAATTGCTGATAACATCAAAATCAATGTTGTTGTATTATTATTATTATTATTTTCTTCTTTTTTTTCCATTCTGGCATAGTAAAATAATAATAAAGTGTACAGCAATTAAATAAGGACGCCGACAAATTATTGTCCTTTTTTTTTCTGGAATTAAATATACTTGAATTTTGGCCCAAACAAAAAAAAATTCCTCTTATAGTAAATAGAGGACACCCTCTTAAGAAGCTAGAAAAGAAAATCAATTATTTTAGATAAATCAAATAAAAAAAAAACAAAATTTGCTTAGCAATCTTTTTCAACAATAAACCAAGAGATAAGAATCTATTTTCTTTTGGATATATCCAATTATCCGGTAAATTTTATATTCAAATGTAAAAAAAAAAAAATGTCCCAAAAAAATAAATAAATTTGTGGTACATAAAAAAATTGTTAACCCAAAAAAATGAAAAAAAAAAAAAAAATGGTGAAAATTTTTTTGTCTACGATTAGAAATATTGGGAAAATTTGTATTTTTATGTGGATAGAGTATAGAGAATTTTTAGGTCTAGTGTGACAATAAATGATTTTAAATTTAGAAATTGATTTGGTAAATATAAATGACTTTAATTATTGTGATTGCAAAGGACACTTTAATTATTATAGGTTAGATTTGTTACTACAAAATATCATGAGTTGAAGCCAAAAAAGGTTAAAGGTCCTTTTTTTTTTGCTTTAACTCATGATAGTAACATTAATCTATCCAATTTTGTTAACCTGACTGATTACATTCACATATTAGAGGAATAATCTTTTCTCTGTGGTTGAAAATGTTGTCTTAATGGATTGAAAATTTTAAGCTATAAAAATTTTCTCTTTTTATATAGATGAGATTATTTAAAAACCTTCGTTTCCTTCCCTCTAGAAACTGAATATCACAAAAAATTTTAATGTAAAATGAAAATATTTAAATTTAAACATAAAGTTCAAATTGTGTACAAGTTAAAAAATATCAAATAGACAATTACAATTACATTACGCAATTAAAATCGTATTTGAATTAAATCTACAACAAAATATAATTGCCTAGATTTAAAAAATATGTCAAACTGACTTATAGTTTATTTATTTATTGCAAAAATTTAAAATATAATTTTATTCCAATAACAAAAGAATTTAATCCATAAAAAATATTTTAATGTCTTGTCACTTCAGTAAACATTTTCAACATAAAAAACATTTAAAATTATTTATTTTATTTTTTTGTTTACAAGATTCTTATCAAAAAAAGTCGTCGTATATATTTATTAAAAACTTTGTCTGTGCGAATTTATCGGAGTATCACAAAACAAGAAAATAATAATGTAAAGAAATTTTCATTCACCTTGGATATAGAGTTATTTAAAAATGAATAAACATCCTGTGTGCTGCTGATCTACTCTACACTCCTACTACTCTACTAACCAAAAAAGATAAAAATCGAAAAATAAAATAAAATTAAAGAAGTATAGAAAGTTAATAAAAGTTTTCTTAAAATTTATTTTCGATTTACCAGATAACAAAATAAAAAATTGAAACAGATAAAATCAGTTTTATGTAACTAAAGACAAAAATTACTTCTGTAAGAAAATGTCATCAATATGTAAGCACTTAATGAAAATGCATATAATACTTAAACGATATTATATTCCGTATATGATGAAAACAAATCATCAAGAGAATAACAATTTACAAAATTCCTTTCCATGTTTGGTTAAATTAAAAAATGTGTTGTGAAAACTATATTCATTTTTCGAAGAAACATCTTTCAAGTATATAATTTTTTCTGAATATATGTAGAAGAAATTGTTCAATAAATCAAGAGGAGACGAAAAGAAATTAAAGAAATGAAAAATATTGAACAAAAATATTGTAAAAACCATCAGGGGGGGGGGACATAAATTTCAACAAAATATTTTCTATAATATATTATGTGATCAGAGTTGTTAAGTAATGCATTTTTTTAGTTATGTAATATTGAATTATTATACAGCATAACAATTTGGATTACATTTTATTTGATTAAGTGAAGTTTTGTAAATATTTTGAAAATTTTAATTGAAAATTAGAATTAGGACGTATTCATAAACTCAGTCAAGTCAAAGCAGCACGCAACAGTTTAGATCTGCGAAAATTCTTATTTGATGCATTGCAATCAAAAAGTTCTATCTTGCAATTAATTAACTGCCGTAAATATTAAATAAAAATATTATTTGCCTTAACAAATATTCCAAATCGTCTTCAGCAGAGCCATGTTTATATTTTGACAAATTAAAATTGCAGTATCAAAATTCGTACTGCACAAATATTGTAGTTAACTGTACAATTGCACGTGCAGTTATAGTGTTTGAACATGTGATTGAAGCAGGCGCGATTTCTGAACGCACTAACTTGCAGATATACATATAATGCATGTCTTACTTTATGAATACACCCTTTATTCTTCAGTAATGCTTTAATTTATAATTATGCAATGTAATGGATAAATTTACTACATCTCTATTACCAACCATTTGCAAAAAAAAAACCAGATTAAAATACGATAATTACAGCTCAAGTAATCTTCTCCAATGAAAAACCGTATCTTACTTTTTGGGCAAAGGCAAGGAACTGAATTATAATTGGAAAAATATTATAGCAATGCTCAGTTTAATATCAGTTTAATTTGAAGTATAAATTACATTTAAAAGAGTCATATCATTATACTCCATACTACTTTTTTAAAATTATTTAAACTCTCTGCTATACAATATTATAGACAACTTATTTGTATTCTGATAAATTACTTACATAAAATATCAATAAGAATATCTAAAGAAACCTAAAAATATATAAAAAAAAAATTTTCCAGAAACTAAAATAATTATCAAAAAGAATATATTTTTTTATATAATAATATTAATAAAAATGATAATAAAGTATTTTATACAAGTCACGTACAATCGTATTTCAATTTGAAAGACTTTATTAAACTTTTCTTTGACCGTTTAAGAAAATTTAATTAATATTATTTAGAGAGAATTATATTTATGCTATTATATGTATAAAAACAAAAGTTTATGAAAATATTATATTTTTCTTTATGTAATTTATAACTAGTTAAATTAAATTTCTTTAAGACGTGGAAAATCATCAATTTTTTTAATTTAATTTCTTATATATTTTTTTGTAATTCGGCATTTTGAATGATTTAGAGAGAAAGGATCAGAGAGCAAGATCAATGTCGTTACTTTCCGATAGTGCGACGAAAAATCATCTACTAGTAAATTAATTTTTAATATTAATTAATTAATTAATATTCAATTCTTTTGATCATGAAAGATTGATGCACCGCACATTTCTCGAATAATTAGCTCTGAAATGAGATATTATAGTCTTGAATTAAGGCTTTTACTAATCTACTAATTATAATAATTAAGTGGAAAACCATTTATGATTGAGTTTATTTACAAATTTTCCATGCTTAATAATTAAAAATTTAGGGTACGGAAATTTGTTGTTAAAATTAGTATTACATATATCCAAATTGTAATAGATTTTATTTCTCTATATACCTTTCCTATCGTTAAAAACAAAATTTGTAATAAAATTACCCAACAAACTATATTTTCCTTCTCAGGAATTCCTTTAACAAAATCTTTAAAACAAACTAAAAAATTTTTTTTTTAATCAATTTTATATACCCACCATTTTCAAAATACCATTATCTAAACATGTCCTTCCGCACAAAACTATATATAATTATCCTTTAATCAAAAAAAAAGAAATTGTTATCAATTAAAAATAAAATGTTTTCCAAATAAAATTAAAAAAAAAAACACCGATAAGAAATCGATATAACAATTATTATTATTTTACTTCTTTATTTTTTTTTACCCTCATAATTTTCCCACCTACCTAATTACGAAACATATATTAAAATATAAATAAAGGTTAAAATTACGTTTTAATTTCCGTTAATCCTTATCCTGTAATGGGGTAAGTTGGAAAATTTATTACACGATTATTTTATAATATTATATATATGAATGTTTTAATATTGTTGTAATCGGGATCACCAAAATAAATGAAATTAAATAAATTTTATTTTTGTTTAATTCCTTTTCCATTTATTTATTGATGATCATTTTTAGTTTTGCTGGTATCCTTTCCCCATGGACAAACACAACACGGATATACTTAATATTCGACCACTAAATAACCACAACAATAACAAAGAGGAGAGAGAAAAAAAAATAAAGGTGCAACTTTTTTTTTTTTTTACACAACCACTTAAATATTTAATCTAATTTACAATTATTATTATTATTTAACTATATATATATTTAATGTCCTTTTTTTCACTTATAATGGTGACAATAATAATGTTACCATAGTATTTTTTTATTGGATATAAGTATAGAAAAAATAAAATAATATTTAAAAGGACATTTAAAAGGACATTTTTATTTAAACTATATTTTATTTAAATAGAAACAGAAAAAAATTATTATTATTATTTTATTTTCATTTTCATATTATACAAAATATTAAAACCGGGGCACGTTTTATACCTCATTCCCGCATATAATCATATATTTATATACCGATTATTATATTATAACACTTTTTTATTTATTTAAATTAGTTTTCTATTTATTATTATTTATTTAATTTTTTTTGAAAAGGATAATGAAAAAAAAAATGAAATAAAAACAAGAGAAAAAATAATATTCACTTATTTTTTTTTTTTTTTTTAGAAAAAGGACATTCAAGTATTTTATTAAAAACACGCGATAATATTATAATTTTTTTTTTTTATTTTTTCAGATCGTTGACAAAAAATTATTAAGGTTATAATTTTGGTTATTTATTTATTATTTTTGTACTATTATTAATTTATTATAAAGAGTGGTTGTGAATTTGTAAATAATTTTTTCTTGAATAAATTTTTTTTTTTGAATTTCTTTTTTTTTTTATTTATTTAATTTAATTTTTTTATTGACTTCTAACAAAATTTTGGTAATTATATTTTTTTTTGAAATATAATTTTTGAGGTTATATAAATATTTGTATAATAATAATTAAAATTATTATATATTAATTTTTCAATTAATTATGAATAAAATTTAATTAAATTTAATTTTTTATGAATATTTTCATTTAGAAAATTTTGGTAATTAAATTTTTTTATATGTAACACTAAACAAATATTTTTGTTTTTCAAAAAAGCAAAAGGATATTTAAATATTTTTTTTTTATATACAAATTTACTGATATTTTATATATATCCTTTTTGAAAAAAAAAAAAAATTTTTGAAAAAAAAAATCCTAACCATAAAATTGTATATTAACACCGAACCGATAACATTTTTAACACGATTACAGAAAAAATGAATTTATAGTTTATAAATTTTAATTTTTAATATTTAATTATATTTTTAATTTTATTAAATAATTCATTTTTTTTTTTTGTTATTTGAAATCTTTTTCCTCTTAAATTTCATATTTTATAATCGGAGGAGGAAAAAAACAAAAACCCGATGAGTTCCTTTCACGTAATGTAGACCGAACGGCTGGAACTCCATGACTAAGTTTTTACTCTCTTAAACAGAAACTTTTTTTTGAATAAAAATAGAAAAAAAATTAAACTTTTTTTTTTTTGTTAAGGATACAAAAAAATAAAAATATAATAATTTTATTTTTTTTTGTCCGCTTTGTATATAGAAGGTGGGTAGTAATATCCTTTTTACGGTGGATCAGAGATGGAAAAATTTTTTGTATAAAGGAAAAAAGCTTTTTGTTTTTTTTTTAAATAGTTTTTTTTTTGTATACTCGACAAAAACAGGATTTACTACAAAAGAGGAGAATATTTAATATTGAAGAAAAATCTGAATGGGAACAGGATATATATACTCTCAATATTAGAAGCTTTTTCATATAGAAGTGATTGTATAATAAAACGGGAAATATTAAACAGGATATTAATTTTAGGAGACATTTTCATTATTTATCTCTTTGTTAATTTAAGTCTGACGTCATAGGAAAAATTATAATCTCGAAAATTCTCAAAGGGGAAATTTGAAAGCTTAATAGAATTGAAGAATTTATTGTACAACATGGATCTGTAAATATATTTTTTGGAGTAAAAGCTAACATGAAATTGTGATTACAATGTTGTCTATTTTCCAAATAAAAATATCAACTACATAATATGAAATGTTTAGTTCAAATTGGAATTATGCCGATCAGAATTATCGCGTTCATGGTTGTCATTCCTTGTAAAACGTCGAAAGAATTTGAAAATTAAAATCATATTAAATTTTGCTTCTCCACGAGTACATATATTGCGTTTAGTTTAGGAATGAGAAATAATAGCAGCGACAGCTCCATTAAGTGTTTTTAAACAGACTTTTAAATATACAACCAACCCCAAAGTTTCCTATGATTATACTGGTATGATAATCCTTTCTAAAATATCAGTAATAATATTCAGAAATTGCCTGTCATTTACAATAAAATTCGACATTAAAAATATTCTGTTTAAAATTATCATTTACACTTTACAAAGAGTAAGTAAAACAGACACTAAGACATTTTATGAGAAATTGTGCTTGGCTTTTATCCTTTTTTTTTTGTAGTAACTACCGGCAGAATTATGACATTGACGAGATCAAAAATATATTTATAAATTTTTTTGGTTATATTTAAAATTTACAAAATTTTATAAATTTTTTATGAGAGCGCATGTAAACTGAATTAACTTTGACGTAACTCTGGTGAAAATCTTGAAACTTTTAGGTAAATTTTATTTATAAATAATTCGAATGTTGTTTTTTTTTTGTTAAGAAAAAGCTTTTTATTCAATTTTATTTTTTTTACTGTTAAATAATTAAGTATATGTCTGAAGCATGTGCTTATCGATTACAGAGTTTCGGTGTAAGAATATGAACATTGATTGTTTGGTAGGTCATAAAAAAATACAATGGATATTTATTATTACATCTTTGATTATTGTCTTCGTGTTGTTGATGCTACATTTCGGCAAAAAGTCAAAAGTAAATGCTTTGTTTTAAATTTATCGTTTTGGCAAGGACTTTTTCGATAGTAAATTATACTAATTGTATATATAGGTTTAAATATTTATATGTTGTATTAAAATAGTCGATATCCTGATTGGGTTTAAAGTAAATTTATTACTATTAAAGCTCTGCAGTACGGTGACACCAATTAAATTTTATAATTATTTAGTAATATGTTAGAAATTTATTTTCCTTATTATTATAGTAATAATTCCACTATCTTGATCCTAAAAAGTTATATACAAAAACTTATTTAAACTGAACACTACTATATGTCCTTTTTGGTTATACAATTTCAAAAGTTTACAATTTTAAACTATTTAAATATTTAAATAGTATTTTTATGCAAAAAAATTGTTATCTTGTCTATCTATATATATGGATAAACTTTAGTCCTTGTTATATTTTAGTAAATCTTCTATAGTAACAAAAACTTTTCTTCTTTTTTTTTGACATCTTGAATATTTTATCTTGTTGTAATGTTAAGGCAAAAATTTTGTTATTTTGAAATTACACCCGAGAAATTGTCACAAATTTTTATTTAAAAAATTTTAGAGAAAATTTTTTTTATTATTTTCATTAAACACTATAAAATTTAATTAATATAAAATTAAATTAAATTTTTCTAATAACACAAAACAAAGAAATGCAGATTATATAAATAAATTGAATTTTATGGTAATTTGAATTTTCTCACAAGTTCCCAGTAATAAAAAATCAAAATTGAATTGTTTATCGTTATATAAAATAACAATTATTTTTGAAAGGTGGTAATAAATTTTATGACATCACGTAGTAATTGGAAAGTGAAGTGGAAAAATGTTGGATTATAAAAAAAAACAAACAGAAAAATTACATTATTGTCAAATCATTTTTTATACCATTTTTAGTTTTACAGTAGAATCTTCTTTATATTAAGTCATGTCGTCTTAAAAGATCGAGACTAAATAAATTATTTAATTCAGGTATTAACCAGAAAAAATTATACCAATTTATCAATTTATAGACTATAATTTTTATAGACTATAATTTCAACAACTTCAAATTCATAGATTAAATTATATATTTAACACATTGACAGAAGCATTTAAATAATTTCTTTGAAGGACTTTATTAAATTACAATTTTGGGACCAATTAATCATTTTAATTATTATTATTTTATTTTCGTGGTGATACAATTTTAACATTTCAGCTAAATTACATTTAACAAATTCAAAAATTCAGTTAAAGTACCTTTCGGTTTTACATATATACGTATAGATCAAATTTAAGTACAAAATTTTGATGGGAGAAAAATTCTCCCATAAAAATATTACTAAAAAATTGTCTCAGTAATTTTCTAACATAGCTAATTCTACAGAAATTATAATTATAATATTTTTACTCCCCAAAATAAAAATAAAAAACTAATTAATTTTAATATAAATATTTGCATTTTCTTCAGTCTTTGCAAAATGATTCAAAAATTATGATTTTTTTTTATGATATAAGTATCTCTCCTTTCTAATTTAGTCTTAATACAGACAATAATCTTAATAAAATATGATTTCTCAGTTTCGGAAACTTTATCATTCTCCCATAAAAACGCCCTATTACAAAAATCATTTTATTTTTCATTTCGTTTTGTATATACACACAAAAAATACTAAATTACACACAATAAAAAATAAATTAAAAAATAATTTCAAAATAAATTTTAAAAGCTTTTTGTTTTTTTTTTAAGAAGTCAATAAAAAATATTGTAGTGGTATGTGTGTGTTTTGAGTATAAGAAATATCCTTATTTCAGGTACATGTAGATTTAATAATACTTTTAAACTTTTTCTGAATTTTTGTCATCAAACATAAAGCTTTTTTTTTTGGGTGGATTAAAATTTATTTTCTATATAAATTTTATGAGAAAATTTTAGTTATGAAAATAATTTTCCACACTGTATACATAAAATGTAATTTGAATGTAAATTCAAATAATATAAAAAAATAAAACTTTATATTATTAAAAATTGATTTTTCCATTAAATAATGAACAAAAATTAATTTCAACAATTAAATTTAATTTTTGTTGCAGATATTTAACAGAAAATTACAATTTTCTATTTTTCATAATAATAATTTTCATTTTATTTTTTATCTATGGCACATTGTTCGAACTCTCTGAACTGTAGCTTTTATTATACTCAAATAAAATACCGAAACATATACCAGTCTTTTACTATTCTGGTAGCACAAAATAAAATGTATGCTCGCTCCTCTTTTCTATTTTCTATTTTATAGTTTAGATATTGTTTCATATAGAAAATTGCAACCTGTTACACAAAAATATTTTTTTTGATCGTTATGTTTTAGAGAAGAAACACAAATATTATACTGTTGCAATTCCTTTGGGTGAACTGAACACTATATATAGTATTTTTTATAAATTTATGTAAATTGTACTGTAATTACACTATCTAAAAAAAACAAACTAAAGTACTAAAAAAAACGAAAAACTACTATGTTTATAAAAGTATCATTACTTGTTGGAATAAAGTTTTAATAGTCTTCTTGTCAGTGTTGAAAACGAGAAAAAAAAAACTAAACTCCTATCATATAATAAAATTATTTGTAACTTTTTTTTTACAAAACAAAAAAAAAAGGATATATTATAATTGGATCTGTAGGGACCTTAAAGGTAAATATTACATTTTGTAGAAATTTGACGTGTTATAAATTACACTATAATATAGTTTAGAGTTTAGATAGTAAAAATGAAATTACACAGAATTGTTTGACAAGTTAGAATTTTTGCATTTAATCTTTTTCAAAAAAAAAAAAAAAAAAATGCTAATTTTTTTTTAGCTATTTAGAAAAATTAACATTTTCAAATACAAAACTAAAAAAATTTCTTATTAAATTATCGTCCTTGAATATTTAGCATAAATAAAAATTGATGTATGTATTACAATTTTGTATATTAAATGGAAAATTATTATTTTATTGATCAAATATTTATTTTATTTTTTTTTTAGAAATCAGAATAAAAAACAGAATAAAACCGCAACCAAAAAGTTTTATGGGTTGATTAATCATTTATTGAAGATATCGATTTATATTTTATATTGTGGTTGAAATAGATAAACGCATAGTTTTTTGCTCCAATTAACCAACTTCTATTTTTCATTTCTTGGTTTAATAAAATATTTTTATTTGCAATAAAAATTTAAATTTATTAATATGAGAACTGCAGTTTCTTAGTTCTGTGTGTTAGCCATATTTTTTGTGTAATAGTTTCTGGTTTTCGTACGTCTCCATTACAAAGTTTATTTTCATGAATGGAAATATTTTTCATATTACTCATAGATATTTTGGGCAAAGGTAATCTCTTTCATGAAAGAAGTAGAATGAGCCGACGCGCTGTAGGGAGACAGAATTCAACCGCCGGTATAGGTGTACAACGGGCCTCTTTTGGTCTTGGTGCGCGGTGGACTCAATCCTCGCCACTTTCAAACCAACAAACCAACTAATAGATATTCATTTACGAAGACTGGTAATTTGTTAATATCCTTGAAAATTTGTTTCTCTTTTGAAATAATGCAACACAAATTTGACACTTTATTTAAATATTTTGTATTTAGTTTGTCTGGGGAAAACTGTACAGTTTGCTGGGAAAACTGTACACACACTATTTTAAAACCTATTTTTCTCTATGCCCAGAAATTAAACATATTGTCTGCATATCCTTTTCTTTAGTAAATAATACTAACTAAATAATAACATTAAATTGTATCATAAATAATAATATTTATGTACATTCTGAAAAAAAAAATATATTATCCATGGGATCGTCAAAAAACCTAAAATAATTATAATAATAAAAAAGAATCCTTGTAAAAATTGTTTATTTCTTGCCCTCATCAAACTTAAATACAACACTAAAGTCGTAAATTTGATTTCTAATACTTTATAATATATAATTTAAGGATATTTTTTTTTTTATATAAATAATCCGAAAAGAAAATTTATTTTTTTTGGAGAAAATTTATATACAAAGATTATTTATCTAAAAGAAAACCCTTTCTCCCTTATTTATTTATTTTTAATAATATTCAAATATACATACGGGTATTTTTTTTTAAAGAAAAAACTTTTCTGAATATCCTTTTTCTGCAAAGGAAAAAAAAATTAATCTGAGAAGAAGATTACTTTAATTCTTTGGCTATTAATTTTATTTTTTTAAATCTTTATTTTCTAGATAGAATAATTTTTTTTTTTCGTATTATATCAATTAATTGAAAAATGAAATTGAAAACAACGACTTTTTATTTTTTGCTATTCCTTGGAAAATGAAAATGAATAAAAATGATTAACCAATTGGAAATAATTTTCAAAAAGAAAAACTATCTACGTATTAAGAATTAAAGAAAGTTTTAAAAGATTTAAATATTTAAAATCTGAATAAATTGTAAAACAAAATGAGAATAAATTTTAACATTTTAATTGATTTTTTTTTTTTTTGAATATTTTTAAATTTTCCAAATCAATATCAAAGGATAAAATGGAAAATTTGAAATTTTTAATATATGAGCCGTTTATTTTGAAAGTGGCATAAGTCACCTTTATGTTATTTTGTGATATTTAAAGGTTTGCATTTCAATGTGTTTAAAAATATGTGTGCTTAGAATGGAGAAATTTCTGTAATAATTGTTACCTAAGTGACTTATATTTTACTCAAAAAATTAGTAAATACAGTAAAGTACCGGTATTTTTCACTACGGTAAAGTGACTTAAGCCACTTTCAAAATCAATAGTTTATCAACAAGAAGGAATTATGTTGTTTTTATGCAATTTGTTTTATTGAAGTTAGGTGTATATGTATATCAGTATAGTATGAAGTTTGGTGTATAGCAGTAGTATAGAAATCACATTCCAAGGAAGTTGTTTCTTGGTCTGATGAAATAATTCGCAAAGTTATTTTCTAGGGTTAACACAATTCATTTTGTAGAGAAAATTTCTACACAACAAATGTAAATTGCCAACAAATATTTATGTATATAAAGAGAAGAAAATTTGCCTGAATCACTGTCTGATAAAACATAATAAAAAACTTATTCGAATATGCTCGGATACTCAAATAATATCTACACTCACTATTTTAAAACTAGAATGTATTTTTTATTTAAAAAGGTATAACATATCTTGGCTTAATATTATTTATAGATCTTTATTCTACTATCGAAGAATGTAAATTGAAAATACATATAAACTGAATAAACGGGGAGTTCCCAAAGTATTAAAAATTTATTATCTGTTATCAATTTATTGCACTTGTAATAGATCTACTTGTTTTTCATATCTAAAGATTTTACTACAAAACATATGGATTATCCCTAAATTTTTTCCTCGCATACTGACTTATGCCACTTTCAAAATAAATATTTTTCCAATATTGTTTACCAGTAAAATTTCTATGGATGAAATAATACAGAATTTTGAAAGAAATTAAAAAAAAAAAAACAATAAAATATGAAAATATCATACGTATTTGAAATCATAATAGCTTTAACTCATTTTTCGCAAAAAGTGAGTTATGCCACTTTCAAAATAAACGGCTCATATAACAAAAATATTACTGATGTATAATTTTGGTTTTCAAACTCAAGAACTTACAAATTTTGGAACGCAAGAACTCACAAATGTTTATTTAATCTGATAGGAGATTGGAATAAGGAATTAATACTGAAAAAATTTTTGAAACCATTTTAGTGTACCATAACAATCTAAGGGAAAATTTTCCAAAATTAATTGCATACATAAATTAGTTATTTATTAGAAAATTATCTAAGTTATTTTACATTCACTAAATATCCTTCTAATTATTATGTAGATCGAAATCTTTAAAACGATTAATCTAAATGTTTATATCCAAACTAAAAAAAAATAATTTTTGGTATATACTGAATTTGATTAAAATGCAAAATGTAGGTAAACAATTTTTTTTATTACAAAATTCCAAAAATTTATAGTACAATATAAATCTAAAAAATTTAGTAAATTTAATATGTATACCTCTGCACTGCAGAATGAAATTCCTTCCAGTTGCATCAACATAGTAATTGGACGTAAAAACAATTCATACCAAACCAAAAGTATATTTAGTTATATTTATATGTCTTTGATCCTGACACAATTTCATTTTTTTTTTTATTATTTTAATATTTTTAACATTGTTATGATCAATTTCAAGTTTATGTTCATAGTTTAATTGTGCATTTGCACGCAAACATATACCAAATCAAAAAAAAAAATTTAAAATGAAAAATTTGTCATGTCAAAAGAAAATTTTCATTTTATTTTTTTATCTTTTGAGTTTGTAGAGACAAACGAAATTGTTCAAAATTGTACATTTTATACAATATTTTTTTTAATATTACAAAAAAAACCTTGCAAGTAAAATTTCATTTTAAATGTAGAAAATTTGAAATTCATGGACATAAAAATGTTGAAGTTCATAAAAATATATTGTTTTTAATTGGTGAAGACAGAGCAGGAGTACTAAAATTTTTGTTTAATAGAAAATATTGTATAGCAGCCTGACTCTGTAGCAAAATTCGAAATTTGTTGTAAGTACAGCTACAAGTCTGCAAATTACATTATTATTTAATTATCCAACAATTAACAAATTTGGTATAAACAATTACCCAAATAAATAAATAGTTAAAAATTTCGTAGCAGTTGGTAAAAATATATAAATCCTTTTTTGTATCTTACAAATATTTTCACACTTTCTGACTTTATTAAAAAAAAAATTTATCTTATTTGAAAACACGTTTTCTATTTGAAAAATATAATAAAAAAAAATGGATATAAAAATTAATATTTTTAAATAAATAAAAAGATAAAATATGAACTCAGACAAAAATACGAATTTAACCCTGAAGATAATAAAATGTAACAAACATGAAAAAGGACAATGAATTTTCTTGTTGTTTATTTTTTTTTATATATTCTCTATTTGGTTATAAATTTGTGTCCTTGTTGATAAACAAAAATATAAACAAATTTAAATTATGTTTGTAGTAGAAACTTGAATATCCTTTTTCTGTTTGCACAACAACAACAAAAAGTTTTATATACTTTTGTGTTGCGTATTTGAATAAGTTATACTGAGAAGAACTTCAGTTTAATTCTAAAAAAATTATCAGATTTTAGTTATACACATTTTGTATATATCCTTTTTAATGACGCAAAATGTTATTCGAATATACAAAAAAAATATGAATAATAAATTATTAATTATGTTTAAGAAATTTGATTGGCAAATTACCGAGTAGTTCGTCCCGAAATAGAAAAAGAAAGAAGTCCCAAAAGTTGGACTTCATTAATATTTTACTAAAAATAAATCAATTTCCCAAAAAAAAAATGTATTTAAGTCGGAAAATATTTCGAGTCCATTAAGAAAAATTCAATTCTGTTTAAAATTTGATTCACTTCTGTTGTGAGAATTCGCTGGGGATTTAACTTTATACTATTTATAGTTATATTTTCTCTATCTGAAATGAACCATTGAAATTAACTGTTTTTATCCTTATAGCTTTTAATCTATGTTATGAACATTAATCAACTTTTCAGACTAAAATTTCATAAAGAGAAATTTATACTTCAATGCATTATTTTATAGTTAAAAAAAAATAATTTTATAATAATTTTTCAATTAATGTTCATATATCCTTTAGCAATAAATTCTTTTCAAAAACATAAAATTTATAATTTTGTTTATGAAATAAAGTGTACATAAATAATAGAAAATCCTGCATAACATTTTCACAGAATAAAAAACAGAGCTATTTAAAATTAATTAAACTATAAAAACTTTTTTTTAAATAAAAAAATTTAAATATTTCTTATATATAAAAAATTTAGTTTGTTCTATTTGAAAGTTTTCTCGTATTTAAATAAATATTTTTCTACAAAAACTATAATTTTTTATACTTGTGCATATTTACCTCTGAAATACCATTTAACAAATTTGGTATAAACAATTTACGTAAATTATAAATTAATTAAAAAGTTAAATGTTGTTTTGTGGTATAAAATTTGAATTTAATTTAAATTTTTATTCTCCTTTTGATTTCATTTATATTTATAATTCTTTTAAATATAATAAATACTAGAAAAATCAAATAATTTTTGCGGTTGGTATATATAAAATATTAAATATCATTTGTGAAAATTGTACAAAATTTTATAATGTTTGAAAATTTGGGATATTTTAATAAAATTTAATTTTCTCTTATTAATTCATGCACACAAAAAATATGATATTTTTGTGAAGAAATCAATTTAATATATTTCTAAATGTTAAATATCCAATTGAGTTTTATGTTTAAGTAGAAATCCCCTAAACCCTAAACCAATTTATAACGACGAATGTATATTAAAATTAAGTGGTGTAGAAAAATATTTAACATTTATTCATGTGGCCATGTTCCATTTAATCAAATTATTAACTTTTTACTTTAAAATTTCTTGTAAGTACATTATTCAAAATTACAAGTACAAGCTTCTGATTTTGAGCTCCTGACTAAAAGCTTTTGATTTTGATTAACGAACTACAAGAAATTGAGAGTAAGAATTATCGGCCAAAGTTGTACGTGAAAAATTTGTCCTATGTCGTCTTTGATCTGAGCAAATATTGGTATTTTTCCAACTTTGTTTGATTTGACTAGCAAATTTGACCCTGGAAACAGGAAATTTTAGTTGGAAAAAATCGGTTACAAAGCCTACTCGGCTGTTCAAATTTTAAATGGAACGCAGCAATTTTTACCACGAAATTTTACTCAATTTTATGATAATATCTAATTCTTATGTATATGTATATATAAAATTTAACTATGTATATAATGTACCAGTATATCTACATATAATTTTTCCATTTATCAGCATGAAAATTTATTATTTTTAGAATAAAATTTTATGTTCAATAAAATTGATTATTCAATAATATTTACCTTTTTGTAGAAGTTATTTCTGTTATGAAGTTTTATTATAATAAACTTTGATTTTGTTATCATATTTGAAAAAAAAACAAAATTCCAATTGATTAATTTAGGTAAAAGGAAAAATTTCGTTTTACTTTGAAAAATGGGAAGAGAGAAAATTTTACCATTTTACCAGATAATAAGAATGATTTTCTTCAAAATGTAAATAATTTTGTCAGAAAATTTAATTTTTAGGCAATTTAAATTGGCAAAAAAAAAATATTTATGTATAATTTTTCTCAGCTTTTTTGAATTTATTAAATTTTAGTTAAAAGTCCAAAATTTTTTGCTAAATTGTCACATGCATGTAAAAACTTTGATTATAAATAAGAAATTGTAAATTGTTATCATTAAAATCGTTTGTGAAGCTTGTAATACATATCAACTTTTATTAAACAAATTTATTTTCCACCTTCATTGCTATAATATGACTAAAATGAAGATGTTACTTCCCACTGCTGAACCATTTTAATATAAAAATCCATTAAAAACAAAGATTAATCTTTCAGAAGAACCATAACCAAAAAACTATTAAAATAAAAGGTATAATAAACTTTTTACATATATCCTTTAATAATGTTTAATATTAGTAACAATAAATTATATTTAATTTCTATAATAACAACAAAACTAATATAACATTTCCCCATAGTAAAATCATAATTAATTCCACATCCAGATTATAAATATATGTTTATGCAAAAACATAAATATTTTTTTTTTTTCATTTTCACCACATTTTTGCCTACCTAGAATTTTCCCAGGATTATTTATTGAGCTTTTGTAAATGTTTCATAATTACACATGTTTTTTCTATTCATTTTCTTATTTTTTTTTTCGGAGTTTATATTTAATTTTCTTTTTTTTTCTTTTTTAAGAATTATAATTTTCATATTAATTTTTGTACAAAGTAAAAAGGTAATAAAGGAAAAAAAATTAACAAAAAAAATTTAAGAGAAAATTTTTATGTAATTTATTTCCTTGAAATTTTCTACGGAAACTTTTTTTTGTTAAACAGACTATATATTAAGGGACGGTCTAAATTGGTTGAAATTCCAAATTTTGACAAGCAAATTCGAAATTTTGACATTAAAATTGACCTTAATTTTGACATTAAAATTGACCTTTTGCAGGCGCCGAAAATTTAACTCTAATGTCAAAATTTTATGACGGTCTGAGCGTCTATAAATTTTGGCATAAAAGAGTTAAATTTCATTCTAACCTAAAAAATATTTTAGTACCCGCATAAAATGACAATATTAATGACAGTTATGACAATACATTTCAATTATCAAAAATTGTATATTTAAAGGAAATGCGGAAATATTTAAATCTGTATTTGATTGCTCTTAAAATATTCCAATAAAATGGGTAGATATTGGGAAATAATTTTTCATGATTGTATTACCATTTAAAGACAAGCCTGAAACGTTGGGTTCGTCTAAGGAAATGGCATTTAAACGATTCAAAAACCTTGAGGCAAAATTTTGTACTCACCTTGAATTTAATTTTTAATTTAAATTGTCAAAATTTTAACCAATTCTTTAGACAGTGTAAAAAATATTTACCACGATTAAATATCTTTCATCTCGGTACAAATTATTTCACCTTTTTTTAACTTTTTAACCAAATTAGACAGGCCCATAGAAATATTTTCTCTGACTATGGAAAATGGAACGTAAAACTTTTGCTGGTAACAATAATATATAAAAAAAATTTCTTTTTGATAGAACACCAAAAAAAAAGAAACATAAAAATTTATATTTATATTTTTGTTGAATGTCTTTGTTTTTATAGGTTGTTAAAGAAGGATTCTAAACAAATTTAGAAGACGAAGTATAGGACTGTTTTATTTGAACAGGATGTTTAGGTTACTTTAAGGCACGTGTGGAAAATTTAAATTTTATATTTTTTTTTTTTTTGTATATTTTCTTTTCATTGTTTTTTATTGATTATATTTTATGAAAAATATTATTTAAGTTTTATTTTCAAGGATATATCAAATGAATTTAAAAATATTAAAGTTTAAGTTTTGTAAATTTTTAAATTTAAATTTTGACTTGACCATATAAATTTTTGTCATAAATTTTACAAGATATCTTCTGTATATTAATTTAAATTCCTATTACTTAAATTTATTGACACAAATACCATAAATTCAACATAAATTCTTTCTTCATAAAATTCAAAATGTAATTTTTCCTTTGTAATTTTTTAACAAAAAAATTTTTATTACCAATAATTTTTATCTCAGGATTTGAAGCATTTGAACAAATAGTAATATAATTTTCTTTGTCCTACTTTTTCCCTTTTTTTTTTTTTAATCCTTTTAAATCTCATTTAAATATATTTTAATATTTGACAATTACCAAAGATAATCCAGAATGGATTATTCCGGTAGGTAAATGGGGTTGAAATAATTTAAAATATTAGTCCTTTCTATATATAATATTCGGTAGACACAAAAATGAGCATAAATTAGTTTTTAGACATTTGTATATTGTAAAAAAAAAAAAATTCCTATACACACGCAAACCCTTCATCATCAAATCAATTCACCTTGACTTCATGCTTGGTGTTTACCCGTACGTAATTTTAAAGGTGTTTTATTATTTTTTTTGAAAATTCCGACATAAACTTTAGGAATCATAAAACACTATTAAACGACGAAAAATTAATAATAAACAATTTTCATATATAAAATATAATTAGGCTCTGGGACGACGATGAAATTTATTTCTGTTTTATTTTGTTATTTATTAAACTTTTTGTGTATTTGCAGTTAAAGAGGCTAAAAGTATCACAAGGTTAACATTCGCCTTTTAGTATAAGAAAAGAAAAGTTAATGACCAAAAAATAAAGTTAATTTTTATTATTATTTTTATATCACCACAATTTTCTTGGTATACAAAGATGAGGTTTAATAATTTAATTACAAAAATATTATACTCCTATACGGAAAATTGTTCATTATAATTTTATGGGGGGTGGGAAATTTCATATACCATAGATTTTTTCTGTAGGCTACATAAATAGTTCATTCTTTTGACAAAAACAAAAACAAAAAAAAAAACAGCCTTAAAAAGGACATTTTTTCCTTGAACATAAAAAAAAAATATGAAGAGAAATTTTTAAACATAAAAAATAAAAAAATTGGGAAAATTTATTATTTTAATTTAATGGTTTTATCATCGTCAGCATTAAAAAAGAAACCGAGTTATTCAAAATATCCTTTTCATCTTCGAGGATATATGATGGATAGAACAAAAAAAAAATGAAAATACAATTACAATTTTTCTTTTTTTTGCATAATATAAAATTTATGTAATTTATTCTATCGGTGATGGAATTTAAAAATTGAAGAATTTTTGACAATATTTTTGTAATGCCAGTTTCATGATTTTTTATCTTTGATCAATAAATCAAAGTATATTTTTTTCCAATTGTTTTTTTGATTTAGAAATGTTTTTTTTTTTCTTCTTGTCATTGCTGCTTGTTGGCAGCTAACATATTATCATAAATTGATAAAAAAAAAAGAAGCTGACATAGAGAAAATTTTCATGTATTATATGGAAAAATGAACACAATATTCAAAAAAAATTTATGGATAATATGATAATAGGAAAATTGTAAAATTTTGAAAGGACAAACCTAGAATTTTGTATGGAAAATTTTTTATTTTGTTTAAACAAATTTTTTGTTCTGATTTCACACATCAATAACTTTTTGAATATTAATTTCAATTACATAATTTTATCTAGATAGGTAAACTTTGATTTTGAACAAGGAATAAATCATTCTTTGAAAACTATAAATTTTAACATTTATATATGCAATTTTTGATTTTCTATTATTATGTAAGGAGATAAATTTTATATTCTATTTGATCTATTTGCTATTATAATGATTCTACAATATTTCCAATTTGTGATATCATATTCGATATTCTAGTTTGACAAATTATTAAAAATAAAAATGATATACAATATTGTAAAATGTTAAATATACAATTGAAATAAAGACAAATTGAATTGATAGTCAAAAAATTTGTTAGATTATTGATCAGCATTGCAATAAATTTATTTTATGTGTACATTTATAATATATTACGAAAGCAATAATCAAATTATTAAGTAGAAATTATGTAAAAAAATTTAATTAATTTGGAAGTGGTTAAGTAATGTTAAAAAATATTCCAGTTCATCAATTAAATAAAAATAGCTAATTTTGTACACAAAATTTTCAGTTATAATTAATTCATTTTCAACAAATTACACTAAACAAATATTTGAATATTTAAATATTTAAAATCAACTAAATTTAATTTAGAAAAAAAAAATTAGATTATAATTGAAAAATATCAATGAACTAATTAAATATTAAATTTTTGTTGACATTATTAACTTTTCCAATAATTTTCATTACGGAAATAGCTACTTAAATTTACTAACGTATATAAAAAATTTATAATTATTCACATAACAACAAAATGATTATAGGATAATTGTTACCGCATAATCAATTCGAAATGCATTTAAATTTTCTTGTTTTGAATATGAAAATTTACAAAAAATAATTGAATTTTATTATTAAAATATTAAAATTTATTTCATTATCTATAACAACCAATTGGCCTGAAATATTAATTTTAATATTTAATTTGAAATTTAATAATTTCAAGTCATTCAACAAAAATTTAACGTTGCTAATTGACTTTTATTATGACAAAAAAAAACATGAATATCCACTTTCTATGTTGCACTTTTAAAATTTATGCTTTAATTGAATAAAAAAAATGCAAAATGAAAATTGCAATTTCATGTTAATTATAACCAAAATTATATATAACATTTTATCATATAGTTTATAGTAGATAATTGGCCACAAAATTTTCAATTAAATAGAAAAATTATATATAAAAAAAATCTGTTTCCTGTTTAAAAAACTAAGAGCAAAATAAATTTTAAAAAATTTGATGACAAAAAATCATGAAAATTCTAAGTAAAATATATACTAAAAAAAATCAAAATTATAAATAAACCATGAAAAGTATTAATTATAAAAAATCTTTTATAAAATTAAATTAAATCCTTTAATACGTGAATACAAAACACCTTTTCTGGTTTGTGGATGAAACACAAAAAAATATCTTTATAATACATTATATATTTTTATTAATCATTATTATTTAGACCCTTTCTTAACACCATTAATACCTTTTAAATATATCCTTTATTGTTAGTCGTCCTTTATTATTGTTCGTTTAACTAAATATGAAATATAATTTTTGAATTTTTTTTTTTATTGTATCCATCATAATGAAAAACTTAATTTTAATTTAATTTTATAATATACCAACATTTCCCCCATTTTGGTTGGAAAATTTATGGTAAAAATTAAATTAAAATTTATTAAAAAAAAAAAATTTCAACAAAATGACAATATTTCTTTTCATTTTTTAGCTCATTTAAATAAACACTACTGGTTTTTTGTTATATGTATTCAGCCGATTATACGCTTCATCTATTTCAGTTTCAAATACACAAAAAAAAAACAAATCTCCCAGGATCATAAAAAATTTATATATAATATATTCTTTAGCTTGCGGCTAATGCTTGCGTAATCATTGTTTACTTTAAATTAACATATTTCCGGTATGATGAAAAGAACAAAAAATGAAAATTCTGCAGGATAATACTTTAGTTTTACATATACATTAAAGAAATTCTGTGCATTTTTTATATCCCAGTGGCGTAACTACATATTTTTTCAAACACTGAATTTTACTAGAGAAATTTACATAAAATAATCAACCTTATTATCGAACTCGATTCGACCTTAAAAATCACCTCGTTATTCAAATTTTTTGGCATGATTATTGTACTTGCCAATTGTGTCATCGGTGAATATATTCCCGAATTAGGGAATTTATTTTGTATGATTGAACCAAAGCTTTTGATTGAACTCTATCATTGTCATTCAATTTAGTGGAAGAACTCTTTAAAAATCATCAAAATATCGAAATGATTTCATTCATATACCAAATATTTATTTAATTCATTGAGTGGAGAACCTAATCGGAATTCAAAGATGAATTCAATAATAAGTTGGAATATTTCTTCAAGTAATTTATATATAGAAAAAGTTTTGTGGTAATCAAGCAACATTAAAGTGATTTATTTACATTTCTTATATATATATAAATTAACAACTCCACCACTGTTACCAGAGCATGAAACACCATTTGGCTACCATACCTCACATAAAATCCATTTATATAAAAATGGGTCAGTGACGATTTATAAAAAAAAAAAAAAGTAAATTATATTTTGTTTTGTCTTCACTTTAATGTTTTTATGATTAAATGCAATTTTTGGTATATAATATAATAAGAGGAAACGAGTTTCTCTGTTTTTATATGGTGCAAAGTGGAAATTAGGATGAAAGTTTGTATGAAATTTTTTCCAAATATAAGTACAAAAAAAAATGTTTTTAACACTTTTTCGCAGCGTTAAAAATTTTGTAGTTGTTTATTTTGATTCTATAAAAACAATGAAATTTTAAAAGTTATTTTGAGAGCTTTTTGTATTATCAAGACTTTTTTTTTATAATATTTTTTTACACTATCTTTTTTTCTATTTTTTTTTTTAAACATTTTTGTTGACTCTAATGTCCACTTTATGCTTTATACTTTATACCACAATATTATTAAAAGTTCAAAAGTTTTCCATTACACCAGTAAAAGTATACTGTATATTTTTTTTACTATTATGGAAAAAAAAAGAGTGAAATTCGCAATTTTTAATAAGGTAAATTTTATGCACTGCCATGATAATTCCTATCTTCTTCATTTATTTTAAACCTTTTCTACTCTCCCATTATATAATTTAAAGGCTGTTAATTTTTATGTCATAAAAAAACCGACTATACTCGTATAAACCTTTTATATTTTATACCAAAAACATAAAAAAAAATTTAAATTCCATTCTCTATAAGTAAAATATCAAAAAAAAAAAATGTATGACAAAATCAAAATATGTACAAAGCTTTCAACTTTTTTTGTGTTTATATACCATAAAATATTTTTTTAAAACATAATTTATCTTAAATTTTATAAAAGATGAAGTAAAATTCTTGGTTTTTAATATAATTATTTCAACAATATAAATAAAATGCCTTTTACGTATATAATAAATTAAATTATAACATCAACAACACAAAATCCAATCGAAATGTATATAGAAGAATTTTTCCTTGCTTGAAGTTGATATGATTTTTTTATGCTTTGTAATAAGCAAAATTATTATTTTAATATTTTCCAACAAGACAAAAAATAAAAATTATTTTCCTTAACAATAATAAAGAATGAAAAGTATATAGTCTCCTATATCATATTTCCACCCCTCCTTTCATGTAAAAGTCTTTCAAAATCTATAAATCCATCAATCGTCCAATTATTCCTCTCTATATGAAATTTATCGAACCTTAAAAAAATTTTTTTTTCAATTCAAAAAAAATATTTTTCCTTATTTTCGCAACTACAGAAAAATTATGGAAAATAAAATTTTTCTCTTAAATTGTTTTCCTTTATATACATATTTACGAATGGAAGAAGAAAAAGGCAAAATAAAATATAAACAGGACTTTAAGCATTTAAAATAAAGTACGATGGAAAATCTTTTTTATGTTGTAAAAATTTCTTTAGTTGTCTACTTGAGAAATAAAAAACAGTGTGGCAGTCAAAGAAGACTTTAAGTATTAACATGGCCTTCTTTTTTCAACATAAAAAAAATATTAAAATGAAGAAGAAAATTTTCCGGAAAAGTTGCTTTTCGTTAGAAAGATTTTAATAAAAGAAAATTGTAGAAAATCTGGATAGAATAATGAAGAATTTACAATAAATAATTTATTAACTAAACAGGTTAATAAACAGATTATTTTTGTGCATATTTTTTTTTTTTAGTTTTGATATTCCATAATTTTTAATTAGCTTTGGAAAAATTTTAATTAACAATTTTTTGATAATTTTTATAATATTGTAAAAAATTTTAAAAAATATATTTATGTTAATTATGTGAAAATCATATGCAAATATCTCGATTTTAATTTACTAAAAGTTATAAAAGTAAATTAGCATTTTTTCTAGTCTATTTTTATATTTTTAGCATTAAAAACTAAAATATAATAATTTAAATTGCCAACCATTTACTTTTAGTAAACATCAAAAATATTTACAAAATTTATTTAAAAAAGAAAACTTTTTAATAAATTTATATATTTATTATTTATCATTTAAATTTTTAGTAACAAATAATCTAAAATTATAATCTTGTCTTTATTTTGTCATTATTTGTTTTCTTAACTTAAATCTAATTTGTTTATATACAAAAATAAAATATATTTCCATTGACTATACAAGAATTTGTTATCCTTTTTTTCCTTTTCATCTAAAACAAAATTTTATACAATATAATTTTCTTATAATCTTTAACACATATAGAAAATTTTAGTTACAAGGTGATTGAAATAGAAATTAAAATTCAAAATTGATAGTTACCAAAAATAGTTCCATTTTTGAATTGAACTATTTTGGTTCTGCTAGGACATTTTATACAATTTTGTCTGACTAAGATCAAAAATATTATTTCATCTATATATTACTGAATTTCTTAGTATATTTCGAACTACGAAAATTATTTATTTCGATTTTAATTATTACCAAATTTTCCTAATTCTATAAATACTAGAAAATCAAACCGAACCCTGTCCATTCAAATTCATTTCTCTACTAGACAAAAATAGAATCTAAATTGATATCATTTGATCTATACACATACAAATTTCTGTATTATTTTGTATTCATAGTTTTATAGTTAATCCTTTAATTCTTTCTGTATTGTAACATACTAAACTTTCATTTTATACAACAAGAAAATGGAATTTAACATGGAAATATCGAAAATTATTATATAAAAGGTTTTCTATTTTGTATTTCAAAATAGAATTTTCATGCAAATCTAATGATTATTATCTTGTTATTAATTAGCAAAATTTCTCATATAAATATAATAAACATTATAACACAAAAAAACAAGGATGTGCTTTAATACATTTATTAACAAATTTCTATCCCAGGAAATGTAAAATTTTGGCAAATAGTTTTTAGTTTTATTTTGATTATAATTTTTGATAATATTACCTGGGAATTGAATATATACAAAATTAACAAGGATAATTTTCACCAACAAATTTAAAGTGCGAAATTAAGCTTAATTTAACAAAATGTGTTTAATGTGTTAAATACGTGTACAAAAAAAATTGAATAAATAACAATTAAAAATATTAACACATTATTTCATTATATCCAAATCATTATTAAAACATGATAAAATCCAATAAAATTAATCTTAGTTTTATTGATTTATCATTATTAGAACAAAAAAAATTACATAGGAAAATCTTTCAAACGCAATCCTTTTTTGTTGTGGTGATATTGCAAAATTTCATTAATAAATTTAACAACTTATGTACAAAATCAATATACAATTTAGTATATAAGGTAAATTCCCTGCTTGGTTATTACTTTTTTAATCTTTATCAATCCTTAATCCTTTTTTATTTTAATTTAAGGATATTAGTATGAGAATTATTTCTCTGCAACACCAAAAATTAATGGTAATAATGATGTTTCATTTTCACTGGTTGTTTTATATCTATGTTAATTTTTTTAAATAAAATTATACTCTCATCCTTTTTCTCATCCTTTTTATTAATATAATTTTTCTCATATTTTAATTTCTTTAAATTCTAATTACAAAAAAAAAAATAATCTTTCAGTTTCAGGTCTTCTTTATAAATTAATTAAATAAATTTCTTTAAAAAAAAAATTTAAATAAATTCATAAAAGTATTTTGTTTAGATTTTTTAGAGAACAATTTAATTATGAAGTATTAATTGTCAGATATTAATTAAAATATCATAAATTTTCTATATATATAAATTCAGAATTTTGACAGTCTTTTGGCTAAATATATATTTTAATAAAATATTTGGATGATCTCGGTCATGTTTTTTGCAAAAAATTTAATTAACTTTTCAAATATGATATTTTAATATTTCTCTTACCCCAGAAAAAAATTTCTGCTGCTTTTATAAAATTTTGTATTTATTGTGGAGAAATTTTATAAAGTGAAAATTTAATTTACAAACCTCTTTTTATTCAGTAGTTAAATATTTTATTACACATAATTTCTAAGAATTTTTTTTGGTAAACATAATCCTTTAAAATATATATAAAAAGGATCTGTGTTATTATTAAATTAATTAATATGATATGGAAAACTGTATAGAAAATTTGTTTTATTATCTACTACAAATTTAATAGTTTTTTTACTATAAATTTTGTTGATAAAGAAAGGATACTTTCACCTCTATCATTATTAAGTTGGCTCGTTTATTTTATAAATTACTATCCAACTTTTGAAATTCTATTTATTTCTTATCATATTAATTAATATTTCTTCTCTTGCTTCAAATTATGTAAAATTTTATAAATCGATGTCATAGATTAAACCAATCAATATGACTTTAAATTTCAATTCACTCAATTAATTATAAATTAAAAAAAAGACTTAAAATAATTATATGAATATTATTTTTTTTTATTACTGGTGAAAAGGATATCAAAATAAAAGTATAGAAAATTTTGAATTTTTATTTAAAATCATTTTTACATATAGGAACAAGGAAATATTTCAACCAAAAATTATACTAATTTTATAATTTATTATTTATCCTATAGTAAGTTAAAATTAAATTTTTAAATTAAGAATAATATTTACATAAATCTTTTGAATATCTTTATAGCTACCCGCTACATATTTATATAATATTAATTTTGGTATAACTTTCAATTATGTGAAATTTGATATAATTATTTTTTATTAACAAATTTTGTAAATTTTTCTTATAAATATATGTATATAATTATTTTTCTTGGTATTTTATATTTTTGTAATTAAATAAAATTCGTAAATTGATATTGAAAAATAATAATTATATACAAAACAAAAAAAATACCTCCAAGTCATTAGCAACATGACTTTTGTATAATAAATTATTGAATTTCCCAAAAAATATAATATAATTTTCTAGATTAAAACATTTTACACAAATTTTCATTAATTACAAAAATATTAATCATTTTTCACAATATATTTTAATTATCTTACAAATTGAATTTAACACTGAAATTATTTTTTCAAAAATCCTCAAAAACAATTAAAATTTATTTGAAAAATTAATTTTTTTAAAAAAAAAGTCTTTTAGGAAAAATCTTTAATTTACTCTGGAAAATATTATCGATAACAGAATTTCTTGTGAATTAAATTGATAAAAATAATTAAGGCTGATTTTCATTACCATGAAGTTCAATTTTCATTACTATGAATTTGCAGATGTCGACCAGAACGAGATACAAAATTCATATTTTCCTGTTGTTTAATAGAGAGAGAAACACATCTGCAAAATTTGACGTTCACGTCTTTTTATAGTAAATATTTTGACATTGGCGTCTTTTTATATGAAAAGATGTCGCGTTTCTTCTTTTCCTATAAAAAGATGTGAATGCCAAAAAAAAAAAAGATATCAATGTCAAAAATAAATCTGTTATTTTTTGTTTTTTTGAAAATTTTTTTAATATCATTGCCTACTGAATGTATTGAATATTCTAAAAAAAATAACTGGAGAAAATTTGTTAAAAAAAAATAAGAAAATTTCTATTTAATTCAATTTTTCTTGGTTATGTTGAAAATTTATGTCAAAATCTTTACCATAAAATTTTCCATAAATATTTTTAAATACTAGAGTTGTCCCTTTTTCTCTTACATATGTTTTTTATATCTATCTCGTTTTAGTTTTCTGAAACTTCATGGTAATGAAAATCACTTCATGGTAATGAAAATCAGCCTTTATATATAATTTTTTTATTTGAAATTATAATTTTCCATTCCATCAAATCGATAAATGTCAAGTAGTTATTATATTTTTTTGATCATACATTATTATCATCATATATCAAAAATCAATGAATCAAAAATATTATACTGATGATTTTTGTTAAATTGAATTCAAATATCTAATAAAAGAGAAAAAAAAATTGCGATATCATAAAAAAAAAGATACAAAATTAAATTGATGAAAATAAGTAATGTTTATGTGTGCGTCTTATATACAACAAATAAAACTATATATGAAATATGAATAGTCCGAAAAAAGGGTTATGATCTTGGCTCATACACAAAAAGTAATAATAATAATAATAAGGTTTTTTTTTATCCTTCACCAAATTTTCTAGATGATTTATTTTTATTTACAAATTATTTTAATCTAGGAAATTTTGAACAATATAATTTTGATGAGATTTATCGGTCTAGTTTTGATATATACAAGAGTTGGACAAAAAAAAAATTGAATTAGAAAATTAAGGATAATAGAAAAAATTATGAAGAGAAAAAGGTTATGAAAAGATAAAGTTAGTTAGATTGAAATATTATTAATGATATAAATAACACCGATGATTTCTGCACATATATACTTTTCGTCTCTAATTTTATTTGATTTGAAAAACTATTAATACTGGAATTATAGAATATACAGTCATGGTCACAGAAATAGATCCACCAAGCAAAGTGATATAAATAAAATTGAACTTATTTCTTTATGATTGTGTATTATTAATGATGAAATCATAAAGAAATATCACTTTGCTTGGTGGATCTATTTCTGTGACCATGACTGTATTACTACAAATTTTACTATATATACATTTAATATATTCTACTATTTTATACCAATTTCTTAATGGTAATATACCAAACCAAAAACTAGTTTTTTATTATAACATTTAAACGCATTTATACATATATCAACCACAATTTAATAATTATGGCTAAACTTTATTGTATTATCTATAACGAAATGTCCTTTATAATATTTCTTTCATATTATAATTTTAATTTAAGAGTTCACCAAATCCCAAGTGTCACATCATAAATTATTATGAGTATATAATGTACATATATAGTTTAAATGGTATTTTATCATGAATTTTTCTATTAATATTAGTACAATAATTATTACAGTATTCTATTTTTAATTCCCTAAATAGTTTCTTTTTTTCTTGTAACAATTTGTCTAACAGCAAATTAAATTTGTTTTAAATTAATTTTCTTAAACTTTCCAATATTTCTATTTTCTATATACATATAATAAATTACAAAATTTTCATACCATATGTGACAAATAATTTAAAAAAGGGGACAAAAAATTTCATAAATTATCAACGAAAATTTTATATACTTAATTGCTTTTTACTATAGCCATTAAAAAAACAAAATTTACAGAACATAATTAATAATTCATTAGTGTTTCCTTTTCAATTTTCTGTTCTCGACTTTCTTTTATTTATTTATTTATTTAATTTGCTCCTTTCTAGGGTAAAAAAATATATATAATTTCTTTTACCATTATTAATATTATAGTTCGCAGTCCTTGGACCAGATCGGAATAATTTATGTTTAATTTCCAGACAAAAAAAAATATATGTAAATAAATAAATAAACCAACAGCAAAATTTTTCAACTCAATTGTCATTAGCAATATGAATTTAATTAGAAAACATAAATATACATAAATTTAATAATATTGGAAATAAAGAAAAAAGAGAAGATAAAAATACAAAATTTTTAAGCAAACAAAAATGATGATAAAAAAAAAAGTTCTACACAATTTAGTATGTCAAATCCTTAAAAATTATGTTGGGTTTTTTTTTTTGTGTAAAAAAAAGAGAAAATTTAATCAAAAATTTATATACTTTATGGAGCAGTTAATTTTGAAAGTGGCATAAGTCACTTTTTTGCGAAAAATTATTATTGAATTATTGAAATTATTTATGATTAGAAAAATGTGTATGATTTTTTCATGTTTTCCTGATTTATTGTTAATTTCCTTCAAAATTCTGTTTAATTTCGTTCATAGAAATTTTACTAGTAAACACAATTTCAAAAATATTTATAATATCTCAAAATAAATTAAAAGTAACTTATGCTACTTTCAAAATCAACAGCTCATATTAGGTAGTACATATTTTTTTTATACAGATATTAATTTAAATTTAATTAAAGGAGTTATTAGGACTAAGAGGAATAAAGAGTAGATAATATTATTATATCATGTTTAGCGTTAATTGACGTTGAACACGAAAAATTAATAATAAATATTTAATTATTTTAAAAAAATTATATATATAAAAACGAAAATTTATCTTAGTATACCAAAAAATTTTTATGTCCGAAAATTTTATATAAATTTTAGGATTATATATATTAATTATTCATTAGACAGTTAATTATATTAACCTCTATATTAACATTTAAACCTGTCATTGATTATGGCACAGGATACCAAAAAGAAAATTAAGGATAAAGTTAAATTGAATATATTTGAATTATTAAACACGAACGACAAGGAATTTTACTTCCTGGTAAAATTGAAATGAAAAAAGACCTTTATAAAATTACGATGACTTTTACAGACAAAAATTTCTGTTCAATTTTTTGATATATAATAGAATTTTTTTTTTTGGAAATATTTCTTGATTTCAATTACTTTTAATCTCACACAAAAAAAAAAAAAACTAGAAATATTTCGATCCTGAAATATTAAATATGTCATCAGTAGTCAGTATATAGAAATATTTCAAAACATGATATGAATTTTTAATATTTTTAATGTATAATAATTTAAAATTCTAAACAAAGTGAAAATTGTATATTTTTTTGTATATTATATATGTTTGCTTATTCTAAGCATATAAAATCTGGGAAAATATTATATACAATGTGATAATATAAATAAGCAACATGTTAAAAAGAACGATATAACTTTTTTTTGGGAAAATTGCACTTGCTGCCCGGATTTAATGTATAAGTAAAATATAACTATTTACATAAACAAAATATAATCATTTATGACAGTTTTTGAAGACCAATAAATAATAAATTTTGACAATAATTTCAAATAAATATATATACAATATTTAGGATACATTTTAAGTTTTGCACGCAATATTTTTATCTTAATATTGTTATTGTATTTTTTGGATTATCTAAAAACCAGACTAGATTATATCCCAGTTAATATACTTATATGTCTTCGGAACGTTTTAGGTCAATTTAAAAAATTTATTTAAATATTTAATACCAAAAAATTTATCTAATTCTTACAACAAATTTGACTCTAGAATTAAATAAGTAATTTCTTTTTCAGATTTTCTTTTAAAGATTAAAAATATTTTAAAGATAATTCGAATTACACATTATAAACTTCTGTTTTTTCTATATAACTCCCCCACAGTAAAAATTTATTCATTTATACCCAAAATGAATCGATATATATATATGTGACTCGATTCTACTTTGACCAACAGATTACCAATGTAACATATACAATAATATTTGGTAAAAGTATTAACCATTATCCTTGCTATGTAATTTAACACTAATATAGAGAATAAGATTTCATATATATGCACACACACAATATCCTTATCATATAATCCTCTTCTTATTTATATTTTTTTATTACTAAACATAGACTTATCCTTATGTTCGTTTTCACATTATATATATATGTATGAAGAAATATTTTATTTATTTTTCCTTTAACATTTTGAAAAAATAAATAAAATAAGTAAAAAAAAAATATATATCCTTTCGGAAATAGTGTAACACACAACACAAAGAAAATGAATATATATATAAAAAATAATACAATATAAGATGAAAATGAAAATCCACTTTATAATCAGACATTTTTATAAGATTTGAATTAAAATTAAATGTTATTATGGGTTTAAATATTATTTTCTATATCATTCATTTTCGTCCTTTTAAAGATTAAATATCTTCTTATTCTTCATCTTTTGTTTTTTTTTTTTTTTTGGTTGCCTTTAATATACTAATTAATTTAACGTGTATCACATTTGAAAATCAGTCCAAGTATTAAATTTTATCCTTTTCTTGTAACCTCTGTGCACATAATACACAAAAATAAATCCTTTTTTGTTTTAAAAGAAAAATTATATGTATACGGTAAGGGTTTGACACAATTGTGTCATAATCATAATCCTTTAGATTAGTCATTTAGATTTTATTATACCTACAATAATTTATGTTACTATATACGGGACGGTATATACTTTAATTAAGACAAAACATAATTTTTTGACATAATAAAAATATATAAACAGGATTATATTCATTTATTATTTATAAATAAAAAGAACAAAAAATAAGGATAATAAATAAAATATAAATTTTTTAAATTTCCATTAATAAATTTTCTAATGGAACACTATAATATTTTTTCTTCCAACCCTGATTTTTTTAAATAAAATTTACACTATCCTACGAGTATATTATGTATATAAATTTTTGGGAAAATTATTTTGAAGATTTGTAAATAGCGTCGTCCCAAAATGCAAAAATAAAACAAAAAACTTTAATACAATTTTTTTTTTTTTAATGATATTCTTAGAATAAACAATATAAAAAAAGGATAAAGGATTAAGAAAATTTATATTTTGTATTTTATAATATTATTTTAAGAAACAAAAATTCCACGTGTACCATTAAATTTTTGTTGACTATAATAATCTTGAAAATTAATTAGTATTTATATACTGGTATATTATATATATAAAAATTATTATATATTCATTTTGTATTATAAATTTTCGTAATGAAATGTTTTTATAACCTTAAAACATAAAGTTGTATATACTATAAATTTATATATCTCTCTTGTCAAAATGTTTATTATATATATAAAAGTTTAAAAAAATTGTTACCAATTAAAAATACTAGTTTCAGAATATTTTATGTCGACAATATTAAAATTTTAAAATTCAAGTATGTATTTAAATATGTCGCAAAAGTTAGACGATTGACAAGTTTACAACAAGCCTGGGACAATTACAATTTATGCAAATTGTTTGTTTCTAATCATTTTTTCTGACAAATTTTATATAATTATTTTTTCTGACAAATAAGAGTAATGACAATTTGACAAAAAAATTATCATTGATTTTTAACAATTTTTATAGAATATATATTTCATGATATAAATTATTATATGTAAATAGCAATAATAATTTATATCATGAGATAAGTGATGTATAATTAAAAAATTTAAATTTATCGTGACATGAAAATTATGCCTGATTTCTAAATATCGCTAGGTCGATGTAAAAAACGTATTTATGGCTGTGATGGGGAAAAAAATGCTAGATTATACTAAATTATTGTGAAAATACACGGAAACTCGAACAGTATTGTGTCAGCGCATCGCAATGAAAACTATAGAATTGAATTTAACTTTTTCGATTTGCGTTTTTCTATCCGACTATAGAAATACAATGTTCCTAGTTCATACAGTTTAACTTTTGCGATGGGAAATTTTACATTTTTCAAAACGTGCTAGCGATATTTATAAATCAGGCATAGAATTAAAAAGTAAATTTTTCAATACTATCTAAATTTATATGAAAACATAATAAAATATTACAAATTGTCGCGAAAATTTAACAAATTTTTAACCATTGCCACATTTTAATTTGGCAATACTTAAAAATATTCTTTTTAATTAACCAAAATAAAAAATATCGTTGAAGTATATAACTTTTAGTGATATATAAATCGAAATTTCGTTCTTTACTTTGAAAACTTGTACATTTTGTTTGAAAATTTAAAATATATATTTTGAGTTTCCTTCAATTTTAATTGTAACAAATTAAAAATTCATTTAGTTTCTGTTACTTTGTAATAATATACAAAAAATATGAAATGCATTAAGAAAATTATAAATATTTTCCAGTGGAGAAAAAAACTGAGCTATGAATATTTGCAAATTTAACTTCATTTATATTAAATATTTCTTTATTTATTTTGTAAAATTATTTAGCTTTCTCCAAATTTCATATTTTTTATTATACACATTAGATAATCATATTAATATATCGTTGAATTATATAAGTTATAGGGTTAAGAATTTATGGTAAGTAAAAGTATACTTGACAAGGAAAATAATCATAATGAAGTTTATGTGGAATTTATTTTGCATATATATAGGCTAAATAAGGCTGAATACGATTTATTGAAGTATGTATGGCGTCTAGTCGTTTGATTTTTCTTTAAATAAAATTATACACATGAATTATTTCCATAAACTTTTGAGTCAAATTATTATTTGATGTGGGAAATTATATTCTCTACATAATAATAATTTTTTTTTATTATAGAAAAATGTAAAATCTCATTAAACTTAATCACATAAACTTTTTAAACACCAGTTTTTTGTGTGTTAAATTGAAAGCACTTTACTTGTTTTTTTTAGGATAGGATCATTTATATAATCTAATAATTAAGAGTCTATAAAGTCTTCAAAGAGGATAATTTTTGTATTAAAAAAAAAAATCCATGATTTTTAAGATTAAACATAAAAATATTTTTATTGCCAGCATAAAATTTACTATAGGTGTAAAAAAAAATAAATGTAAAGTTTATTACGTTGTAAAGTGAACACAAAAAAAAAATTTTTTCATATAAACTATGAATATTTATGATCATTAGCATTGAAAATGCTTAAAAATCTTTTGAATAATCCTTTTAACTTTCACAATTTATTACAATTTTCTGCAATTTCAAAAAACAGTTTTTTAATGCTTTAATTTTTTTTTAATTTTAAATTTAAAATCATAAATTCAAATGAGCCAATTTTTATCCTTTTTATATCCGAAAAAAATATCAAAAATAATTTACATCGATTCTTTGACTTTATATAAATTAGTAAAAAATTTAGTAATAAAGATTTTCATCTCAATTTTACTACAAAAAATTACTTAAATATAATATATGTAATATATATAATGATTACACGATTTTACTACAAGATTACACCTAATACTTAATTGTATGTTGGTTTGTTAAATAACCAAAAAATTTATTTAATGATTATTTTTATGAATAAGGATTAAATACTAAAAAAATATAAGATCTTCTTTCATATGGTATTAAAATAGTCTATTTTTGGGTAATGTGAGAAATTGTGACCAAACTTTTATTACATTAAATTTTATTATAGATCTAATTTTGTTTCATATATTTATAAGTGGTGTACATGATTTTCTAAAAATTATATTTAAATTTTTTTACGAATTTAAGGAAATTTCTAATTAATATTTGTCAACCATTTATTTCTTTTTTTAAATTAAAAAATTTACAGATTTAAGGATCAAAATTTGAGAATTAAAGATTTATATTTAGATTTATTTATAATAATTTCAGCTTATAAGTATATTTTGCTTCAATAATTTAACAATTTGATGTTGTTTTATAGATGGAGAATATCAAATTGAATATATATTTAAGGTTCTGTCTTCAGGATATAAATATTTAATATCGAAAATCTATTATAATAATTAAAGATTACATTTTTATACTCTAAATATAGAATAAGTTTATACTTTCTTATTTTATGTATTTTCCCAAAAAAACATTACCAACAAATAAAAACTTTACCAATATTCTTACATAATCTTTTATTTATATAAATCTATTTTAACCAAAAATATTTTTTTAACCCAGTCAACTATGACGCCATCGATAAAAATCATTAAAAATCCAATAAAAGAATTACTAAATAAAAGTTTGAGGTCAATTAAAGAATAATGTCCATTAAAATAACTCATAGCACACAAGTATATAATTTATTTCAAACTTTTTCTAGATTTTCATCATTTCCAAATTCACAGAAATTTTTTTATAAAAATGTGAGATTTTCTTTTATTTTCTCTTTAAAATGAAAATATTTAATAAAAAAAAAGTTTTATACTCGATTTTTATTTTCTCTCGTGTTGAATATTAATTAGAATAAATAGCGAAATTTTTGAAAAATTAATTGACCATAAAGATAATATTTAATGGACATATAACATTCGCCTTCATAGATAAAATTAAAATTGTAAGTTTTTCAGAATATCTTACGAAGAATATGAAACATTAAAGGAATTCATATTTAATTTTTCTGATAAACAAAACTTAACTATAATTTAATTAATATTTTTTTTTCCACTTTTATTATCCATTAACTAATTAGGTTTATTTTTTTTTGAAAATTCTTAGGAAAAAAAAAGTTACTAAACATATATCATCAAAAATCCATCAGAAATTCAGATAAATAAAAATATTATACATATATATATATCCTTTTCGATGCTATATAAGCTAAATTAAACAATGTTTTATATAAATACATATATATATTTAAGTATATGGAAGGACTAAACTCTCTATTATTTAATTACCACCAGCATATGTTTATGAATATTTTAGTAGTTAAGAGTAGAGAAAAAAAAAATATATGATTTATCATTTCAAGCCACAGATAAAAAAAAACAACATATTTTTACAAACCACAATCCAACAGATGTTTCAGACTTTAAGAATGATAAATTTTTTCGTAACATATAAATTCCAATTTAATAATTTTAGAATACATATATACATATTTATATAAGTAATGTATTTAAAATATTTGTCATATAAATTTGGACATTATTAAGTTTGGTTTTTTATATAAAATTTATGTAAGGATAATTGTTAGAAATAGATAAGAATTTAGATTTTTTGGATTTTCATGTTTACAGTGACATTGAAATTTAATGTTATACCTTGACCTATCAACAAATTGCTGAACTGAGTTCGAATAAGTCAAAATGATTATGTAATTGTACAACATGTTGCACGATTTACAACATGTGTTTCAGAGATGATATGCAACATTTTGAAATATGCAACATTTTGAAAATTATGTAATTGTTCAACATGTTGCACGATTTACGACATGTGTTTCAGAGAAGATATGCAACATTTTGAAAGTGTTTCAGAGATGATATGCAACATTTTGAAAGTGTTTCAGAGACGATATGCAACATTTTGAAATATGCAACATTTTGAACATTATGTAATTGTACAACATGTTGCACGATTTACAACATGTGTTTCAGAGATGATATGCAACATTTTGAAATATGCAACATTTTGAAAATTATGTAATTGTTCAACATGTTGCACGATTTACGACATGTGTTTCAGAGAAGATATGCAACATTTTGAAAGTGTTTCAGAGAAGATATGCAACATTTTGAAAGTGTTTCAGAGATGATATGCAACATTTTGAAATATGCAACATTTTGAAAATTATGTAATTGTACAACATGTTGCACGATTTACGACATGTGTTTCAGAGATGATATGCAACATTTTGAAAATTTTGATCCTTTAACATTATATTTGAAAGGTTAAGTTCAATTAGTATTTTTCTAATATAGAATTTGATAATTATTGGTATTTATAAACTTATTCATCTACTAAAACATGAAGCTTCCAACACTAAATTTATTTGGTTAATGTTATCCTTTTTATACGGTATATACCTGTTTCAACAAAATTAAAATACTCATTTATTTGTCTTATAATTTCATTCATATACCTAAAAATATCTAAATTGAATAAAAACATTATAAAATTTAATTATTTAATGAAAATTTTTGTATAAATATAAATATCCACTTTTCATAAAAATTAATTATTAATTCAATAATTTAACGAAAAAAAAAACATTATTTCCATCAACAAAATTTAATTTTTACTTAATAATTAATTCATAAAAATTTATGTACAAAAATGTATCCTTGATGATTTTGACTTTTTTTTTTTAATGGAATTTCAATTTTAAAAAAAAAATAAATGGTAATAATTCTAAAAAAATTCAAACTAAAATTCTTTGGAATGAAAAATTCATTTAAAAAATGATTATCATATTTAAAAAAATATATATACGGTATACATAAATAAAAACAAGAAAAAATATTATTATGTATTTTATTTATTGTGAACTTTAACGGCTGACTAAATTGTATCTGCGAAATATATTTATGATTGGATATTTTTTTCATTCGAATTTTCTTTTACTCGAATTTTATTAAATTTTATGTTTTGATGTTTTGTCGTTTTGAGGATGTTAAATAATGTTTTTATTAAGTAAAAAAAATAATATATTAATATTTTATGAAAATTGAATTTTTTTTGTTTCTTGGAAAACAATTTCAAAAAAAAATATCTTAAAATATTATTTTCAATTTAAAAATTAATGTTTTCTCTTGAATTTAATACAAATTTTGTAAATTTATATTTTTCTGAAAATGCTTATTAATTATAAGGAATAATTAAATTTGAATATCTTCAACAAGTTACTTTTTAATATGCAAAAATTTCCATATTTAATGAAAATTACTGAAATTTATACTTATAAAAATTAATTTGAAATATATTTTTCCTTATATAAATACTATTCAACAATACCAATTATTATTCTGACAAAAAATTTTTTAGACAAAAATGTTTCATTCTCAAATTATAGAACCAAAAATTGTTCATTAATTATCTTAATTATTATTTTCGCCCCTAAAAAAAATAGCTCATAAAATTTTTTCGAAATGATTAAATAATCAACGAATTAATTTAATTCAATTTTTCGAGAAAAAAAAATATATATCTAATAAATTTCAATTACCATTTTTGATTTGAATTAAGAATTTAGTTTTTTCATTTGCTGATCAAATCAATTTTCAATGTTATACCAGGAAAAAAAATATCCTTTTGTTTTAGGTGGCAACAAAAAATGAAAATCAAAATTTCTATTACAAAAAAAAAATTACAACAATTTTTTTTTTGTTTGTACTTCAGTTATGGCAATTTTTTTTTTTATGGTCAACAACAGATAAAAATTTTATTATGAAATTTTTGCTCTATAAAACATTTCAAATCCTTAGGAGGAAAATTCAATCAAAAATTAAATAAATATATTTTTATTTATTTGCCATATAAATGTACTATACAATAAAAAATTATTTAGGACAAACAAAATGTCAACTTGTCAGAATTTATAACGCATGACCAAGCAACATAAAATGTCACATATAACAAAAAATAATATTTATGTCATTTATGATCATTTTTGATCAGGGATGAAGAAAAATATATATAAATACTATATTATGTTATGTATTTTGACAGTGAAGGATTTAATAGTTAAAAGGACAATTTTGGAGGGGTCATAGGATACCGTAAAATATATATTACACAATTTTTTTTGATTACCTACCTATATAGTCTTTTAGAGATAGTAATAGTCCTTAAAAGTCAAATTCCTTGTTGGACAATTCATATTTTTAATCTATATATTTTCGAAATATTAATTTTCAATTTTCTATTATTATTTTTTTCCCAGTTTCATCAAAACTTGAAAATTAAACTTGGCAATCATAATATTTTTAGTTTTCCTAATTTTATCCGAGGCTTACTGTACTCATAATTTAAGTAACACTCAAGACAAATTAATTTCTCATCAGTGATCATTTCTTTTTTTCATTATATAACTAACATCCAGAGAGAGTTTTGAAGTGTCAAATGTAGTTTTTTTTAGGATCAAATTGATATGTGAATTAATTTTCAAATTTTATTTGAGTTAAATATTTCTCCATTTAATATTAATAAAAATAACAAAAAATATTTGTGTGAATATCAAAAGTTTGTGTATGTCCCTTTGAGATATCTAATTATATTTGTAAATGAACTTAATTAAATAAATATTTTTTTTTTAAGTTGTGGGAAAAAGTGTGTCAACTTATATAAAGTTATTTGGTTTTATATTTCTTACCACACTTGAATGAATTTCTGGGTTTTTTTTTCCTTTATTAAATGAACCATAGTTACAAAATAATATAGAAAAAGATATTGACCAAAAAATTATATTTTATTTCATTAAATCATATTAGAGAGAGACAAATTTGTTTTTAATTTCATTAAATAGATAAAAAAAAAATATATATAGATCCTTTTTCTTATATAATATACCACAAAAACCAAAATATAATAAGCTTATAGCTATGCTAAGGTAACTTAATTATGATTATTAATTAGAAGAAATAACACAATAAACTTTTGAAAAAAAAAAAAAATAAAATTCATTTTATATTCTTTTAGGTTTAATAATATAATAATTGTTTGAAGAAATTTTTTAAATCCTTTTTCAGGATTCGAAATAACGAACAATTTCAAAAAAAATATTTTATACCGCTAGTAGAAGACTACCAGATCTGAAAATTTATATAGTTTTGAGAAAATCGATGCTAAAGTTGGGCCAAAGAAAACAGCCACTTTTTTGAGATATGGCTTATATGTTAAATGTGATTGGAAAAAAGAAGACCGCATCAATCAAATAAGTGGCAGTTTTCTTTTGACAGTTTTTAGGAAACTTATGATATTTTCAAAAAGTTTCCTAAAATTGGGCTTTAATATTTAGAGTTCTTCAATCGTGCAACGCAATATTTTTTAAAATGGCAACATTAAATATGATTTCCAAATATTTGGTTCCAAAAGGTAAGGGTATATTTTTACTTATGACGGTATACTCTGTTAATGGTTAAAATAGTTTCAAAAAGGGTAATGTATTGCAATATCAATTTCGCCGCCAGTTTTAAACATAGAGAGCTTACTGTGTCAGACAGAATATTTTAGGGAATGTTCAGTTAATGACACATGCTAATAACTCAAAATTATAGTTTTTTTAGATGTGGCAGTCTTCTACTAGCGGTGCGATATATTTTATATATTTTATATTATGAAAAATAATTAAGATATTTTACTATTAAATTTACATTTTGCATAACATCAATTAATTATTTATTCATTAACTTGAAAAGTAGTATATAAATTATATAATTAACAATATAATATAACGTCCATTTTTGATATCCTAATTAATCCAAATATTATACTAATACAAATTTGTTATAAAATACAACCAATTAAAATATTTTCTTTATCTAAATTACATTGTTTTTTTTTTTTCCAACCACTAATAATATGTTGTTTTTTTCCACTAACGATGGCTGTGACATTGACAGAAATGACTATGAGGACTCAAAACATAATGTCCTTAAAGCATGCACGCGATTAAATAATATAATATATTTTTTTCAAGAATATTTTATATACCAAATTTATATATGTATTTTTGTAATATTTTTCAAGTGGATTGCAAATTTGTTAATAATTTTTTTTTTTTCGATTTACATAATTTACTATATACACATAACAATTATTAACTACTTAAAGGTTTGTATAAAAAAAAAAGCTAAAAAAACAGGAAATTAAGTTTAATTACATATATTTATTTAATAATTAATTATTTCTAATAAATTTACATAAAATAAAAATTCAATCAAGTTTAAATGACGGATAAAAATTTGTTACGAAATAATATTACATGACATTTTTTGTTACGAAATATTTACAGGACGATTGAAAGTTTATTACTAACGGCAACAAAAACTATTGAAAAAAAAAAATTCTAAAAGCTTAAAATTAAAATATAGTAGAATATATAGAAAATACAAAATGATAGAGAGAAAAATTATCCTTTTTAGAGATGAGAGAAAAGAAATTATTTGCCTTCACCAAAAAAAAAACAAACAAGCTTTAAAAGGAGTTACCTTTGTATATTGAAGCTTTTGTAATTTTTGGTATTTGGACTTCTGGAATTAAATTAGTAATTTTGTAAATGTTTTTTTTTCAAAGGACTTTAAATAGAAATTAAAGAAAATTTCTGAAAGCTTTTAAAAGAAAATCATTTTTTTTCTAAGTGTCTGGCTACAAGCAAAAAAAGTAGCCATTATGAAAAAATTTCAGAGAAAATTTACTATATTTAACTTTTGAGGATAAATTATGTTATACAATTTTTATAAATCAATTCCTCATTTTGATATAAGCTTTTTTTAAAAACAATTTTCTAATCAGTACAAATTGTCATACGAAACTGAAACAATTAAAAATGAAAATTATATATAAACAAATGGACTACAATTCTTCATTTACAATATCCTTTGGTACTACTTCTATCTTCTACTTCCTCGTATCCTCAACAACAACAAAATCTTATGACACTTTAATTTTTCTCCTTAAATTTTCGACCTTAAAAAAAAAAATCTAAAATCTTTAAAAAAATTAAAATGCTTTAAATTTTGAATCTTTATCATTTTGTGCTTTTAACAATCTGTGACGTAACTGTGGTAAAAAAAAATCTTTTAAAGCTTTTACAATAAGATTTTCCGAAATTAAAATTTATACAAATATTTTTTCTTGTATATTGTATAAGCTCTGAAGCATGTGCTTGTCGGTTAAAGACCCGATGTAAGAATATTACAATTGATTCTTGTGAGGTCATTCAATTGTAATAAGTTGCACATTTTTTTTTAAGGCATCTAAAGAGAAAAAAAAAAATACTATTTTCTTAAGACGTCTATGACAGGAAAAGAATTTTTTTTAAACTAAAGTAAATTTAGAAGCTTTTTTTTGTATACGTATTTTTTTTTTTTATGAAAATTAGCTATCTTGAAATATGTTATAATAAAATTAACATTTTGAAGTATTGCAGAAAAATGTACAGCAGAATAATCTTTGCATTTATTAATGAGAACGAATTCAATAATTGTAACATTTCCATGCAAAATTTTTGTCTTTCCAAATTGAAAATCGTCTTTTTCTAAGCTAATTTGATCTTTTTCGATATAAATCTTCGATTTTTCACAAATTAAAATAAAAATATTTGAAAAAAAAAGGATTTTAATTTGGAAAAATTTCTAAAAAAAAAAATACTTTTAATTTGAAAATTTCCATAAATTAAATTTGAAATTTTGCTTAAAAACTATGACTATTTTTTTTAATCTTATGATCCAGTGAAAATATAATAGCAAATAGCCTTATATAATTAACTTTTCCAAACTCTAAAATAATAAACCGGCGACAAGTTTAATACAAAATTTGATCATAAAAATAAACTGAAAAATTTATATCCATTAAAAATTTGATTACCATAACAAACATCCTTTTTTACTATGTATATATATATTATAACCATTAAAATTAAAATTGATTTATAAATTATTTACTTTATTATATAAAAAGTTTTATGACATCACGTCCTAATTGAAAAACATAAATAAAAAAAATAATTTTGTTATTAAAAATTATGGGCAAACAAAATTGTTTATATAATTTTAATTGAAATTTGATTTTCAAAATACAAAAAATTCTTTTTTTATATTTTATTTATTTATTTTTCTTATATACTTAAATTTTTCAGGTTTAGTAATAAAAATAATATAATTTTATAAATGAAAATCATTCATTCAAAATTTATGTAACTATTATTGTAAATATCATTTCCGACTTTCAAATCAGGATAAACTTTTATATATAAAAAAAAGTTTGAAACAAAAATATTCTATAAATTTATTTCATATTTTTTCTTTAATATTTAAAATATTGAAAATTATTTTATAAATATTTTTCTTAAAAGTTTTCTTTTTATAAAATATTTCCAAATAAATATATTTATTTAGGAATTTTTAACCCTTTTAGTGTTAATCCATTTAAGCCCAGAACCCAGAACTATCGTAAATTTATTTGCTCAAAAGCCCAACTTTTCGGACCTGCGATTTTTATAATTTTCTCTGTGTGTGTGGCATATTGTTTAAGACCAGAAATACTCACAAAATAATTAATAATAATTTTTGTTAATAAAATAATTAATAAAATAAATAATAAGATTGAATGCCTAAGGGGAGAAAAGAGAGTGTGCGAAAACGATCTTTTGGGCCTTTGTGTTGTCAGTCCGTTTTCGACCGTTTGGGCTTAAATGAGTTAATTTCAAATATTTTTTTCAGAAAATATAGAATTTCAAAATTCACCGAAAAAGATTTTCATATAGAATTTCATTGTCATATTTTAAGGAAGATTTTCATTAAAAAAGAAATTTGTGTGTTTAGTTAAATTTCTGCAAATAAATTATTGCCTCTTTATAAGAAAATTAATGGGTTAGATACACATGCAAATTCCATCAGTTTACATTTTACTTATTTAAATGTGTTCTCTAGAGTGTAAACTTTACTCTAAAAAAAATCTATAAAATTTATAAAATTCTTTCCAACTATTTAGAAAACATCAAACATAAATAAAATTTTACATAATATTTGATGGAAAAAAATTATGAAACTTTGAATTTTATAAGCATAATACACCCAGACAGTAAATATATAATATAATAATAATTATTTACTATATCAAATTTTAGAATATAGTTTATCGGGCTTTATAAATAATAATGATATAACGTCAACATTGAGGAAAGATTAATGTGTCATAAATGTTGTCATTCCTATTAAATTTATTACAAGGATTTTTTTTATATAAACTTAACTCATGCAGAAAAAATATATTAAAATAATTTCTCTCAAACTATGGAAAAATTGTTATATGAATTTTCATAAAAAAAAAATAAAATTAAAATATTTTTTTTTACACAAAATATGCAAAAAAAATTATATATAATTTTTAATTTGCACATTTATCAAGATTATACAGAAAAATTCGTGTTTCAATTTAAAATAATTTTATATAATTTTTTCCAGTTGAATTAATTTAATTTACATATTAATAAGTTTTATTTGTATTTAATTAGTTTGGTTTTTTGTGTGTGAAGTCCTTTTTGGTAAAGAGTTTGCGTTAAAAAGAGCTTCAACATAAAAAACATATTGTTGAACAAAATTTACATACATAATTTAAATTTTCTTTATAGAATTAAATATATTTTAAAATAGTATAACATTTAAATTTAAATTTTTCTAATAAAAAATATAGTAATAATTATTTAATTTTTCATATTTTATTTCTATACCAGGCACTGTCGAAGAAACAATTATTGTAATACACATTGTGTAAAGGATAATGTAAGATATATTAAATTAAATTTAATTTAAGGATAATTAAATGATATTTATCCTGCATAAAACAATATTTCGACATCTTTGAACCATATAAAGATTATTTTATTCAATGCCTTGATAAGATAATCAAACAGGACACTATACAATATTTTGACCACAATAATTTATTGCCAGTTCTTTAATTAGTGAAATAGTTTTTTAATATTCCTTTTAAAGAATTCTGCAATCCTAAAACAATGACTGCAATCGTATATAGATTTCCTTTTGAACAAAATAATTAATTTATTTGAATAAATTCAATAAATATTCAACACTATGCCATCATGTCAATTTTTATAATATATTTTCTTTGCATATTATTTTTTTTCTTTATATATATGAAATGAAGATTTTATACATTTTCCTCTTCAGTTTTCATATTTATGTGTGCTTTTATAAATAATTTGAAGGATTTATTGTGATAATGTGATAAGAAAATTATGCCAATATGCCAATAAACTGACAAAGTTTTATACAAAACTCCAGAAAAATAATGCAATCTAAAATAATCTATACAATAAAATTTGTATTAATTTTTTCCAATCTACAAAATAACATTTCGGTGAGAAAAATTACGAAAATGTGGCACGAAATTTTTGAATCAACCTGTTCAACAAAAAGAAACATCTTCCGATAAAATTTCTTATCTTTTCTTCGTTTTAATATTGTGATATCTTATTATTTTCTACAAAATTATTGAAATAGATATGATTCTGTTTATGTATGGAAATCCTTTTCAAGATTTCCATAAAATTACATCTAATAATTTTTAATGTTTATTATAGATGAAATTTTATTTATTATGAATTTGTGTTAAATAAAATATTCAAATAAAAATTTTTTCCGAATAAAAATATTTCTTTGATGTTTAAGTGATTATTTTATGATAATATCAAAAATTAAAATATTTATTTAATCTACTGTGACAGAAATGTAATATAATTTTAAAAAGTATTGTCAAAACTTTAAATTTAATATGTACTATAGACGTACTATATTTATAATCTACCACACCTTACATACTACTTTTCTAACTAGAAAATGGTGAAAAATTGTTAAAAGTGTGAAACTGAAAATGTTTTCGATATTATAAAACTTGTCTTAGATATTGTAGAAAAAATCTTAGTAAACTCTTTTAGACACAGCCCAAAATAGTAAAATTGTTAAATAGCAAAATTTTTGATTGTTTGAAGATCATGAGTAACTGAAAATCTGCCTTAAATGATTTGTTCTACTATAAAATAACTAACAAAAAACCAATATATTTTTATCAAATATGTAAAATCAAACTTCTATTATTGGTATAAATTAATTCTGACATTTCTATACGACTAAAACTTTAGTCAAAGTATCATCAATAGAATTTTTAATCAACCATTAACAAATATTCAGAGAATTTCGACAAATATATATTTTACTGAATTATAAAACTAGCTATAGTTTACTTAACCATTTGACATTATTAATTTATTTTCAAAATGATGACGCGGTATATATTCAAAAATTCTTTAATGTAAATTCTATATTTGCATTTTTGTTTAAAAGAAAATTATAATAATAAATATTTTATTCAAAATAACGAAATTTATATATTTATCTAACTTTTTTTTTTTGGTTCCAGGAAATCCATCCAGGAAATTAAAATATCTTGTAACAAAAAACAAAGTTTTTTATTTTTTTGATATATTTTAAGCTGAAATTCGGTGAAATTTTCATATATAGAAAATATTTATATACAAGGAAAAACTGATAGGCATTCATTAAAATTGTAAATTCTGTCAGAAGAATAAAGAAAAAAAAAATGAACTGACACAAGTATATTTTTTTGTTTATTTAAAATTTTCATGAAAATCGATTTCTTTTGTTTAAAATTATATTTTAGATTATTTGGTTAATAAATAAAATGTATATTCTCTCTGTTTTTCATATTTTAAAATTTCAATTTTATCTTATCTCTACTTTTGGTTTTAAATAATAGAAAATTTTAATTAATGTAAATTTTGCTACATTATACGACAGTATGTACGAGTAGCTTTAGTTAATTAGTAGTATGAAAGAGAATTTTTTGATGCTTTCTGATAACTTTTAAGATTACCATAATAATTATAGAATTTAGCAAAATCTAGTAGAGTAGATAAGTTCGACAAAATGACAAGTAATAATTCGACAATTTTACAAATAAAGAATTTTCTAGATAAATGATAATTTGACAAATAAAAAATTCAAAATATTGTTTGCTGAAATAGTAAAAAATTTACATAAAAAGCTTATCCAACAATAAGAAATTTACAAAGTTTTGTCACAAACCCTTTTTTTTCGACAATCTTTGGCAATTTTTTTGACAATTATTTAAAATGCTAATTTTCCAAGCATATAATTGAATAGATTTGTCATATTTTTGTTAGAAAAATCGACCATTGATTTATATTTCATTTGATTAAATATAAATTTTTCAGATTATTTTCTATCCTTATTTTGCATTTAATTAAATTAATTCTATTTTTAGCTATGTATTCAAATTATCTGTCTCTCTAAAATAATGAAAAAATAACAAGAAAATGCTTTTTAAACTAAAAATTTTACCCTTAAAAGAAAATCATTGTTTTTCAATTTCCACAAAAGAATCACATCGAATTTAATATAGTTATGGTAAATGAAACTTTCCAAATGATTTATACACTAATATTATCTACCTTAATAATACATTTTCTACAATAACAAAAAAAATTGAACTTAAATAGAATTTTAAATAGAAAATTGCATCGTCTTTTTTTAGCTCTTAGCCAGCACAAAAAAATTTTCACAATTGTTTATTTTTTATTTTAAAATTCAATATCCTGGAAAATAAGTTTTTAAGAGAATTTTTGAATAAAAAGGATATTTTATGTTGTTTTTTTGTTGAAACTAAAAAAATATTTGTTTTTAATTTTGTTTTTTTTTTGTAAATTTATTCTTAGAATTCTTATTTATATACTAAAACCATTTTTAATGAAGAAGGATTTTTTCAGAAAGTTCATTTTTGTTGTCATTAAAGGAAGAATTTTTTTGTTTGTATTTAAAGTGATTGTACTTTGAATGTTAGTAAAGCTATGTTGCTATGTTAGAACGACTATATAGTTCGTTGCTTACACTTTTTACAACCAAGTTGATAATATTTTATATATTAAGCTATGTAAAGACAGAAAGTGAAATGATGATTTCCCATATAAATTTTCAGGTCGTAAAAAAGTCGGGAATTTTTTTTCACAAAGTAGTACACACTCGACGTGAAGTGAAAATTATTTATCAGAGACATGAACCTTAAAAAATCAAATTTTTCACAACTATATGTACTAATGATCTACATTTATTGAACGTGAAAAATTAATATTTTGACATTTTTATTATCAAATATTTTAAATTTTATGAATTTAGTGAATTATCAATTCCAATATGATTGAAAACGATTATGTTGCTAGACGAATATGCGATTGAAGAAAAAAACATTATAATATATTTGACATTTTACAATAAATGTATTTGCATTAAATTTGGCTTTCCCTTTAGGCAAGGCGGCTCGGCTCGTAAACGTACGGAAAAAGACGACTCCCTAGTACTAAAGTCCTCGTTAACTTAACGCTGTGGTGTGAAGTTTACGGCATAAAAACGTAACATCCGTCACATGAGAAATGCAACTCTTTTTCGTACAGTTTTTTACGTAAAGTTTGCGTATAGTTTTTTACGTAAAGTTTGCGTAGAGTTTTCTAACTTTTCTTTTTTTTTTTAAAAGAAATTTCTTTTTAATTTTGTCAATTTCAAATTGCAGTCAAAATTTTCACTAGATTTAAAAGTACAAATTTTAAATAATTTTTTCACGACCTTTTCACTTTCTGTCTGTACATAGCTTAAATGTTAAATTTCAATAACGACACACAGTCATTTTGAAAATGTTGTTTGAAATTTTGAAGGATCTTTAATATGTATTTAGACTTTTGTGAGTGAGAAGCTAATATTGCCGATGGTTTGATATGATATGGAAATGGTCTTATACCCTACACAAGAGTTCAAAGGCATGGAATTAATCTTTAAAAAGATTAATATATAAATTAATTTAAATGATTTTAGAAAAAATAATATATGAATTTTCTTCAAAATATCGTGTCTTATTCCAAATTGAAATCTGTCAATTTTTTTTTTTTAATTTCTACCAATTAATTTTCAATATAAACAAAATTTATCGATTATTTTTTGGTTTTTCCTTTTTTTTCATAAATTTAAATTAGAAAAATTCATAAATTTCCATATTAAAAAAAAACATCAATCTCGAAAAAAAATTATTATAAAATTATAATTTTGGTTCCTTACCACCCCCTGGTAAAACAAACATGATTTTGCTAATTATTTACTTTAATATAATTTATTCTTTTTTGTTTTATTCATTAGTAAACCAATTTATATAAATAAATATTTCTCTTTTAAAGGATACAACTTTTTGTATGATACATTTTATCGATTTACTTCCCCCCATCATACACAACAAACCCACAAATTTTATTTATTTATTTATTTTTTTTTCACAAATTTTTATTTGATTTGTTTACAATTTTTTTTTTTTTATTATTATTTTAAAGAAAAAAAAATTTGTAAATTTGTGTCCTTATCAGTTTGCTTTAGGGAATTTGTATTTATAAGGAAAATTTAGTAGAAAACTTTTATGGTCCTTTTTTTTTTCTTAAAAAAAAAAATTTGAAGAAAAATTTCATCTTTTTTTTATTTTATTTTATTTCTATGTTGATGAATTGTTTTGGTTCCAGGGTGTCTACTTTATTTATTTAACGGATTCCCATAAGTCACCAAAAAAAAAAAGTAAAACTTTTTACTTTTACTATAATAACGAAATAAAAAATGTATTACAAGATTTTCTTAATATTTTTGGGGTCCTTTTCGATTTCCTCTCAAACAGAGCAACAACAAGAGAAATTATCATATAATGTGTTCATTTAAGAAGAAATTACAATTTTAATATTATAGTCGAAAATATATTTTATAATATTGAATAATTGTCAATTTCATTTTCACTTTAAATAATATACAAAAATCGTAATAAATTTAATATAATTTTTTATTTATTTTTTTGACATCCTTAGACAAAAATTCATATGAAAAATGTATTTTATTAGAAAATTTTTGTATAGAAAATAGAAATTTGTTTACGGACATTTTTCGAAAATAAAATGAAAATAAAAATAATATTGATTAATTGGTGAAATAGTTTTTATATAGTAAAATCCAAAATAAATTTTTAGTTATATCAAGAAATTTCTTAATGGAAATTAACTATATCGAAGATTAAAAGAGGATTTATAGTTAGGTATAGCTATATCCTTGTTAATCCAAACAGTATAATATTAAACTCAACATTACTCAATTCATCTCTAAGAAATCTATGAGAAATTCATGAGAATTTTTGTCTAACGAAAATATATTTTTAGTAAATATTTAATTCGAAAATTTAGACTTAAAATTTTTCGTTAAATTAGTATTTCACAATCACAAACAGAAATTACAATCTTGATGATGGTATAACAAAAAGTTACGAAAAATAAACGAATCGTTACAAGTATATATTACCATTGATTATCATCGTATTACCATCATATATTTTTTTAGAAACAAATTCCTTATTTCTTAAGCTCCTTGTTATGGTCGAAAATTTTTATTTAAATTTAAAGTTTAGTTGTAGTTATTATCTACTACAATTCCACATTAAAATTCTTCGAAAAAAATAAAATTTCATAATTTAGAAGCTCCCAAAAAATATCCTTAAATTATAAAAAAAAAAAATTAAATTTTTCATCATTTGTTATTGTAGTTAAACCTTATTTTGGACATTCTTGTTGAACTATTATAAAAGTGGTATTTACAAATAAACTTTAAAGTATTTATGGTAAACAATATATTATAGTCCTTTAAAAAGGAACAAGGAAAGAGATTATTTATATATAAAACGAAAACTTTCTTATAATGTTTAACAAATAATAAATAGAAATGTTTA